>VZTA01025716.1:0-24912 GCA_013398855.1 Mohoua ochrocephala
CTGCTCCCCATCCCTGTCTTCCAACCCTGGGAGCAACTGGTGTTACTATCATAGACTGAGGCAGTAAGTACCTCAGGCTTTCCCTCATCCTTTGTCACTGTGTTTCCACCATGTCCAGTAATTGATAGAAATTCTCCTTAGCCCTCTTTCTGATGCTGTTTGTATTTATAGAAACATTTTTATTGCCTTTTACAGCAGTAGCCAGATTAAGTTCTAGTTGGGTTCTGGCCCTTCTAATTTTCTCCCTGCATGACTTCACAACATCTTTTTAGTCCTCCTGAAGTCACCTGCCCCTTCTACAGGTCACAAACTCTCCTTTTTCCCTGATTGTCAGCCAAAACTCTCTGTTCAGCCAGGCCAATCTTCTCCCCTGCTGGCTCATCTTTCAGCACATGTGTCCTAAAGCACATTTCTGTACCTTTAGGGTTTTTTCCTTGCAAGATATCCAGCCTTCCTGGGCTTCCAGCTCCCCCTGTTTTTTAACCACATGCATTGGTGAAAATGCATTCAGTTGGGATATTGATCCCACAGCCTTTTTGTGGGAAGAAGCTCTCATTCCTGTGGGACCATTCTCAGGTGCTTCTGTGGTTTCTAGCACATCAGTAACCCCTGGGTCTTTGCTGCTGTGGCCCTCCATCCCCTACCCTCACTGAGAGGGCAGATCAAAGGACCTCACTAGTATCCCTCAAAGATGAAATCACCTTTTTCTGGATAATAATTGTCACAAGATATATGTGTTTTACTCTGTTCTTGTGGTGTGTTTTAATGATCTTCCTTTGTTACTTCTTTGCCAAGATCCCACTTAGAGTCCAACACTAACAAGTGGCTTTAAAGGCTTACGAAAAGGATCATAAACATGATTTCCACTTGTGGAATTACATCTTGTTAGGAAGAAAACAAAAAGCCTTCACATAAAATCTCCCTACGTCCCATGCCAAACTGGCCCTGGAAGTGTAACTCTGCACTCTTCCACTTGTTGCCTATGTGTTGGTAAATTTTTCTGTAAATCTTTATTTTCTTAATGAAGACACTCATGGGTTTTGCACCCTGTCTTCATCCAAAACCAGCACAAACCTTACCTTACCTTAATGTTTCTTTATCTTCTAGATATGATAATGGTAGATCTGGGTTTGTTCTTAGTAAGGAAAGGAAACAAATACCTTTAATCTGTGCTGATCAAAATATGAAAAAATTAAACCAACTGTATTTAAGTCCTTGCCTGTGCCTGTCTAATTTTCTCCTGTATTGATGGGGTAGACTGTGCTATGTTTAATAGACATTAGTTTTTTTCTTCTCCACGGAACTGCTGTTTTGTTTTCATCTGAGAAGAGCAGAGAAAAAGTCCCTGATCTTTATAAGCACAGTGTTAAATTTGTAACCCATCCTGATGATGTAAAGTGCCCTTAGTAAAGATAAAGTTTTGTATTTCTTTTCCCAAATACTGCAATTCTGCTCAGGTGATTTCTTTAAATGCTCAGATTGCTTTATCAGCTTCCTGGTACTGCCTGGTACTGAGGAGCTCTGCATCACAGATTGTCCTCAGCCTTCTTGGCGCTGGATGGCTTGCTGAGCCTTTCTCAGGTGGTCCCATTACCCAGCTGCCAGCCCTCTCAGTCTTGCTTTCATGGCCTCAGGTGTGTCTCACACTCCTCTGCTGCATGTTTAACCCCATCCTCCATCATCCACTTCAATTTACTGCTAGTCTCCTTGGATCTCTGTGGCAAGTACAATTGAGGAGTGATTTGAGTTTGAAGGCACCTCCAAAGGCCACCTAGTCCAACCTCCACTCTAAACCAGCCTAATTAGATCAGGTTGTTAGGGAGACGAGTAGTCAAGTCTTGGAGGGTGGAAAGGACATGGTTATACCTCCTCAGCTGGAAGATGAAATGCTCAAACCAAGCAGCCAAGAACAAGAACCTTGGGCGGAAGCTGCTGAGAAACTGCATCCAGGCACAAATGGCAAGACCAGCACAGCCTCAAGTGCCAAGGGGACAAACATCAGCCAGATGCAGGGACCCCAGGTACTGAACCACAGGGTAACATGTTGGAAGTCAGGCACTTCTTACCTGCACATTTACTGAATGCAGAGTCTGGTTTTACATGGATGTGTCTGAGGGAGAATAGGATGCACAAGAGGGTGTCAAGGGCCACAGTGGCATGGTGAAAGACAGTGAATTCCACTTGGACAGCAGGAAGAAATCTCTCTCCAGTTCTTCTAATGCAGGAGGAAAATTTGGCTTTAAGGGAAGTGGGAAAAGGGGAAGCAGGACAGGAAAAAAGAGTTTGGCTGTAACTGAGTCACTGCTTGGAAATGGCCTTGGTAGCAATGGCACACATGGTAGCAATTTCATGGCTCTGAAACTACAAGTGACTCTACAGGAGTGGTGGTTTTGCCATGACATGGACAGATGTGATGTCACAGGGCTGCTGTGCCTGCAGAAGGCAGGGAACCAGCAAGTCTTCCCATGTCCCCAGCAGCAGGTCACTTCTTGAGCTAGGCACCCAGCTGTGCAAAACACAGACCTTGCCCTCAGGAGTTCCCCAAAGGTGGCCTTCATGGGGTCAGTCAGAAGCCTCTCCGTTTGTGAGCACTGTGCCGTGCATGCTCAGGGTCAGGCAGGCTGGCTTCCCCTTGGCATTTGGGAATAGGGCCAATGGAATTTGGGAATAGGGCTGGGGGCCCCACTGTGTGTTCGTGTGTCAGGAACCCAAACATCAGTACATGTAGCTGCACTTTAAAAAGTTTAGTCTTGACATACAGAAGCTCCTGGGAGGTCCCGATGGTGCTGGAAACCCACCTGAAGCCTTGCACGTACATCTTCCTCCTTTTAATTTCTATTCTCCAAGGTCAGGTTACTTTTTGTTATTAAAGGCTTTACATTATTGTGAGCCAACACAGGTTCTTCTCAGTGAGCGAGTAAGTGATGTCCAGAGAGTTAAAATCTGCTGTGGTTGTTGCTGCTGTACCTGCTGCAAGCTTCTGAACACTGAGATCCCAAAGTATTTGTGTTTGTGTGTCAGCGTCCCAGTTTTACTCCCCAGGTTTTTTCAGGTGACAAGCATAGATTAAAGGTGAACAGAACTGGACAGTCTGCACATTGCAGAGGATTGCAAGGTGATAATCTGAAGAGACTCGTTGCATGAGGCTTTTTCTTGCAGTGCTCAACCACACTCCTTTGCAGGCTGCAACTGCACAGAGCAGCTCTGCCCTGAGGTCCTGCGTTACAGGGAGTAGCACTGAGCCTCCAGAAAAGAAAACAAGCTTGAAACCCTGTGGATTGTAACATTCTCCCTCTGCTGCATCAAGACTTCAGTCCCTTCACATTCTGAATGCCTCTTATCTGTGTCTCAAGCCTGCAAGGTCAGAACCAGTATTTCTTTCTTGTACCGACCTCTGGGAAAACATTTGGATGAATGTTATTAATCTCCTTGGTGCCCCGCATGCCTAGGAGATGTCAACAAAACAGCACGCAGGCAGTGCTTGGAATGAACATAATGAGGCAGGTTTGATCCAAATAACAACGGAAACCTGTCACACCTAAATAAACAGGGGAGCATGCCAATGAACACAGCAGTTTGCAGGGTGATGGGGTAGGAGCCCGCCACTGCTGACTGCATAGTCAGGCCGAAGGCTCTTCAACACAAAAATGACATGGGTTCCTCTGCTGGGCTCAGCCACCAGACTCTGGTTTTATTCAGAGCACCACAGAAGAGCTGTAGCATTGGTCCTCTTCATCCTCTCTAGGCACTGCACAAACAGCGGCCTCTGCCCTCTCTTCTGTGAGATACTGGGCCATCTCCTGTTCTGCAGGTGTGGCAAGGAAGCACAGCTAGGCTGGCTGCTCTGTGCACAGAGCAAAAACCCCCAAAAGAATCCCAATAGCTCCAAGGTGGGCATAGAGTACGGTATCCAGGACGAGCAGTGGGAAGTCAGCATCTCTGCCACCGCAGGTCACAGGCTGTGGAACCTTAGGCATGTGTGTCTTGTAATGCTCCCTGTGCTGAGGTGGAGACCTCCCAAACAGAAAGCACCAGAGGAAATGTGACCTGAGGTGATCAGTACATTAGAGGTATCTGCAACCAGTTAAGGAGCTGACTCCTGCTTTTCTCAGGACTTACCTGAGAGGCTTTGGAGAGAAGATGCCAACTTGAATTGAATTGGGATAGGAGAAATGAGTAAAGATAAGGGCAGGATTTGGGTGCCTTGTTGCAAACAACTAGAAGAGACCAGCAGCATGGGACATCATGCCTGCTAGTCCCCAGCACACCTGGTTCCTTGACAAACCAAGGAGACAAAGCCTGGGACAATCTGGTGGCAGGATAAAACCACCAGCACTCTGCCTTGCTGCTGGGCCATGTGCAGAACATACACGTGTGGTCAAATGATCCACGTGCACTTCCCCGTGTCCAGGCAGCTGCTCTAGAGGAGATGAGGGTCCACTATA
Source organism: Mohoua ochrocephala (assembly GCA_013398855.1). Classification (NCBI taxonomy): domain Eukaryota; kingdom Metazoa; phylum Chordata; class Aves; order Passeriformes; family Acanthizidae; genus Mohoua; species Mohoua ochrocephala. The sequence goes on from VZTA01025716.1 coordinate 4,446, forward strand.
AACTGTCCAAGTAAGAGCTTTGGATCACCCTTTCTACCTTTTCATCCAAAGTCATGCCTGCCTGTGTCTAGATGTCTCTGTAAGCTGTTATGTCAAAGCCACAGGTGGAGCTAAAGGAAGCCAGGAGATGATGGCAGTGAACCTCGTGAGGGTGTCTTGGACGACCAGCAATTCCATTTGAGCTGTATAAATAAAACATCCAACTACTGTGAGAAAGCACTGGAAAAGCAGTAACATGGGATTTACCCTTACAAGCATATCTTCAATCAGTCAATTAAAAACCTGTGTCTTTAAATTTAAAAGTGCTCTATGTTTGCTATCACCTCAAAAGCAGCTCTTGTCTGCAGCTGTACATTGAGTTAAGGACGTCATATGTAACAACTCAATCTTATGTCCCTGGTCAATCAGATACAGCACCTGCATTTTAAACATGTATTTCCCATTGTGAATGTTTGCTTCCAGCCTTATTGTCCCTCAGTTATCTCTTCTGGACTATGTTTGATAGCTGCTTGTTCCAAATACTTGCATAGGCTTTTACATCCTTTTATATCTGAGTAGAGATTTGCCAAGTCCAAACAGCAAACCAGGAAACCTTGCTTTTACATTTGTCTTGTTTAGTTACCCAAATCAAGAAGCCAGGACATCCTAGTGGTTCTGTACTGCCCTTTAGTACTCTTACTTCATCTCCCCATCCTCTCTGTTAATCTACGTAAACTAAGGAACATTGACTTCTGCCTTCACTCTTGCAAGGCTTCAGGCAGCCATGCTGGTGTGACAGCTGCACATCTCCAGGCAGGCATTTAAACCAGATTCCCTGAAATGTCTTCAGAAATTCTCAGCTTTGAAGAGCCAAGGCAACACAGCTAGAAGGGATATGCTTTTAAAAACACCCCATCTGCGAGGCATAAGCCCTCAGCACGGTTTGTAAGTGTTCTGTCACAAGTTAAATCAAACTAATCCTTTCATTTCCCACTACATTAATGCTACTGGGAAAATGAGTTTGTTTACCTAGTTCTCAACAACTTTTACAGGGACCATGAAATCAGTAATTTATCCAATTTTTGTGCTTCTTCAACACCTTCCTCTCCAGGATCACAATGTGTCCCCTGGCTGGGCTAAGGAAACTTCCTGTATTACTTGCATTAAATTAAATTACTTGCTCACCGTGTGCAAATAGGAAAGCGGACCCTGTCACTGTATTCCTGTGCTCTTCTGACATTGGATCCAACAACTTCCAAGAGTTTCCAAGCTTTCCAGAGCAAATTAATTTGGGAACAGTTTGTATACTTATTGAATTAGTTGGTAAACATTTGAGTTTTCCTGTATTATTTTTTCACTTTAGAAAGAGCCCTGTTTTCCCTGCTGCATACAACTGCATAAATTCCATGCCCCAGAACTCAAACTCTCAGCACCTTGGTGTGTTCTTTCACATTTCTCTCTGCCCGTTGCCCCCTGAAGCTGTGGCTCACTGTCCCAGTGTGAAAGCAGCAGGGGACAGAGCCTGATGCCCTTTTTCATTTACTGTCAGTTTTCTGGGGTTCTTTCTGCCCACATGAGGTTCCCGCATGTCTCATTCCCAGCTGTGTGCTGATCTGCTGGAGTTAATGATCCCGTTGAGCTTTAGACCCCGGGAGTCAGGATTTCCTGGTGCTGGCTGCAGACACAGATTCCTGACGCTGCAGCACTCTAGTGTGAGAACAGGGGAAATCGATGACTTCTGAGGGATAAGTTATTGCTTTTTGTTTACTTTGGCTTTTGTTTGTAAGCCACGCAATGCACTCTGCAGTTCTTTAACTCTCCCATCACAAGCTTTCCGGGCAGCGTGGAAGGTGCTCACGTCGCCCCAAGTGCCTGTCTGTCACTCCTGATGTGATGTCTCCCCAGAGCCGCTGTAGGGCTGCCTGCGGGTGAAGGACCCTGCCAGGAGCCCCTCAGGCCTGAATCTGGACACGGACACGGGACCAAACCTTTCCACCCTGCACTCAGTGCATCTCCCTGGTACCCCAAAGCAGGACAAAGCCCCTCCGAGGAGACCAAGGCTGTGTGGTCCTGCCATACTTGCAGCCCTCTTCGCAGTCCCCTGAGCCCCAGAGCAGCTGAAATCCCACACGAATCATTCTCTTCACCCCCCCCCCCCAACCCCTCCTCTCTCTGCAAAATCTCTTATCTCTATAAGCACTTCCTGGACTGCCTGAGTTCTCATACTGCCCCAGAGCTCGAGCACAATTCGACCGAACAGATTACTGAGCTGGGAGATTTATGCTGCTTGAGAGTGGGACTGCAGGTTGTTTTTGTTCCAATCAAACAATGGGAATAAGGAAAAACAAACGTTGCTGTTAAAATAATCACAGAATCCATGTGAGGTGAGGGACAAAAATGAAGTTCATTGCTACCTTGCATATGCGTGCACACTCCTGTATATAGATGAATTACCAATGCAACAAAACTGAATGTATTGTTTAATTATCAAATAACTAGGGTGACACTACTTGCTTAGACCTTAATCTAAGTTCTAAATCCCAGTTTTTAATAGAGAACCCAAACACAGTGAATATTTTTTATTATAGTGCTCAAAAGCTCACAGAACCATCCTAGGTTTGGGAAAATAAAATTCAAGGCCATCTTGTGCGGTACTGCAATAAGGACTTTCACTTACAATTAAACAAAAGTTGGGCCAAGCTTTGAACATTCACTTAATATTTATATTTCCCCTCATTTCTCCCCTTGCCTGTGTGTGGCTGTGAGAGCCTGCTTGTGCTATTGCTTTTTTCCAGCTGTTTTGCAGATACCTTCTGATGTCTTCTGGCCGACTGGGTGCAGACAGCTCCAGCTGGGACATGCTGTGCTAGGCCACTTGTAGACAGATTTTGAATTTTTTTGGGTTTTGATTTGCTTGTTCCCTAATGAAGTTTGTTTATTTGGGCAGAGATACCTGCCTTTTCAGGCAGAGCAATAAAAGAGAGCAAAGGGGACTTTGAGATCATTCACAGGGCCATGCCTGTTCAGAACTTACCTGTCATGTGCAGGAGATAATGTACTGTATGTTTACAGCAAAGAGAAATACCTCTGCAAAAAACTTCTCATCTGACCCGATGACTTGTGCAACAAACCAGAACATTTTTCTGTACAAAGGAGAAGGTTTTTACATATCTAAGGATTGTTTTTATGAAGAATACCATTGCATGTATCCTCAGAGGAGCGTTTTACAATACTGTACCATTTATAGCAGGAGTCAAATCACTTGTCCAGTTTTGCAATTATTTGAGAAAATAAGATATTTAAACTTTCATTTGTAATTCTCGAAGGGATAAGGACTTGGCAAATTATTTTTTTATTGTCTTCTTTTTGCAGTAGGACTGGAAACAACATTAAGACCAAGATTCATCCTACACAGCAGCAGGATTCTGAGGGAACGGTCTTCGCATGATGAATGAAGGAAGATGAGTTTTGCCCGAGTCTTCCACTGAGGTTCTTCTGTGTAGGGAGTCTGAATCACTCCTAATCTAAAAGGGATGAAATTGATCCTTTAGTGTGACTTGTGTGTTCATCAAAGCAGCTGTCCTAGGTCAGACCAAGGTCTCCTCCAGCTCAGCATCCTGTCTCCAGCAGTGGCTGTGATAAACAGTGAAAAGCAAAGCCAGGAAAAGCAAATGGGATGTTTCCCTGGAGCATCCTCCTAGCCTCTGCCTTCAGCTTGGGAATTTCTTCAGCTGCTCAGATTTTCTGTGCATTTAGTAACCCTCAATGGATTTCTCTTCTGAGTACTAGCCTGATCTCCCCTTAAGCTGAGCTTTATTTCACAATTGTCACAGCATCTGCTGGTGGGGACACCAAGTGCCACATCCATCTGGGTTTTTCAAACCCTGCTGACAGGAGATTCTCTGAGATCTTTAAATCTAGTGACCCGAAGAGAGGTATGTGAACACTGTCAATACCCCTCAGTTCCTTCCATCCCAGGAAGAAGCTGGAAAGGTGTCAAGTCACACATGTTGCCCACGCCCTGTGCATGCCCAGGGGCTCTGGGGTTTGTGCCGCTCAGGCTCCTGGCCAGCACTCACTCGTTGCAAATGGGCATTTTCCCAGAATACTGAGAAAACAGTCATTGTGCAAGAGCAGTGGGAATCCTGGCTGAGGTCTCCTCTGCTTTGCCCATCAGCTCCGGTCAAGCACAGGCCATTGGTGCCATTCTGAGCTGTGTGGTGGAAATGCCAGTGTCCAGCCTTGCACCTTGCTCATCCTCACCCCAAATCACTGACTTGCCTTTGTGGCTTGGCCTCAGCTCTGCTTCATCACTGTGGACCTGTCTGACAATCATAAAGTCATAGAATGGTTTGGGTTGGAAGGGACCTCGAGGACCATCTTGTTCCAACCCCTCTGCCATGGGCAGGGACACCTTCCACTAGCCCAGGTTGCTCCAAGCCCCATCCAGCCTGGCCCTGAACACTGCCAGAGGTGGGGCATCCACAGTTACTCTGTGTCAGCACCTCATCACTCTCAGAGTAAAGAACTTCTCCCAGATGTCTAATCTAATACTCTATTTCAGTTTAAAGCCATTCCCCTTTGTCTTATCACTACATGCCCTTGTGAAAAGGGCTGTGGCTGACCCTGTCTGACCATCCGTGGACTTGTGCAATGGGGCTTTTGGTGTTACCTCCCTCGTGGCTTTGTTGCCACCCTTGGCTCTGGCTTGCTGACCCCTGCAGAGCATCCAGCTCCTGCTATTTCCTGGCATGCCTTGGGGTCTCCCCAGTTGTCCCCATTACCAACTTGTCGTGTCATTCTGGATTGACAAATAAATCTAGGTCTATAACAGCAGTGCCCTCCCTTCTCATCCCCAGCTCTACTGCAGGTACAACACCTGCACATCAGTGACTGGTCAAGCTGACAGTTTCAGTCCTTGGCCAGGCTCTTTCCTTCATCCCACTGCACCCTCTGTGTGAATGGCACAGCCTGACTCACACAACTCGGCTGTGAACAAGCCTAATCACTACCAGGCATAAAATGAGGAAGTCTTAAAATGCATATATACTTTCGGTTTCAGCATGTCAGAGACATAAAGAGAATGATGACTTTGAAGACGTCAAAGAGAAATGCCAGAGAATTATGGATCCATTAATGTTTACAGTGACATTGTTGCATCATTTTATCAGTTCTCACTTGTGGAAATTAAGGGCATGATAAGGTGATGATCTTACAGTCTGCATGGAAATATATGCAAAGCAATCAGTCTTTCAAAAAATGTATTTTGAAATGGTGTTGGAAGCTGTATTTTCTTACAGTTTTGATGGATTGGTAAGCATCTGAGTTTCTGGAGTTGTTTTAGAGCTATTGGATTAAGAGAGCCATGCTTTTTTATGTTATTACAAGTTCTTGCCTAAAGTGAAATGAAGGGATGAGATTTATTTGCCAGTTTGAGCTGCTCTGTCCTGCTCACCCTCCTTGCTCCCTGTTGCAAATCCTCCGGCCAGGTTGCTAGGCAGAAGGGAAATAATGTCATTTGTTAAACAAAGCAGACAATGCCTTTCTTTGTAGGCTTCGAACATTCTTTCAGGGGTGTGAAATCCGTGTTAGCAATCATCTCACAGTGAAAAGGTCCCAGTTAAACATTACCACAAGAGCTGTGAGGTTTGTGTACTATCTGAGGACACGAAAGATGCCATTTCCTGAAAATTCACCTGGATCCTTCAACTGGTCAAGGAGCTTGTTGCCAAGGTTTTCTGACAAGGAGAAGCAGAAACATGAGCCATGCTGTGTGGAGGAGAGGAGGACACAGGACGGACACCTGGCAGTGAAGGTGACACAGGTCCAGCCTGAGTTAATTTTTTTCTTCCCTTGCCCTCAGAGTTTTTCTGATATTTTTTCTGGTCATTTTAGATTATTTTTTATTCCACTACGGTTAGGAATAAGGAAAAATACAGTTTGTTTAAGGATAAATCTCCCTATTAGCTGCCCTACGATAGCTCCCCTGTGCCCTCTAAACTCCACTTACTGCTGGGTGCCCTGTGCAGTCTCAGCTCATAGATGGGCCTTGTGCCTTGCTGAAAGGCATCTTCAGGGACTGATGGAGAGGGAGACTGCAGGAAATGCCTTCTTACAAAGACCTGTATTTTGAGTGGTCTTTCCTTGCCGACGCTTTGCCTCTTCCCTGCCTAGACTGCATTGGAGGGAAGCAGTTCTTTGTGTTTTAAGGGGATGATTGCAGGATAGAAACAGCTGTTTAAAGGACTCACATCTCAGCTTTCAGAAGGGAAAGAATGCAGATCTCCCCCATGCTCAGCCATATCTGACCCAAGGCTCTGTGGTGGTCAGCAAGTATTTGCTGTGTGGTGACACCACCGCGTACAGGGAATGACAGCTTGGGCCGTACCAGGCTGTGACAGAAAAAAGGAATTTGAACAAACCCTACCTTTCCACCTACACGACTTCTTAACACCTAAGCTGAAGCTTCAAAGATGCTACTACAGCTTCAAGCACTAGGAACTAACTAGGCCACTTAAACACAAGGACAGCCTCTCTGCTACTGCATATTTGTTGCAAACTTATAAGACCAGAAAGTCTGGTCTTTACGACATAATTTAGTTTGACCTGTTTAAAATTCCCTGTATTAACCACTGTTTTGAGTAAGTGTTCCTGAGTTGGAGGATATTTTTAAAGAAAATTTTGATTTGCATTTCCAGGAACACGGTATCCACCTCATGAATACACTGCTTTGGTGAATAGCTGTGTTTATCATTGAATCTGTATTTCCATTTCCAGTTAAGCTGATTTAACACCTGTTTTCAGTAAGTGGAAATAGGGCAGTATGATGCCATTGTTCTAGTTTATAAATCCAACAATCCAGTCTCATTGATCTCAGATTTGCACTGGGAGAAATGATTGGTCTATTGGCTAAAGGGAGCTTCCCTTTTTGTTTTAAGTAGTTTCCTGTCAGAAGAGTTTATATATTGATAGAAATACAGAGGTTTGTATATGTATATCACCATCTAGCTCTGGTGTCCTGAGAGGAAGACTTACTTATGTTGGAGTGAAATTAAACCCATGGCAACCTGTTTGCCTGAAATCAGCAGGCCAAGCACCATCCCCTCCAAAATGCTTTCCCAAGGGCTTGGTGTGGTACCATCTTTTGGGTTTCAACACATCACTGGTAGGAAGCCAGGCTGGACAAATTAAATTACTTGAAGATGCACTGCAGATCACCTACAGAGCTCTTGTAGTTATTCTCTACTGCTCCCATTTAAGTGACCAGTGAACTCACTCTCTCATCTGTTTGCAGCCATGGGACCTTCCCTCTCAAACTCTTTAACTTCTCCAAATTCTGACATTGAGCAAGATTTTTAAAATAAAAAGCTGTAGTTCAGAGCAGGATATTAAGGTGGCTTTTACAGCTTTATTCTGTGGGATCAGTGACTGCTTCTTCTCATCATGGCAGGGCCGCAGCTTCTCTAGCTGAGATGTGTGGATGGAGCCCAGGCTTGGCCAGATCTCTCTGAGATAGTCACAGCTGCTGTGTTTTATTCTTTGAAGTTGACTTTGGCTTTCCTTGGAGTGTGAAAAAAGCTCTAACACTGCTGCTACTGCCTCCCAGGAGAGGCACATACACCCATGTTTTTCTCAACTGGAACTGCAGGAGAAGAGCAGCCCCATTCTGGTCACCTTCATTACCCCCCTGGCACGGATTGGGGAATGGGACAGTCTGTGTCCAAAGCAGACAATTAGGGCCTGACCATTGTCTGGGTCATTGAAGGGACAACTCAATCATCACAGTCAACTACCCACCAGAGGAGAAACAAATAATAGAAGCAAACTGAAAACAGAAAGGCAGAGCAGGTGTGAGCAGCTACTGCAGATTTCCTGGCCCTATCCCTTGGGTCACAGGAAGGTTGAGCTCCACCACACTTGGCATCTACATTTCACGTGTCTGCAGCCACCAGAGTGTCTGTGTTCCTTCTTACATGCAACAACAGGAAAACAGACTCTTCTGGGGAAAGTTTGTGAGAACTGCAAGTAACCTTTTGAGTTGAAACGTTCCCCAGGAGCCTGGGTGGTGTGTGCCAGGTGCAGGTGTAGTGGGTGCTGTGACATAGCTGCTGTGCCTACCCTTCAGCAGAACCGTGCCAGCCACGTCTCCCAGCACAGATTCACCTGGGCTTTCCTGGGAGGTGGCATTTCAGTTTTTGCTGCAGATAAACCCAGCTCAGTTGTGAACACAGCAAAAAAAAAGGCCACCCTCGTGAGCACAAATGCTAAAGATCTGACATATGTGCTCAAGGACCAGAGAGATCATCAGCAACACAGCAAAACCCTTCCAGATATCCAGCTGCCCCTTCTCAGCCTCCAAACCAAAGCACAGCCTTTGAAACCTGGGTGCAGGACTGGAATGAGGATCAGGCATACCAGCGCTTTCATCTCATTTTTGATGGAGGAGCTTTGAGCTGATGTGGAAGTCATTTGATCTGCCTGACCTTTCGGAGAATTAATTGCTGGCTTAGAATTTAAAGTTAATAATTTGTTTCTAGAGAAGGTGCTGCAGCAGCAAGGCAACGTTGGAGCAAGGGGAGGGCTGGGTTTGAAATGGGAAACACGTCTGCCAAGAGTGGAGTTATTTTGGATGCCTCTGGAGAAGAGCAAACTGGATTAAGGGAGGCAAAATAAAAGGAGTCATTCTCCTCCACTCTCAATTGATTTCTACAAGCCAATTCACTTTGAATCTTTTTAGGATCTGGAAACATTATGGTCCACTTTGAATCAAAATAAATTATTCTGGTTTCCAAGCTGATCTCATGGTATTTTCTGTTAGCAGAGGAAATTCTGAAAATCTTGTAAGACATCCTGTTCTCATAAAATGCCCAGCCCAATTTTGTAAATTCAGGAGGTTTTGGCTAGGCCAGATAAGCTTTGGAGAAGCATTTGAATATTCACTCAAGCTGAACCCACACTCCAGACAGTGGTGTGAATAGTTTCCTGCGTTTCTGAGCTTCTGATGCTTTGAAAAAATTTTACTGATTCTAGAAGCATGAGGGCAGTGAGAAAAAAACCCAAGCAAACAACCCATTGCCCCTCTATGGTTAGTATATTAGATAAAGAGAAGCACGTTTTGTTGCCCAAAGGCAGATGGATGGGATAAATTCAGCATGGTAAATGTCCTCTCCTCAGTGGCATGCAAATAAGCAACCATGAAAGCTTCCCAGGTTCAGAGACCTCTTGGGAAATAACAGTTATAGAGGATGCTTTGGTAGTGATAGTTTAAGGTAAAAATTGCCTAATAATTACTGCCACTATTGCATGTATAAGACATATCTCCCACAAGAAAAAACATGTCCCCGTTCAGCCCAGGTGTTTATGCAGTTCCCACCACAGCAGCAAGGAACTGAGAGTATTATTGCCGCATGGGAAGCTGCTGGAGGTAGCAGGGCTTGTTGGGAGGTCACTCTTCCAGACAGGAGTTTTATGCCCAGTTGTTGAGTAGGACACACACAAACCTCCTGTGAACAGTCACGCAGTGAGGAAGTCTCCTTCACATGACTTCAAGAGCAGTGAAAATCCAGGTTTTCTCTTTGTGATAAAATAATTCCTTTAGTGTCAAACATTAACTGTGCCATCAGCATTCTAATGTTAACAAGTTCTTGCCATTAGCCTGGACTCCACAGGTTTGGGGCACGTGCTTGTCCTCAGCATCCCCAGCCCCTGTCTTAGGAAACAGAGCGGGTGCCTGTGGCAGAGCTGTAAGCATTCACTGAACACAGTGCAAAGAACTTCAGGCAAACAGGCTGAGGGCTGGAATGGCTCCTTTTGTCAGCACAAACATGTCGATGGGTCAAAGGTTCTTTTCCAAAATTGTTAGTCAGAGTTTTCAAAGTTTTTTTAGTTTGCAGGAGTCTGGAAATTTTCTAGTAGAAATGAAAACTCCTGTGAAGTGAATTTAAATCTAATGATATGATGATAGATTTGCATCTTTCACGTATCTTTCTAAGTATCCTTGAAAACAAATGTTAGAAGAAAATGCAATATAGAGAGGGAGTTCCCCAGGATTGCTTCCTCTTCTGAGATAATCATCTCTTTTCTTCAGTCCAAATCAGCCTTCCAGAAGAGATGGTCCAGTCTTGCCTGCCTTTCTGAAGGCAACCTGTGCCACAGATTTTTTGTCTCTGAATAACCCATCCCCATACCAGATCCCAGCTTGCATTGCTATCTATGCTCGTTGTTGTTCTGCAGTTTGAAGCAGAAGCTGGCAATCGGTACCTGTGGACAACGGCAGCACTGACAACAAAATCAGACCGTAAAGAAAAGCATAACACATGACTTCGATATCTCGATTGCAAACAGCTAAGGAAACACCAGAACTAAAGTTAGCTGTGGAATTCCAACTCTGTCCTCTGCTACTAAACACCTTTTCATTATGTCTCGCTATTCATGCTTTGCCCTAACTAGTTACTGATTTTCTAATGTACTTTTCTTCCCAAGATACTCTGGCTTCAGAGTCAAGCTCTCAGAAATAATTCATTTCCACGGCATCATTCAAATGCGAAGGAAATGAGTCCCTTTTCACTTACTAGCTGTGAAGGTTAATGGAAAGAATACATATTAATTTTGGTGTCTGGGCTGAGGCTGTGCATTTCACATATTAGATGTGGCAGGCAAAAATTCTGACTCCAGGCTCTGTGGTTTGCTCCAGGGAACCAAGGCCTCAGGTAAGAAAAGACTTGTCTGGGCTCCTCCTCTCCCCTCTTGCTTCATTTCCTCCATTCTCCACAGCTACCACGTCCTTCTGCCTCCCGCCCTGTCCTGCCTTCCACCCCACACTGCTGCTCACATCCACGTGCCATCCCCAGCCTTGTCCTTCTGCTTGTCCTGTTGGGAGGATTCCTGAGTCTTCCCTCCCCCATCACCACCCACACGTCTGGCTCTTGTCCTTTCTGCATTTGAATCCAGGAATTTTTCTCCTCCACGTTGTCTCACCCCAATGAATATCACCAGAAGTGCAAGAGACAGACTCCTGGCTCTCCTTCTTCAGGTGCTTGGCCTTGTCTTGGGCTGTGAAAGTCTGCAGCTGAAACTGCAAGGGAAGTCCTGCTTGAACTGTGGTTGGAACCTGCTCAGGGAGGATGAAAACTTCGGGAGTTCAATTGCTAAAATGAAAGGAATCTCATAGTTATCCCCTGAGCATGTCCAAATTCGGCTTCCTAAAGGCATATAACATAGCCAGATTTGGGCAGGTTTTCAGGAGGGCCAAGGGGATATCTCTGATGAAAGGAAACCCTCTCCAAGGAAGAGAGATGCCAGAGCTTTTCAAAGGAAAGGTCACAATTGCTTTTTAACTTGGACAAAACACCGAATTTTTCCTTACCCTCATTATTGGAAACTGCTAAGTTTGTGGACATTTTCCAACAACTTCAGCCTGAGGCAGATACCTGGCATGGAAAATTTCATTCCAAATGGTTATAGTTTGGCAACGCTGCAAGTGTTTGAAAATAGGCTCTCACAGTCCAAAGGATCAAGCTTTCACTGCAGTGTGAAAGGCTGAGCCACCGGCCCTACCTGCAGTCACACACCAACGCTTTGCCTCATCAGCTGCTCTGCAAACAGAGCAGGGATGCACATGGGGGATGGCTTTCCATCCTGTCCAGAAGGAAATTGCTGGGATTAATACTAAAGAAATTGGTTAGGATGAACATTCTGTAACACACAGGAATCTCTAGCATAGAGGAGCTTCGGACAGCAGGGGTTACAGAGCTCCTGTCTGAGTTCTGCAAGCCTGCAGAACTTGTCTACACGCATTTGTACACTTCAAATAAATGAGGTTTTCAGTCTTCTGACAAATGTGTTAGCAAGAGCTTACCCACACAGTGCTGGTTTCCAGCTCGCTTGAGTTGGTCTGTCATTATCATTAACTCAGCCATCCATTTCCTTCTTTTATCACACCACCTCCGCCACCTCTGCCTTGTCATGCTCTGGAGCAATGAATGCATACACACAGACAACCCCCAAGGAAAATTAGAGCAGCTGGCTGCTGATGTTGCATGTGATGGGATTTTTCAGGGAGAAACTATCAGCCCCTTCCCAGTGAATCCTTCTCTGAGTGTCAAGAACAGCCCCTGGCTTTTTGGGCACATTTCTCACACCATGTCAGATGAAATCCTCTTTAGAACTGCTGACACTTACATGAGTAACACTCCTCATCTGCATAAAAAGGTTTTCTTATTGCCCAAGTTATTTAACTTTCTTTTTTTTTTTTTCCTGAATATAAAAATATAAAAATCTGGATAGATAGCATCTTCTTTATTGCCAGCTTTGGGACATCAAAGAGGGGACAAAGGCAATGGGTTTAGTTGTGCTGTTGATGACAGCCAGGGCTGCCTGGACTACCTGAGGAATCGGCCTGGCAAAGCTGGCTGATGGTCTGCAGGTGGAGGAGAGAGGGGAACATTTCCAGCACTTGTAGAAGGAGGATTAGAGGCAATCACAGCAGCACCTGACTAAAACCAGAAGTGATTAAAATCAGAAGAAAGGCGAGAGTCAGGATGAATAAAACACAAACGGGCTGAAAGTACAGTAAAACACAACTTGCGCAGAAACACCGGCCTTTTACCTTACGCCTCGAGTGAAAACAAAGGTGTTTTCCAGAGGAAGGGGTGACGATCCGACGCTGTTTCGGGAAGGCCGGTGCAGGCTGGCGGGATCAGGAGCATCCCCGGCAGCTAGAGGGCACCGCCGGCCGCGGTATGGGAGCTGCTGCTGCTGAGAACACTGCCTGGGGACTGGAAAACCAGCAAGGTAAATCTTGCTCAGAAGACCATCAGTAATAAAATCCCCAACAGCCCGGTGATTCCGGAGAGCTCACCGACAGGTCTGTGTTTCCAGGCTTTGCTGAGTAATCTGTTTCAGTGCTCTCTGAACCACACGTGTTTTCTGGAAGAGTTGTAAACGTTTAAAAAGAGGCAGCACCCTTGTGAAAAATGTTTCGGTTTTACTTTTGTTTCCCCCGTGCTGCTATACGGCAAAAAATTTGGTTTTGTCATTTGGCCTGGAGGAGGTTCAGTGCTGCTACATCAGCAGAGTAACAGCACCAGGTGACCCTTCTGGCCATTACATTCCTGCCTTGGCCCACTGAGGGGGGTACAGCCACATTCCTCAGAACTATGTGGTATGTGGAGTTTGTTGCTGGAGAACATTTTAATACTGCTTTCCACCTGGGCACCCTTTTAATCCCTATGAGCTACAGACCAGAGAGCTGGGAGCTTTCCCAGGTCATGACTTGACCCTGTTTATGACATAAGAGTTTATCAAACTAGCTCTGTAACAATACATTCTGTTGCCAGAATGAGAAGAAAAGAGAAGATTTCTGTTATATGTTGCATTTGCAATAATCAGAAAAGCCCAGTTTGCTGTGCTTTTACATTCCCTACAAATGTCTTTAGCAATTTCTTCTGGCTACTTTCCCCCTGGTTCCTACTGATCCCCTGCATGCATTTTCTGCAGGGAGCTAAGCAGGATGACATCAGAGAAATGGCTCCATCCTCGTCTCCATCCATCCCCTGACTTGTCTCAGGGTGCTGCGGGTGTCAGGGAGGTCCCGTGGGATGCTGGCCAGGGTCAGTAGGGCTTACTGGTGCCCTCAGGGCCTTGACAGCAGCTTTAAAGTGTCAACTGCTGCCTACAGGTCTTTACAGCAGCAAAATACTCACATGGACAAATGGCCAGCAAAAAACTCCTCAGAAAACCAAACCCCAAAAAACCCCCCCAGACAAACCATAAACCGCAAAACCAACCCACAAACCCCCAAAACTTAGTTTTGCTTTTGGGACTTACTCTATTCAATTCTAATTTGACAAATTCCGGCACAAGTTGCAGAGCCAACTTATGTGTCACCCACCCATGGCTTTCAGAGAAAGGGGCAAAAAATTAACAATGGGCTGAATGAAGCCAAAATGAGACCCCAATGGTCTCTGAGTCACAATATATTGAGTATTGTGAAAAAGATGCAACATTCTCCCTCTCCCACAACTCCACGCCCTCGACAAAAGCTGTGTGGTACAAGCTGCATGCTCTGCAGGAGGGGTCCTGTCCTACCAGTCATCAGGCAAGGATCCAAAATGCAAACCCACCCCCCCAAGATAGGTCCAGGGCTGTTACACAAGTGGAATAAAATACAACTGAGCTCCAACAGAGGAAGAATCTGGATGCAATCTGGTCCAATACCACACAAATAATGATTTCTTATTGTATTGGGCTTGTGGGGTGAGGTTTTGCTAACAGAGGGGCTACAGGAGTGGCTTCTGTGAGAGGCTGCCAGAAGCTTCCCCTATGTCACACTGAGCCAATGCCAGATGGATCCAAGATGGACCCACTGCTGGCCAAGGCTGAGCCATCTGGTGACATTGACAACACCTCTGGGACAACAGATTTAAGAAGGGGGAAGAAACCTGAACACAGGGAGGAACAGCTCTGCAGACACAAGGTCAGTGAAGGAGGAGGGGCAGGACCTGCTCCGGGTGCCAGAGCAGAGATTCCCCTGCAGCCTGAGGTGCAGCCCATGGTGAGGCAGCTGTGCCCCTGCAGCCCTTGGAGGTCCATGGGGGAGCAGAGATCCACCTGCAGCCCATGGAGGACCCCACAGTGGAGCAGGGGGATGCCATCAAAGGAGGCAATGAGCCCATGGGAAGCCTGTGCTGGAGCAGGCTCCTGGCAGGACCTGTGGCCCGTGGACAGGAGCCCACACTGGAGCAGGTTTGCTGATAGCACTTGTGACCCTGTGGGGGGCCCATGCTGGAGCAGCCTGTTCCTGAAGGACTGCACCCCATGGAGGGACCCAGGATGGAGCAGTTCATGGAGAGCTGCAGAATGTGGGAAGGAGCCACAGTGGAGAAATTTGTGGAGTACTGTCTCCTGTGGGAGATCCTCCTATGTGCCCCCAAACCCCCTCTGAACAAGCCCAAAATCATCAGTTGCAGGCTGCAGAAGCACCACGGTGGGCAGCGCATCTGGAGGAGCTCAGGGAGCTTGGAGAAGAAGCTTTGCAACAGTGCCATCCCTTGCCAAGACTCTCTTGCTTTTCCCCGCGGCTTCCAGGTAAAATTAATGATGAGTTCTGAGCCGGCACACAATGCCATATTAAAATAAAAAAACATACCAAGCAGTTCATCTCACCTGGAGATGGTAAAATATCTCTGAATTGGGATCTTTTACTCCTGATGTTTTACTTGCTGTGGCTACCTCACATTTGGAGGGAGCTGTGTAAGCCATGGTGTGAAATCCATGGAGCAGGGAGCGTTTTCACATGATTGTTTCTCCTACTCTTGCTGCACATGTGACCAGTTCCCCCTCACCAACTTGCTCTGTCTTTCATCCTGACTCTTCCCTCTCGACACAACTCATCTCCCTTCTGTCTCAGAAACATTTCCCTCAGTGTCTCTGCAGTTTACTACAGCTCATTTTCCTCCCGTGTCTGTCCTCCAACTCACCCATTCTTCACAGAAGAACAAGAAACTCTCCTGCACAGGCTAAAAAACATCCTCTAGTCTAGGCTAAAATCCTTTCTTGATCTTGGCTGTGTACAAACTCAAACCCTTGGTTCAGCAGGCCATCTTGCAAGGCTTCTGTATCCCTGCCCACGGCTGCAGCCCCAGCAGTGCTCACATGCCCCCACCCCGGAGTGGCCCCACAGCCTCTTGTCCTGCCAGCCCCAGTTGGTGGCACCTGCCATGCAGTGACGTCCTCAGCCCAGAATGACATCCTGTGGTTTGGGCTGGAAACCAGAACACAGCTTCTTACCAGAAACCCTGTGTGTCATGCTCCTATTACACACTTAAATCGTAGGAAATTTTTATCGCTAATCGTTGATGGAGCAAAAAAACGTTCATTTTAAAACACCCGAGAGATGTGGTATGGGCAGTTTTGCATGAGGATGTGAATAAGCAGTTTTTGGAGCAACACATGTAGCAGCTCTTTCCTCACCCTGCACCTTGACTTGTTACTTAAAAGTGCTTGTTTGCGACTTCTGTTTCTGCAAACCAATCTCTTGCAGTGATAATCTCTTTACAGAGATACTTAAACCCAGGACTTCTTGGTCGCTCTGTGAGCTAGGCCAGAGAGGCACTGAACGATTCCCCTGGAGAAGGGGAACTCCCTGCTGCTGGCAGTGGCTCAAGCATTTACTACAAGGGGAGAAGGGTGCACATCTGTGCCGTGCTGGGGGCAGCGAGGACTGTAGCCAAACCCAAATCTACGTGCTCAGCCCTCCAACGTCGCAGCTGTGCCTCGCTCCGATGACACAACACTCTCCAAGCACAGCAATGGGATGGTGAAACTTGCCACAGCAGCCTTTAAGTGCTCTGAGCTCCAAGGCTTGCTGTTTTTCTCCCAACAATTGTTGAAATACATCCAAATATAATATAAGAAGGGATGTTGCATCAGTTTAGACAAATCTCTTTTAGTGTAAATCTTTGGTTTTGCATTTAGCACTTAGGCTGGTTTGGAAAACATGTTTTTGTTCTTTTTTTTTTTTTTTTTAAAGTGTGGGTCCAGGGTGAAAAATAGCTTTCTTTGGTTACTGAATGAAAAAGCTCTTAGTATCAAGGGGTAATTGTTTCCAATACATGTAGGTCAGGGTTAACATTGTGTAATTCTTAAGTAGGCTACTTAATGACTATGATATGCAAAGAATTTGTGTTTCCAAACCAATCCAAGCCAAAGGTTCTCCTTAGCAGCATCATAAAATCACTATGACGTCCCTCAGAGAAGAAAAGGGATAAATGTGCACGTATACTTTATTAGTTATAAATCTTTGTCTCTCACTATGATTTTCTTACTTTTTTCATACTGACTTGGAAGAAAGGCAAGGTCTCTCTTTGTCCAATCAGCCTGTACAGAAATTACACCATGTTGAAAACATGGCAACTAAACTTTGTGGATTTGTTTCTGGTATTGACTAAACCACGTTGATTGCCTTCAACTGTGACCACACTGAGGAAGAACCCACAGATATTTAATTTACAATTCTGCTTTACTGTGCCATTCTGACATCTCTATGAAAGGGTTTTTTTGGTTTGGTTTGGTTTGGTTTGGTTTGGTTTGGTTGTTTGTTTGGGTTTTTTTGGTTGTTGTTGGTTTGGTTTGGTTTGGTTTGGTTTGGTTGTTTGTTCTGTTTTTTTGTTGGTTGGTTGGTTGGTTTTTTTTGTAGATAAGTCATTTATTGTTTGCTCAAATGACATTTTGCCTCTCAGTCCTTTCCCAGTTGCCACTGGTGCTGATCATGTTTAAAAAGCTCAACAAAACAAAAAGTGCTCTTACCTGAGCAGTAATCTGTCTCCTTCACTGAGATGCTCACATTTCCCTCCACCTTCTTAATTCTCACCAAAGAGCTGAAAGGAAGAGTGTGGAGGGAAAATGGCTATGAATCTGCTCTGCTTGTCCCAGGCCCTGTGAGGTGTAGGAGCTGTGGTTTGCTGGTGGTGAGGTGACCGGCACCACAGAGGATGGAGCCGTAATGAGGAAACACTCAAGCATGGCTGGGTGTGGGCACTAAAATTCCAGAACAGATTTTGGAGGTCTCAGCACCCCTGGATGTAACCACAAGATGCAGAATGACTGGGCCAGCATTTTTCTGTGGAAAAGTCATTGGTGAAACCTTGTAGCGAGGCATCCTGTGGGTTGCTTTTTCTTCTAATTTTCTGCATGTATTGCACAAATGTGTATTTCACAGTTTTTTGTACAAAAGCATGAACCTTGCTGAGGGGCAATGGAGGAAAGTGGATAGACTGAAATCAACCAGAATTTTGTGAGCTTGCTGAAGAGATGTTGGCCTGATCCAAAAGTATTAGATATGGACCTGTGGAGAAGGGAAGTGGAGAGTTCATTGCTTTTTTTCCTGGTATTTCTAATATATATATGCAGGTTGAACAAAAGCATTTAGTAACACTTCTAAGCAATTGTTTCCAAGAGGAATCTGTGGTGGGATGTGCTTTTCTGTTGTACTTCTCCTCATTTTGAACCTGAAGGTTTGTGTGGAGGTAATCACCGCCACACTCAGTTTCCTCGGAAGTGAAGAGGAATAGGTGAACACATTTCTCAGGCTAACACTAGGGCTGAACATGCTGGGAAAGGAATGGGAATATGAAAGGATATTGGCTATAGCTCCATAGGTATGTGCCCACTGGGTGCAGAGACTGCTCCTGCCAACACTTCAGTCAATTGCTTCAGAGCCGTTTGTACATCTGGATTTGATGCCTGAGGAACAGTAAGAGATACAGGGAACTTCACATTTCCCACCTTCAAAGAATTAAAGCTACCCTCCATTTTCACAATGGAACTCTTTTCTTGCCATCTACAGAGGGTCAGACTGTTGGGGTACATCAGTGCAGCTCCGGCCAGGCTGCACAGCACCCGTGGCTGCGAGAGGAGGAAAACAGGGAAAGGAGGCATGAGAAGAATTGGGACTTCAATGTTTTCAAGATGGATGGTTAAGGCAGATGTGCTGCACCTGCAGATGAGAAACTCCTCGAGGAGAAGCATATTGCAGGCAGCTTTCTGTGAGATTTCTAGGAATTGCACAGAAACGTCAAAGACCATGCATAAGGAAATGGTATCAGGACTGTCCGTGGAAGAAAGAAAGGCTTTTCCATTCAAGTCACCCATCTATTTCAGAATCAAAGGAAGGTTAGTCATACAGTCTGCACATTCTATGTTAAAAAAAGATCAAATTCCCTGGGACAGGAACTCTTCCTTTGCTCTGTTAAAGCATAATGTGACCCTTTTTTTTCCCCTTCAGGATGGAGAGTTTCAGCGTTCCTAATTAAAACAAAGCTTACTGCAGTATTTGGATTATATCACTGTATGTTGTGAAAACTTTCTCTCTAAAATAAAAGCACCCCAAGACTGTCATTGAAATAGACACCGTATTGTTGGCAAAAGTTTATTTTATACTCTCAAAACTTATTTTGAATGCTTAGGTTTGTGGTTTTGTTTACTTTCAGTGAAATGCATTTTGGCTGTTTTGCTGGCTTACTGTAGTCAGTCAGACTGCTGCCCAGAGGCTGCAGGGCAGTCTTCTTTTAAGGCTTCAAAATGTTCATGAAGCAAATTATTTTCCTTTAAAGACCATACCTTTGTTTACCCTCCCCCTAGAAAGTCAGTCTCTTTTAAAGGATGATGTGTCTTGGGCACCGTGGATGTAAGAAAGGTGTAATTGTGTAATGCTGCAGTTTGTGACCCTTCCTTCCCCTCTGGACCTGCCGTGGCACTGTGGGGTCTTGCTCTCATCCCACTGTGCCCACGGTCACCAAGAGTTTGCAATACCAATACCTACTATAGTGAAAGGCAGAAATGTGAAAGCGGTGTGAATAATTGCCATTAATTTATTTTTTACACAGAGAACGCCTAAAAAGACGTACTGAGATAATCTGCTGCTTGCTGGCAGACGCTGGCTTCCAAAGCAAAGAGCAGTGCTGCTTTCCTTCACACAGAGAATTCTCCCCACTAGATGGAAGGGATAAACCAATGTGTAGTAAATAAACTACTGGTCTAAGTCTGAGCCCCACCTTTCCCTGGTGCATAATGAAAAATGAATTTGAAATATTTTTTCTGCTTGTCTAGACCTTGGGCTTTGATTTTCCAGTGGGATGAGAGAAGCAAAGTCAATGAAGAACAGAAAAAAATTAATGAGGTGCCATGGGGTCAAGTCAGTCTCCCCCTGCTAATTACTGGTTCTTGTGTGGATTAGGAAAGAAATTAGAAGGTAAGAGAGCCTTCCAGGAATGGCTGCCCCAGCAGGATAGTGGGTGTACTCACTGGGAGAGGCTGCCTCTGACCTTCAGGCATGATGTGTGGATCAGAAGAGTGCTTTTGAAGACAATGTCATGTTTGTTCCCATTTCCTGGGGTTTGGTTTGCATCATGGAGCAGTGTTGGAGTGTATGAACTGGGCTCTCTCTTTGGTGATACAAGGACAGAAGGGTCTCAGGAGAGCTGGAGGCACAAGTGAGCATTTGGTCCCTGGGACCAGACCAGAGCTAGGCCTGTAAAGACAAGACACCCAGAAGGGTGCACAGGGCAAAAGTTAGGTCATCAGCCCCAAATCCTTCACTCCCCAGAAAAGATTTGGCCAGTGTAAACTTCTCTCTTTGGCTATTATTACTCCCTGCACCCAATACCAAGACCATCCCAGGGACCTGGAGGCTGGAAGATGACTCAGAGTTAACCCTACCAGGAGAGCACTCTCAGAGGCTGCTTTTCCTCTGGGAGAGATGTGGTTGCGGCTGGAGAGAGCCTGGCATGCGGTTATGGCTTTACTTCTTACCCAAACATTTTGCTGGTGGATGCTGAGGAAGCTCATGGCCTTGGTGACCCCATTTGCAGAGGGCAATGGCTAATTTTAAAGGGTCTTTCCCTTGCCCTTGACTAGTTTTTCACTATCTAGTCATGGCCTAGGGGCATAGAAATGAGCTGTAGAAGGTCTTCAAATAGCCACTGATTTG
>VZTA01025717.1:1339-118440 GCA_013398855.1 Mohoua ochrocephala
AGTGCCTCACCACCCTCACAGGAAAGAACTTCTCCCTTATATCTAACTTAAACCTACTCTCAGTCTGAAGCCATTAAACAGACCCCTTGCCCCATCACTACATGCCCTTATAAAAAGTCCCTCTCCAATTCTCTTGCAGGCTCCTTTTACACTCTGGGAGGCTGCTACAAGATCTCCCTGGAGTCTTCTCTTCTCCGGACTGAACAACCCCAGTTCTCTCAGTGTTCATGGTAAAGGTGCTCCAGCCCTTTGATCATCCTTATGGCCCTTCTCTGGACTCACTCCAACAGGTCCACATCCTCACAAGAGTGGAGGGAGAAAATCACCTCCCTCAATCTGGTGGCCAAATTTTCAGAAGGAGCCACTCCATGATTTTGCCAGGCACCGAGAGGAGACTGACCAGCCTGTAGCTTTCTGGGTCTTTCTTATTTCCCTTTTTAAAAATGGAGATTGTTTTCCCTTTTCAGTGGGACCTCATTGGACTGCCACGACTTCTCAAATATGATAGATAGTGGCTTAACCACCTAATTTGCCAGATCCTTCAGGACCCACAGATGCATCTCATCAAGTCCCATGGACTTGTGCACATTCAGCTTCCTTACATGTTCCTGAACCTGATTTTTTCCTACTGCAGATAGCTCTTTATCCTTCCAGTCCCTGTTTTTGTTTCTGTGACTTGGGCAGTGTGACTGGAGCACGTGCTGGAGAAAACTGAAGCAAAAATGTGATTAAGCACCTCAGAATTCTTCAAATCATGGGTAATCATGTCTCCTGTTTCCTTTCAGAGAGGGTTCACATTTTGCAAAGTGTGAGCTGAAAATGCCTTTTTAATTAGATTCATCCTGGTTAAGGCCTGCAACAATACAGACTGTTCTTATTGTTGATGGAGACAACTCTAGAAGTCAATTTTCTTCCCCTAAAATTAAACTTTAGAAATTCACTATATAGAGGGAGCAAGCATTGAACTGAAGGCCCAAGAAAAAGTGCCTAATTTAGGTACCGTGAATATCAACCCTTTGGGTGTGTAGTCTGGCACAGTGTTTAACTGTGTACTCATATATGAATCATTTTAAAGTATGTCATTATTCCACTAATATATCCCACTATAGTGTTACAATGATAGTGTATTCTCTAAAACAGATTATTTTTTCCATAGATCTTGTGTCACCAGCACAAGGAGAAAGATAAAAACATATATTAACCTGAAGCAGAAGAGAGACTTCTGTGCCCTGGGTGTGTATGCACACAGTTTGCCAAGTGGCTTGGCATGATTAAGAAAAAAGCATAGCTGGAACCTTATTCCAAAAGCAGATCCAGGTCAGCAGCAGATACTAGCTTAGCTTAAAGCCACTGTATTAGAATTTGGGTGGAAATTTAAACATATACCTTGGTCTGAAATAAGAGGTGATTTAGTAGCTTAGTGGAAACAGACACTGGCTGCTTTAAAGTTCTTTTTGTCTACCCTTTTCTTAAAGTTTCTCATGTCTCAGATACGCTGTTATTATAACAACTATACTGCCAGATGAAATAGCAACCTTTTGCCTAAATGGTTACTTTTATGACTGCTTACTTTTATACAGTAGATTATCACAACACAAAGACTACAGGGCATTTCAGTGCTCCACAATGATTTTCATGTGAAGGGCATTGTCTGTGTAGTCTATCAAAAGATTCAATATTTCTTTCAATTTTTTAAGCATGTAAAGGTCTCTTACAAGTAGCAGCTTTTATTTAAAAAATTAACCCCCCTCTGTGATTTTTTTCCTAAGAAGCAATTCCAAGAAAAAGTCGAGAAAAAAGACATCTTTGTTAGCTGCATAAAAAAATTGGTGTTTTCAAACCAAATCCTTTCATGTTTTAGAAAGTTTTGATTAAGAAATACTCAGAGCCAACAAAGAATTAAACTTTCCCCTGTTCAGCGTCTGAGTTAGCTGGATGGGAAAAAGAAAGCATGACAAAAGATCACTGAAGCAATGGAGAAATTATTGCCTGTTGCTGAACAGAAGCATTATATGCAAAGGTGGGGGGTTGTTAGGGCTTTTTTACCTCATCTCCTCAGAACAGAAATAAACTACATGTCTAACAAGTTTGGAGAAGTCAGGCTTCTCCAAACATTAGGTTGGCTCTTTCTTTATGTCTCACAAGAAAACATTGTGAATCACCATAATTGAGCCAGCCTGGCATCAGACACTTAACATTAAATTTAGGCCTGGTATGAATCTGCTCCATACCACTGGTCCATTTCAGAGCTTGATCACCTCCAGAATATTTTAGACATTTATTGTCAAGTTGCTTTAATTCCCTGAGGCAGAACTGCCCTCTTCTTATTTACAGCTAGAATGACAAGATGCACAATGCCCAGAACTGTAATTCTTGATGGCCTAAATGTGTATGCAGCTCTCTGTGGCTTGCAAAGCTCTATATAAGCATGAATGAAGAGCAGTGATATCACTCCCTTTTGTGTGTGCTTTGTAATGACCCACTGGGAAAAGGCAGCTTAAGGTTAATTATACCAAACAAGGAGAATGAAAACATAAGACACGCCCTGTTCTCGAGATGGCCTGGCTGAAAAGGGCTTGAAGAGAGTAGGACACTCTTTGTGCTCACAGCTCCTGCAGCCATTTCTGCAGATATTGCGTGTCAAGCACTGGCTACATGTGATATACCTTGAGATGGGAATGTTGCCTTGTTTAGACAAAAATTATTTGGAGGGATCCCTCTTACCCAACTTCTGCTACCAGAAAGTCACAGTCATCATCTAAGCTGGTCATCTAGACTCCTCAACAGTCAACAGGAAGAGATGACTGCCTACAGAGAATGATTCACTGCAGACACAGGCCGGGACAAGCCACTCTCTGGACACGGCCATACCTCTCCAGTGAGTTAGTTAACTAGTTCAACTTACTGCCTTACTATTAAACAGCTAAAATTAGGTGAGATGAATCACAAACAATGATGCTGTCAGAACTAGATTAAATTTCCTTAGGACAGGTCTGAGCAACAAAAGGCTTCTGTTTTGCCATGCTTGGCAACTCTACTATGGAGCAAAACCAATCAAAACTAAACTCCCAGTGATAATGACAGCAACAAAGGCATCCTAGGCTAGATGTGAACACTGACTGCAGATGTTGTGAGCTACCCTCATTGCCCAGAGGGCGTACGCTCTAGTTCGCGCTGCAATCACGTCTTTGTTTTGCTGTGTAAACAAAGAGTAAGGTACGTCTTGGTATGCAAAACCATTGCAAGTTAGCTTTTCTGCACTGAGCCAATCAAAACCTGTGGTGCATCAAAACAGAACTGAGGTGCTAAAGTTTCAGTACTTAGCCCTGAGTTTACTTGTGCTCCCATGCAAGCCAGGGAGCAGCTTATTTCAGGGTTTTTACTGTTTTCCAATGCTATGTTGTGTAATACTATGCCCACCTCCATTCACCTCTAATGTAGGAACCACTGAACTGCAATGAATTTTAGCCTGGAAAATGGAAATTCAAGTTGTTTTGTTCCAACAAATTGCACCATGCCCTGTCTTCCTGGGAAGCTGAGATCATGGGATGACAGAATAGAGAGAATAGTGGCAGGAAAAACTTGGTGCCAAATTAAGCCAGTTTCTGCTTCTGAATCAGAATTCTTAATGAAGAAGGAAAAAAAAAAGGCTTCCTGTGGAGTCATGCCCATGTGTAATTGCAATATATTTTTTGGAATACAGTTTCATAGCAATTCATATGGTTTGGAAAGGTTAGGTTACATTAAGAGCTGGTTTCGTTCAGCCACCAGAAATCCATCAGATGTGTTTTAGGAAGGATTTCCTGCTCCTGCTGTTCAACACGTGCAGGACCCTGATGTGAACTTTTGTGTCACACTAGCAAGTGCTGTTGCTATTCAGGCAGGTCTGGTACTTGGCTGATTTCTCCTTCTTATGAGTCAACATGAAAAACACAAAAGTTTGCTTCAAGCTGAAAAATTCATTATTCAAGGAATTTCTGAAAAGTAAACGCCATTTAACTAACTAGGTAGATAGCACCCTCTTTCTGCAGCAGATGAGGGAGGCTTCATGGAAGAGAGAAATATAGTATTTGCAAGTCTGGAGAATTTCATACACTGCAGCAATTTAAGATGATAAAGCCCCTAGCTGTTTGCTCTGCCACCCTATCAGAATTTATCATCCCGCTGTCAAATAAGGAGTGAGGAAAAACATAAAGTGGCGTCAACCAGTTCAGCCAAAAAAAGGAGCATCATTTAATAGTTTCTGGCACAAGCATGAGGTGGACAGCTGGAGGCAGAAACACTATAAAAAACTTCCAGAGTAAGGTTACCCAAGCTGATCTGTTAGTTTCCCAATGGAAGGGCTTTCAAAACACGTTTTTTTCTGAGTGTTTTAAGCACAGCAATGGAAACAGGCTTCACTCGAGGTGCCTACCATAAGGCTTTCAGTTCGTCCTTAATAAAAGGAAAAAAAAACTGAGTAAAGCAGAGATTGCACAGAAAACCTTCAGCCCTTCTATAGACTATGAATGCTGTACTCAGAAATATTTGACTATTAAAACAGTCTTATTATTTACAGCGAGGAATAATCATTTACAGTGAGGGACCACCTCAATATTGCGCCAAGTCCTACTGGTAACATTACTGTGGCAACATATCACCAAATAGGAAGCCAGATTTAGTCTATTTTATGCTGAAGATGTGGTAGAGAAGAACTGCATTTTATGGCATTTACCAAAGGGCATAAAATTGCCAAACCAGAGACAAATCTTTTGGTGACTCTTCAGATACAAGTTGGAGCTACTTATTCTTGAACAAGCAGATAGGCCTTTGGCTCTGAAGTCAAACGGTGGTTATGGCGCAAAATTAAAGAACTAAAAGAAACTCAGAATTTCTGGAATGTATGCCAAGTCCACAAAGTCGACTGGGGCCAAGACTCTTAAAAGAACTTTCTTTTTAAATTTTAATGTCTATTTAATAAAGCTTTCTTGGCAGTCATGTCACTTCACTACAGTTCCTAAAGATTTTTGAGAAAATATTCCATTTAGCCCTTCTTTTCTTATTTCTTTTTTAAGCCACTCACGTGTGGATCATGTGGCAACCAGCCTGAGTTAGAAAAGTAAGACTTGATGTCCATGGACAAGCTCAAACATTCCTTAATTGCAGACCAGATGTTATTCACGTTTCCAGGCTGCTCAAACCCACTTGTAACTCAGGTCTGCTTGTTCCAGCATATTCTTCAGCTGGAAAATCAACTGAAAGGTAAGGTAGCAAAAGAGGAAAAACTGGAAGAACACATCAGATCTGGCTACAAACAATGCACTAAACCCTGGAAATGAAAACAAAAATGTAAAGACAGTCTACACTGAATGAAAGACTAAGATGATGAATGGAGATATATAAGTGTGTAGACTGTTATCAGCTGAGAATATGGCCCTCTGCAATGTTTGTACACATAAAAGTTTATGACTAGTCTGTCAAATTGTCATATAATCTTCTGCTAGCTATGGACCTGCTGTGCCTGGGCAAACCAGCTGCTGCCATTCACTTTACACATTTTCACAAGAGCCATTCAGAAAAACAGCTTCTTCACTTTCTTGGGACATGACTCACCCGGACCTACATACGCCAGGGAAGCTGGATCACCAAGGCACAAGAGAAACTCTTGTACCAGTCTTCCTACCCAGGGAGAAATGCCCTCAGGAGTTGCGCTTTGAGAAATTTTGCAGATGACCCTCTTTAGGTGATGTAATTCTGCCCTGCCCCTCATTTGGGGCTATGTTGTTAAAGCAATAACTTATCCTTAATTGTCTTGGGTGAACTTGTCAACACCAGACTTTTTTTGCTTCTGGTGTGCTTAGCAGATGCTCCCCTCCATCTGTAACAGCGTGAAAATATTATCAGGAGGAACATGCACAGACATATGGTCAGAAGCTATCTCGATAGTTCCTTATATTTTCCACTCATCTCAGACTTTTGAACCTTTATTTGTGCAGTCAGTTATGCTGAATTCCTAGAAACAATTTCACATATATTACAAAGAGCTCTTTAATGCCAAGACATACTTTTCCTCAGCCAATTATTTTTGTCACAAATGGCAGCATGAGTAGCTTTTGGTATAATCGCAGTCCTTTTAATTATTGAATAATCTATACCCTTCCAACTGCATTCCAAACTGTCATCCTCCTTTTCAGAGACAAGAACAATTTCCTGAACATAAGAGCACAGATATTTATTGTTGCAATTTTTTTTTTCACAGCAGTATATTTCCTCTCTCCAAACTGTTTGAAAATGACTTAAGCCAGGGAGTAAGAATATATTTTTTAGATTAACTACTTCCTAAGGAAAAAACTGATCCAAGTTGGTGCAGCAGGTTTGATTTCAGCAGAAGAAGAGTGGTTTTAATGAGAATTCCCAAAATAATTCTAAGCAAGACCTTAAAGAGGTCTTAATTTTTATGAGCCTCAATTAATTGGCCAGTGTTGTGTCCAGGCTACAAAATAAAAATTAAAGACAAAAATTCCTCTAAGCACTCCCATAAGCCTTATGGTCACAGGCAATAAGGTCTCAGAAACAGCCCCTGACACTTGTAATGTTTCAAGCATTCACTACAGACATCTGTTAATTGACATTTAAGAGTATTTTAATTACGTACCAATGCATGGGCTAAACAAGCCAAAGGGGATAGGAAAATTAACAGCTGAAAACCAATTACTGACCAGAACTAATTTTTTGCTTTTCAGTATTGCCAATCCCTTGGATCCTGAGGAATATAAGATCTTTTCTAAAATCAGATATTTTAAATATCTAAAATATCTTACTGTGTTTATCTTCCTGTTGAAGTCTAAACATTTTCTAATACATATAGGAAATAATGAAGTGACCAGGTTTTTTTGTTTGGTTTGGTTTTGTCTCTATAACTATTGTCTTACTGTGTTAGCAAATAAGAATGTTCTTCGGCTTGCTTTGCTATGGTTTTCCGTCTCAGAGCATTGCTGAAAGGGACACTTTTCACTTTTCTCACTTTTTTGCCACCAGCCCTGTCCAAACACCCACCAGAGCAGCCAAGACGACGATGAGTTAGGCACAAACTTAGCAATCTTTTTTTTTTTTTTCCCTGTGAGATGTGTCCATGACACTGATTCATTAGCCAGAGATAAAGCTATATGATTTACAGGACAAGACATTTGCATTTCTTTCATGTCCCCATCAAGCACAGAGTTTGGTATTGATCTACCTAAACCCATAGCCAGAGACACAGAAATAGAGATGTAAAAAATGGCAATTTTCTGTCCATGGTCTTATCAAATATGTCAATTACAGCTTACCTAAATCTTAAGGGCATGGATATATGTTTGGATATGTCTTCCTTTCATCCTCATTCTTGATATTTTGTTTCAATTTTTGCTTTTCATCTTCTATTAAAACACAACATAGGAAATTAAATTAAGGGAGGGGAAATTATATTGAACAAAAGGAAATCAAATTAAGCAAGATTGTTACAAGGTTGTGAAAGGTTTGACTGAAACCAGCCTTCTGAAATTAATGTCTTCAGACATCTCCTGGCACAGGGATAGCTCTCAAGCAGCCACCATGATGTTCAGGAAAGGTTATTCTTTCTCTGGTAACCAGAGGCACTCTTGGAGACTGATCTGCATTTCTGTCATGGCTCTCTGCTTCAAACTCAATGCAAGTAAATTATTGGATGTCACCATGACTGGAGTGTTCTTGCTCTTCATGGATTTGGTCATTCTAACCATGGTGTCACAGTCAGGCGAGTGTTTCATTGTACCTGACAACAACTTACTTCCCACCATCATGAGACTTAAGAAAGAAATAAAAAACTAGGATATTATAAAAGCAAATTGAGATAGTGATGAACACCATGATCTGAGCAGTGGTTGATGAGGTGAAAGCTGTGGGGCAAAAGCCCGCTTTACACTCAGCTAATTTTTCAGAATCTTTCCGTAAGCACCCACTACTGACCCTTCACTCCATCAGGTATTCCCAGGAAAAGGAGGGATTATACCCCTTCTGACACTAGAAACCCTCTCCATCCTTGAGGGAGGGAAAAGAAGGACACAGATGTAGGAATCCAAATGAATGATGGCACGAGAGTGTCTCTACAGATGTTGCTAGCTGATGGGCTTAGAGGAAAGAGGGCACAAGGAAGAGAATGCAGGGCTGATGGTCACTGAAGGTCACTCTCCTCCCCTCACTTCTCCCCAAGTTTCCACAGCATACTTTCCCAACCACTAATGAAATCTAATTTTAAATTCTCTGCAGATGGAAAAGACTAGTTATTTATTCACTGTTTGTAATCAAAACTTTTAAAGGAAAGGAAAATTTTAAAAAAAAGAAAAAGAAAGAAAAGAAGCCCAGCAGGGTTGGGAAACCCAACAAGATACCATCTGTCAGAAATCTTAGGACCGAAAGGCATTAATGTCATGAAATCTACTTCCTGCCTAACAGAACTGGTGCAAATTCATAGAATGCCATACATAAAATTAGCTCATTCTCACAATTGGGTTGGAACATTTTTACTTTTTTCCTGAGACACATCCAGTTTAATTTAAACACTCATGTGTACAAGAATAGCCTTGCAGCTTCTGTGGTATGTAGACATGGTAACAAAAGAATTGAGGCATTTTGGAGAGGTACAAAGTACTGCTCTACGCCAACCTGTAGAAAAGAGAGAACTGATGTTTCTAGGGATATTGCATTTACATCTCACTTAATTTGTTATAATAGGTGAATGGAAGAAGGGAGGGAGGGAAGGCGGAAGGAAAAGGAGGGAAAAGGAAGGAAAAGGAGTCAAAAAGGGAAAAAACGATTAAGGTGCTATTGCAAATGGACAGAGGGCATTTTCAGCATTTTCTGAGTACAAAAATCGGTATGTGACAAGGGTTTACAAGGTTCAAAAAAGACACAGTGAACATTCAAATTCCATCCAGGCATGGTATTGTTTTTTGTCCTTCTCGTCCTTTAAGTCATGCAGGGCCATAACTTGTGCAGCTGAGTATAATGAAATCTGTAAACCTATGACTTACAATAAACAATTTAAGATTAGCATATTTTACTCTCCGTAACACTAAGTTAAAGAGTTTGATAATACTTCCGTGAAAAACACTATTACTCTTTCAGAAACTATTTTGAAAATAGATATGTCTGGATTTTCATATATCATATGCTCAGAAGCTTCACATTGCAAATGAGTGTTAAACCATGAAACATTGCAGTGCATCTTTTAGTCTGATATCTACCTGCTCTATTTACCTATAAGCTGGGATGGGGTTGGGGGGTGCGGGGGAAGTCTTGTTTCACTTTAGTTGTTGAGATAATTACCGTGCTCAGATACTCTATTGCATAAAAATCATGTACTGGTATCATCAGTTTCACATAACAGGATAAATATGGTACCAATCAGAAAGATTTTCTGACCCTTACCTTTGTGATTTCAATTAAAGGAAGGAAAAAACATGAAAAAAACCCAAAAATAGAAATCAGTTGAATAATACAAATTTTCTCCAAATGATTTTTCCATATTTGCTGCCAAAATAAACACATGGTACATGTTAGTCTGTCGGGTCTGCATTAATTTGTCAGCTGTAGGAACTGCCGTGATCCATTTGCCAAAACCTGCTGCACTAAATCCCACTGTTTTTAAATTTTAACTCCAAACATCCTTTTAGGCTTGCAAAGGATTTTAAGTGCAACTTACATGTACAGCATTTCTAAAATTATTCTCCACACGTCTTGAAAGGAGCAACACAACCAGCCTGTCACAAGTTGCTTTTCAGTTCCTTTTCTATCTAATTGCACAAGTTTTAAAGTAGTGACACTCTCATCTGTGACACAGAAGGCAAGGAGGTGCTAAACTGGTTTGATTCACTTCTTCCGAGCTGCGCAAGTAGTCCGGAGACCAGCTGTGACTTGACATTCTGGGATTCTGAGACTTCACTGCTTTCTATGGAAAAAGAGACCTCATCTCATGGTCTCTTAACATGCAAGTGGACTTTTTGACATTCTTTAAACATACCTAATTTTTTTTAAGGATCCTTAAAAAAAATGGTGTCATCCAACTCACAGTTTCTTTACTAGGTAATGTTATGATGGGAATCCTCAGTATGTCGCTCTAAAGCAATCCACAGGAAATTAAAGAGGAACTCACAGGCTCTCCATGGATGCAAAAGATTTAGTCTTTGCACATGTGTATTGTGAGAACTACTCATGTCAAATACCTGGGATAAAAAATGGTTCTTTTTTTACCATTGAATCAAAAGAGTCAGCAACGTCTTCCCACATATCTGACAAATCTTTAGGAGATATAGTAAACAAAAAAGTCTTGGCATGATGATTACTAAACTTTTCTCTGTGGCACATAAAGACTGCACAGTCATAACTGGGTAGCTTGTTGGGCCAGGATGAACAAGGTGACATAAAACCAGAACAGGAAAAGCAAGCACAGGACACTGAGACCAGCTGGAGAAGAGCAGAATAAAGTCGTGAGAGAAGGAAACCAAGAAAAAAACAGCAGATACCGAGATGGGGAGGTTTATGATGCAGGAGGAGGAGGAGAAAGGGAGGAAGCCATAGTCACACTTCTATGGCTCCCACATTCCCCTGTCTCCCAGTCAGAAGCAGCTGCCTGCACACTGGCACCAGTACTGCACTCTGGCACCCCTCTACATGCACACTGACACCGGGACTCACCACTATTTTTCCTCATCAGCCATTTCTAGGGACACTGGGAAAGGAAAAAAAAGAGAGAAAAAAAGAGTGAGAATCCCTGCAAAGAAAGATAACTGGCCAGTCTGGAGGGGGTTTTGGTAGGAAAAGGGAAGCTGACACACGTAACCTAATTGCAACAGAACAAGTCGTTTCCCTCACTAAATTAGTGCTTACAATTTAATATTACATTTTATTTTATATTACATTTAAATGTACCACTATTTTTCCAAACAAGGATTTCTCTCTTTTTAGCTAAAGCAAAAGAGCAATTGATTAATGCATTTCAGAGGTATATGGCCTGATCAATAGTCTAACTGTAACTTTCTTCAGGGTGCTTTAAACAATCATTAATGCTTCAAATTCCAGGACTCAAAAATGGCAACAGGAAAGGAAGTGCTTGAGGGACCCCACTGGGGCCAATGGTTTATATCTTTGCAGCAAGTGGGATCAATAAGACAAAAGTAAGTAACCTAAGGAGGATTATTCTCATTCAGGATGTTCAGCCAGCACATTTCAGCATTTCCTCTCCCCTTCACTCAGAAATTTAACTTTCAGTTAGGACTCTTTTAAATATGCATATGAAGACCACCGAGACACATTTCATTACTTTCTTTCAAATATTATTCTCCCTTTGCATAATATTGACAAACATTTCTAAACCATTTCTGCATTTAATTAACTTACTCAGATTCCTGGTCAATAACAGGTTGTATTAGCTCATTATGTTATATTAATATGATGAGCTAATACAACAACAATGAGCTATATATAATAATATATATTACATTTCACCTGGAAGTCTTTGGTATCACACTGTTGAAAACATAAGTGAGAAAACTTTGATGGCTTAGAAGATTGACACTATTGCATGGTCTATTACCTGTCACAATTTTTCCTATAGTCTTTTGAGGTAGAGATGACCTAAATAATTTCACACATTTCCCATCTCAGAAAAGAAGCCTGCAACAGACTACACTTTTCCTTGATTTGTTTGCCACTATGACTAAAATTTGTGCAAGAGAAAGGCATCGAACAATTAAATAAACAACAAGAAATACACAGTCCTTGTCTCCTTGTACATCCTAGTTTCAACAGAGATCAATGAGATGTGTGCAGCAACAGACATGCTCTCAGGCACTTCTGCATAATGTGCTTCAGATGCTGCCTCTGGCAAGAGTGTGGATAGGTCTTTGCACTTCATCCCTTCATATGTGGCCTGGTGCCATACATTCATGTATATATTCGAGATATAAATGCTTGTTCTTGAAAAATGACCACAACTTTCTGGAGAGTAAGATCAGACTTTATTCACCTGAGTTGCTGGCACTTTGCAAACAACTCTGATCCTTGAAAAATTCTGCATGTCTTGGGGAAGCTCAACTTCCTTAACTAAAGCAGTTGTTTCTCACAGAATCATAGAATGGTTAAGGCTGGAAAGGACTTTAAAGATCATCTAGTTCTAATCCCCTGCCATAGGCAGGGACTCCTTCCACTAGACCAGGTTGCCCAGGGCCCCATCCAGCCTGGCCTTGAACACTACCAGGAATGAGGCATCCACAGCCTCTGGGAAACCTGTCCCATTGTCTCACCAGCCTCACAGCAGAGAATTTCTTTCTGTATATCAATCCTAAATTTCCCATGTTTCAGTTTGAACCCATTACTCTTCGTCCTACCACTGCAGTTCCTGATGAACTCCAGCTTTGGATCATAGGTGTCATAGATGACATTTGTGCCTGAAGAATCAGAGAGATCTCTCTAATGACATATAATAATTTACAACAAATGAATGAGAAAAATCAAAACCCCAGTTTCTCATTGGCTCCTCAATGAGGCATACCATGATGGAGGAAGAAAGAGCTTTTTTCTCTACTTTTTTGCTTCTCTTTTTATCTGTCATTACTCAGGAAATAATAATCTGACTGATTCCTGCATTTCAGTCCAACTCACATACATATCTTTCACCTGCAGCAGGAGTTTGAGACTTTCTACTTGATGAATAAGGAATACCTTCTAGACTTTTGTTTTCATTCATGTTGGGTGGTCTTCTCAGAATGAGTGATTTTCAGATGAACCACAACCAAAAAATGAAAATATCCTTCAACAGAATATTTCTCCTTTATTTCCTAAAACATTTTTTTTATCCTGTTTGTAATTCTCGTATTTATTTACAAAATCCTTTCCGGAAACTGACAGACTAGACTATGAAAACACACATACATATACAGATGATACAGATACAGACACAAAGTGATGCAATGTTAGGAAATTTTAAAAGCCATAGAAAAATGCAGATTGTAAAGATGTGCTAAGAATGGAGCAGGACAAAGCCTTTACATGGAATTCTGGGCAATAAACCGGAGAGAGTCTTCAGTGTATCTCCAATTTTGGATGGTACACAGTCACAGAGGGTGAGATCCTGGCGACATCTCAGCCAGTAGCATGACTCCCGTTAGCGTCACTGCGGTCATGATTTGATCCACAATGCCTGAAGGAGACTGCCAGCTCTTCTGTGCTCCTGGGAAGAAGAGAGGGGCTGCACCACCTTATTCCTACCCTAAGCGACACTCAGCTCTCACATACAAGATCAATCCAACCTTTGAGACTTTTCTCAGGACACTGCATTTGTTTTTGATTCGTGTGGAAATCTTTGCTGTTATACAGTTTCCAAAGCCTGTATGTGTCGCCGGCTAACCACAGAAGAAGTGGATTCCAGCATTTCCTGTGACATTTAGGAGGAAAGTCAGGCCAGCTCTGCATGGTTTTCAAAATCCCAGTCTTCACATAAAAGTTGTTTTGGGGGAAGAAGAGGAACACTTGAGTGCTGCAGGCACAACCAGTTTCTCAAGAAGTTGTTCGGCTCCCTGCAGTTGGCCAAGACAGAAAACTGCTAAATTACTATCTCCACCACAGGCACACATAAACTTTACTGGTTCCGAGGAAATAGCAAACCATTCCCATGTTTCAGAGATGAAGCCAAACTTTTCATTCTGTCTCTAAATAGAACATGATTTTATTTCATAGCCCCTTTTTTACACTTTTATGTTTTCCTCCTGGAACTTGTGCTTCCCTGTGAATTGAGCAGTCGGCTCCCACATAAGGCCAAACGTGCTTTATGACTCACAGTCTCTCTTCAGTGTTCATAAAACTTACCCTATTTCATCTTCATCTTTGACATGATAAAATTTGATTCAGGGACCAGAGACTTTTCTGAGATCATAAGGGACCAATAATATTCAGGGAAATCTCAGGGAAAAGAGACCATCTAGGCTTGGGAACAAAGGGATGAGATTTTGCCCTGGGCAGCCCTGAGGTTCCCCAGTGATGTTTGCAGAATATGGGACAGTAAGGACGTTATCTGGACCCACTGGCAACACACATAGAAGGGTCTTAGGGGTATGTATATTCCACTGAATGGCACAGGGACCAAGGATTTGGTGGTGGTGTGCACAGGTGAGACTGTTTCAAATGCAGTGGTTAATCTCCATTCTTTGTGAGGGTGAACTCACAGAAACACATTTTAACAACCCCTGACAGATAATTCTTTCAGAGATCTACAGGTTTTTCTCCTGTTTAGACCATGCTTTCTAATTCAAAATTTCTCAAAATCATACTGCAAACTTGCATACCTGCAAGTCAGGCACAACCCAACGTGGGCTCCCTTGCTCAGCTCCAGCAAAGCCAGCCACTGCAACATTTTTCAGCTGATGCTAAATGTTTCCTTCTTACCAGATTCTGCAATACCTGTGCAGCATTCTGCTTGCAAGTGGGCACCCACTTATTCATGTAGCATTTGGAATATGCTATGGCTCAATTTAAAGCTATTTGATAAGACTTAAGAGAGTCACAGGAACACTGCACCTTTATGCCATGTCTTCTGCATATGGTTACAGCAAAGAATCTGAGAAAAGTAGCTTTTTGAAGGTACACACACGTTGTGTGCTGTTGGTAGACCATTAAACCATGATTAATCAAGAATAACATTTTCTTTTAGCTGGTACTGGGTGAAAAAAACACTTGCTCTTTAAGATGTCTGATCCAGGACTGTCCTGTCAGCTACTATTTAGCTGTTCTGAGAGCTGCTTTGCAGCCAGTCACAACTCCTGATTCAAGATTTCTTACAATTGTATTTTTCCCTTCACAGGTGAGGACTGAAGGCTGCCCAATCTTGCACTTTGAAAGAAGAGAAAGGAAAAATATGGATGGGTATCTGGAAATGCAGTCTGAAAGTCAGGCTTATTGCTGCCATTTCTGCCATACATAGTGGGAAGGATAGAGGTACCAACTACTGGTTTGAGGGGTTTGTTCTGTGTTTGTCCATCGTGTAAGAGAAATAGAGATCTCCACAGCTGGTATCCCACTGGAGTCCCACCGGTGTTCTCCACCGCTCCAAGGGCTGGCATCAGGATGGAGCCACAGCTCAACACACGTTCAGAGCTGGGAACAGCCGCCCCTTCCAGTTCTGCCCTAAGCACAGCTGTTACCCATCCCAGCTGGGAAATGGTTTGTGAGGAAAGAAGCACAAGGAGGACAGCAGGTGAGCAGCGTGAAAATTAAAGGCTCCGGCAGGGGTCAAGAGGCACACAGGGCAAAATAAAGCAGCACACCCTGAACTGCATCCATTTCTACCAGAAGAGAACTGAAGAAAAGAGAAGGGACTGCTGGGATCCCTGTCAGCGGTGAGTCCAATTCTATCCATCATTTTCTTCAGCTTTCTCACTTGGAAACACAGAAGTAGCCCAAGAAATGCCTCAGGACACAAGGAAAACAGCATGGATGCTTTGAGAAGAAAAAACCTAAAACTCTGGTTGGGTAAATTTCTTTAAAAAAAACGAAGTAACACAGCAAGATCCTTGCTTTGATCAAAAAAAATGAACAGGTGCATTCATCAGTTAGTTATCATAAACAAAAAGAGACTGGATTTACTCTGTCTAGGTTTAATATCTGTAACCCTTCAAACTCAGCTGTTTAGTATAGCCCACTTGGCCTGTAACTGACTTAGAAGCCTTTCAAGGAGAGGATCAAGGAATAAATGGACAATATCATACAGCGTGTTGAAGGATTTACCACTATTTTCAGTGTGCCCTTCTCAAAGGAAAATTGTCTTGTTCAAAATATATGGGACGTTACTGGTCGAATCATAGGAACAGGTACCAGTTTGGGGTAACATACATTTGGGAACAGTACACTTCCATTCATTTCTATAAACTAAATCTGGCTGGAGAAATATAGTAATATGAGGCGATGTTGTATATATTGATTTAATAAGTGTAGATGTTAGAAATATTTTCACAAGTGTATGTTGTTAGACACCTGTCTGAGGAAGATGAAAACGAGCAAGATCAGATTGAGCAAGATATTTCACTATATAGCCAGAGTAGTTATGTTTGGAATTATTATTGGTATAAATTCAGTACATTATCCTAATGAGAAAACAGCTTTCACAGTTCAGCCAGACCCAGTCTGTAAATCAAACTGGAGCTTTGTTCCCTGTTGTGTAAAAAAATCATTGAGTTACCATGAACTGTTACTTCAGAATTTCTTCCAGCTAGATTCAGTTCCATTACTGTCTGTTTGTGTCATGTTTATCATTTCTTAGTAATAGTTAAAATAAGCAGATTGATATTAATCAGTTACTCACAACTTTGATGAATCAATTATCTGCTTTGTAGTTGTTTTATAAATGTCTTATCCTTCTATATTGGCCTGATTTGTAAATACTGAGGTGACTGACCTCCATTCAAAATGTGCATTATCAAATTCAAGATCATACACCATCTGCTTCTGTTTCCCATTTTTTATCAGCAATACTTTCGACAACAAAAGGGCAGCGGATAAACTGGAATGACTATAAAAATTTGCATTAATCACTAATAAATATTTTCAAAATCGTCAAATGTTCTACAGAACATGGTTGTTACAAACTGACACTGATGTAGGAGTCTGATTAAAATGAGCATATTCAAACATCTTTTTCCTTTCATTATCTGATACCAAAATTGAATACGGTCTTTG
Organism: Mohoua ochrocephala; assembly: GCA_013398855.1. NCBI lineage: Eukaryota > Metazoa > Chordata > Aves > Passeriformes > Acanthizidae > Mohoua > Mohoua ochrocephala. The sequence continues at coordinate 18,062 of VZTA01025717.1, forward strand.
TAAAAGATGCCAGGTTTTTCACTTGTTTTCAAAGACAGCACTTTTTCTTAACAAGGAACTTGAGTTGAAACCACGAGCTCATTTCATCTACTAAACCACAAAGAAATGACCCTGTATTTTACTCACAGCTCTATAAATTCCTAATATTTTTTATAAAGAGCAATGATAAAGCTCTTAAAATTAGTCAGAATGAACACAAATAAATCAGGCTTCATTTCACAAATCAAATGTTTGTGGTAGGAAAATTTGGGGGGGCAAAAAACAAAACCAGGAAGCAGATAAGCTTTCCTGTTTGGTGCAGAGAAGCAAGTGGTCTGTAGCTGCATATTTCTGAGATAAATATTTAGAAAAACAAAGCCTCTTCACAAAATCTGAAAGCTTATTACTGAAATCAGCTATGAATTTTGGTCTTGCTTCTTGACAGAGGCAGAACTGTGTTCTTTTCTGCAAGACAGGAATTTTGCCTTGAACTGTCAGACCTTTTCATCCAGAATAATAGATAAATTCCTCATTAATGCTTCAAAAACACATATTTGGCTATCAGGCAAAATAATTTCACCAAGCAGTAACACTTTGTTACTGGAAGGATAGAAACGATTGCAGACCAAGTTTGGTGAATGTGTATCTTACATGTACAGCTAAAATATGTTATATGAGCATTTATTTCCAAGGAAATCTTTCATTTCTTTCTAAGAAGAGATTTATTTATTATATGTGTATTTTAAACTAGGCATGCTATCTCTTTTAGTGGGTTAATACATTCTGTGGGCCTGATACAAAATGGGACAGTGGAGTCTAAAATTTAAATTAGGCAAGAAAATAGCACCTCCTTTCAACAACCCTTTCCTGCCCAGGGAGCTCTGCAGAGGCATGAGGTGCTTCAGCCAGGGTTGTGCCTCTGCAGAGCTCAGCAGAGCCCCTTAGTGCCCTGTGTGGCTTGGGACTGACAAGAAAAGATGCTTCATATCAAAGCTGGACCCAGAGGAAAATAGTCCTTCTCCATGGAGTGTGCTTATCAACACCACGAGATCATGGATAAACTCTTCCTGCCAGGGATTGATGCAACACTTTAAAATTAATTCCCTGTTCAGCCTTGGGAAGAGGAGACCGAGGGGAGACCTCATTGCAGTTACAACTTCCTTGTGATGAGAGGAAGAGGAGGGGCAGGCACTGATCCCTCCCCTGTGGTGACCAGTGGCGAGACCAGAGGGAATGGCCTGGAGTTGTGTCAGGGGAGGTGCCTGAAGTTGTGTCAGGGGAGGTTTAGGTTGGATATTAGAAAACGGTTCTTCACCCAGAGGGTGGTTGGGCACTGGAACAGCCTCCCCAGGGAAGTGGTGACAACACCAAGCTTGACGGATTTCAAGAAGCGTTTGGACAATGCTCTCAGGGACCTGGTGTGACTCTTGGGGATGGTGCTGTGCAGGACCCAGAACTGGACTCAATGATCCTTGTGGGTGCCTTCCAACCCAGCTTATTCTGTGATTTTTTACAATGCTGTGATTAGACACGTCTCCTATTCCAAGCCTGCTGCGCTTTCATGAAAAGCGTTTAGCCTAAATTTCTGATATCTTAGCTAAGTGCCTTGACCATTGGAGTATCATCTTAAAAGTGGTAAAAACATCAAGTCTCCCCTCTTTATCTGAGTGCAATTTCCATCTCCAAACAGATGAGCCAACAACTGCCCCAGTGACTTGCTGGAGGTACCGCTACTGAAGGTTTTCAAGATGAAGCTGGACAAGGTGCTACATAATCTTATCCAGGCTTCCTTTCCCACAAAACGTGGGACCAGATGATCTTTTGAGGTCCCTCACAAGCTGGGCTGTTCTATGATTCTGTGAACCCTCTCATTTCCACTCAGTGCCTGACTCAAGATTACAAGTCATTACCGATGTACGCCCAGGAACACATCCTTATTAATTAGCTTAAGCTGCTTGCTGCCTGTGATGAATCTCGTTGTTAAGGAATATGCAGTTCTGTCTGAGCTGCAGTCCAGCCTCAAGAAGGTCTTTAATCTCCAACATGTCCCTGCTGGTGAGGAGCAACCTGCTGTGTCCATGTGCAGTGGTGAGTGAGACCATAAGACCTACACTTTATTTTTAACGAATTAAGCCTCATATCATTACTTGCCATTCTTTGACACATTTCTGCTGTCACCCATGTCCTCAGAACCCCATTTGCAGGGTCCTCTCCTTCAATATTCAGGTACCTACATCTCGCTGACTTAAAATGTATTGTCTAAATTAGGCTAGACAACTCTGTGGAATGACCTACACCTACAGGCTATAGAAAAAAATGTATTTCATCAGAAATTACATCAGATGGTTTTAAAAGATCAGAAGGATTTGCAGGGGAGGGGAGTGGTGGGCAGGGCTGGGTGGAGGAAATTGCTGCTGTTTAATGTTATTCTTACCATCCTTTTGGCTTTTTCTGGAAGAATCCTAGCACATCTTAGCAAGGCAAGCATGCTAACTGGTCTATAACTGCAGAAAACAGAAGATGATCTTTTGTCATGTTGGCGCAAAAGCCTTAGCTATGACAGTACAGATAAAGCCACCTTAAAGACAGGCATTTTGCTTGACCACTTAGCTAAGCTGAGGCCTGTCTTTCATAAGGCTTTTTCATCTGCTCAGAAGATCAGTCAGGGTACAAATGAAGAAGTGTGAAAAAATGAAGAAAATCCAATGCCCAGGGCTGGACTTGATTTAAATTAATTTTGAGCTGAAATGAAAACCATTCGGAGTTCTGATTTCAGCTGATAAAACTGGGCTTTGACTTTTAATTTCCATCTTAGATACTGAGGTGCAAATGTGAATTCAGGATGACTCTTATGGCTGCTCTTAAATAACCCTATAGAAAGCCAGCTCCCCAGAAGGAAGGTCCCAGCCTGCTAAGGAGGAATTGCTCAAGACTTTCAGAATAAAACCGTGGAAACATTAAACATGTGCAAATTCATTCCATGTCCTGAACTCCTGGAGCCTCAAAGCAGACAAAAATTAGCATAACATTTCTGAGGTGAGACCTCTGTTAAACACTTCCCAGACTTTCTCCATGGAAAACTTTTCCAGTGGGCAGACGCAAATGGAAAAGCAAATGGGATTTGAGCATCCAAGTCCTTTAGGCATCTTTGGATATCCTAACTGTGATGAAAACATTTTTCACAACAAACAGGTTCTAGAAAATAAAAGCAATGTATGTTTGTATGTGTAAAATGTAATGAAGCAGACCAGTGCTAATTGCATTACTTCCCGTTTCCTGATTGGATTTTATTCTGGTTAAAGGAAACACAGATTAGGTGTACCATGTACCATTAGCCTTCAACTAAATAAAATGCACCAAAGTGAAATATAATAATTTGTTTGCAAGAGTATCAACTAAATAAAAATATTGTAACTTGTTTACGTGAGTATGATGGTCTCCTAAATAAAATGTTTAACAGATAATTATGAGAGAATTTTAGAAAAAGAGACATCAAGAAATATTTTATAAAAATGCAAGTGTCAACTTCCAAAATCACCTTTGGAGAAAATTTTAAAGAAAGGGCCCTCTAGTGCAGGCAGCAGTTGGAGAACTTTTTGTGTATGACTGTAGCAATTATCTCCCATATCATCAGGTTATATAAAATGACTTGCAATATCCAGGAATGGTAACTCAGATCTTCCGATCTTTCTGCTCTTTACTTTGTTTGACTACCCATAAAACGTGAAGATTTTGAACTTTAAGGCAGTAAGTGAAACCAGACAATTATTTATTAACAACATCCAGCTGGGAAGCACTTTGATGGCAGAAAGCAAACCTTTTTCAATATACGCGTGGCCAGATTCTTTTCACATTAATTGAGATTGACTGCTCTTCTCTAAGGCTCCCCCAGAGCACGCAGTAAAACACACTTTTCATTTAAGAGCTCGACATGCCAGCATGTCTTGAAGCGCGCTTCCACAAATTCACAACACACTGGGCAGCTCTCATCTAAGTCACGCAACTCCGACTCAACCCTAAAATTACAACCTTTTGTTGTCAGGGTGTGCAAAGAGTGAAGCTGTAGCAGGAATCTATTCTGTACTGCTGGTGATGCCCAGAAACTCCGAATGCTGTCTGCTGCTGGGTTTTGTGAGGTGTCAGACAATTGTTCATCCTCCAAAGGACTGCAGGCATGTTGGGTACATATTTGCAATTCGTGATAAGATTCCATATTTCACTGATAAATGTACTGTGGGAGTAGTTACTAAACTGTGAAAGATGATGAAATATGTGCAAACAGATCCTGGGCTGTATATCAGGATGAATTCTACCACCACCATTCTGCTGACAGCATTCTGCCCAGAATGAGAACTGGTTTGTCCTCGATGGGAAGGTAGTTTTTTTTTTTGTTTTTTTTTTTAAATGGAGTATATTGCTATGTTGATACTAGTGAATCAAATGTTTCTTGGACCCTTCTTTGGCATCCAGGCCAACCAGCAGACCCCTCATGCTATGAACAAACCCTTCTATGCCTATGCCAAAAGCAGAGCTAGTTTCAATGAACAGAAACATTCCTTGGTACTGTGTGACTTACTAGCACAAATGTAGTCTGTGGGAGGTGGATAGAGCCCCTCCATTGAATGTGCATTGTAAGAAACCTCAGTGACACCCATGATATCAGTCAGGACAGAACTTAGCAAAGCAGAGCTTATTCAGTTTCAGCTATGAACATAGTTGGCTTCCTTTGAGAGGGTGGAAAGATTTGATTGCAACTGCTTTGCATTCCTGCAGACTGGTAATCGAATACTCAGGGCAGCTGCAAACACGAACGACACCTTCATTCAGCTTGCACAGAGCTACCAAGTTCAGTCAGAGAGAGAAATACGCCTTTGGATTCAGTAACTGCTCTCTGACTTCATTATTGCTGACCTCCTTGCACTTGGAGCTTAAAGGCTTATTTACATGGTGCTGAGCTTAGAGAAATGTCTTTGCTTCGTCTGTACAGCACCAAGGCATCCCCTTGCACCGATGGTCTGCAGTCACCACATTTTTCAACGTACATATGCATGCACCAGCCCTCAGTCCCAGTTCCTCAGCCTTCCTGCCCTACAGACCTTTGCGTCCTTGCCAAGACTTTGGACATCCCTAGGAGAACACAGATCCTATTCAGCTAAATAAAAAACAACTTCGACACATAGAAATCAGCTACAAATGTGCAGGATAGAAAAACAAGCCAAAACGTGCTTTTCTAATTTATTTTCTAGATCTGAAAAAAAAAGTGCACTGAACATTTGCAGTCCATTTGTGATATTATGACTTCCTTTACTGTATAGTTTTAATTTGTTTGTCTTATACTTTACCATTGTTGGCCGTTGTTGTCTCCTGCTTTTATCCAGATTCAGAGCAGACCTTGAAGTCTGCCTCACTGTTTTAGGATAGGATTTATTATGATAGCTGCCATGGATATTCTCTGCTAGATGTTGATCTGTTTTAAGAAGAGATCAAGATTTGGCAAAATAAATGAGATAATGCCTGTCTTTGTTTAAAGAGATCTGACCCTCAAAGCACATTCCCATTACAAGTACACACATTTACACATTTTTGTGCCCAGCCTCAGTGTAATTGTGTGGAGGAGTGCAGCCTTTTGGTCAGATAATGAATGCAACACATGACAGAGCACTGTAGTACAATGTTTTTTCTGGCATGAGCTTAGGATGACTGCAGTCATTAAGGGTGAAGCCATATTATTAAAGGACACACTCCCAGATTAAGCAGAAGAAATCAAAATAAGCAATCTAGTTCATAAGTGTAGTGATACTGAAGTTGATTTAAAGGTTAGCAATTATATATATATATAAAAAACACATATTCTTCGCATGTTAAAAGAACACATAGGATATGCATATATATATATATATAGGATAGGCTGTATTTACTTTTTAAGGCTGTAATACTTTCAGCACCATTGATTACAACCCAGTGCAATTGCTGCTGACTGTAGAACTTTAGCCTAATGATGCATGATGAAAACTGTAGCAATCGCTGGAAAAAGAAACAACCTGAGGGGTCAGGAATGAGGACAGCAAACTTAAATGTGCATGAACTGACAGTGGGGTGGCAAATGAATGAAGAGACGCCAGAAAATACTCAAAGACCATGTTGGCTCTGTCTTGAGAATCTTAAGAATCTTTCTGCATCCTGTTTGCCAGCATTTGTCCTACATCTGCCCACCCTTGATGACATTTCGGACCCTAGAAAGGACCCAAGGACCCTTCCCAGGCTAGGAAGGAACCTGGCCAAGGTAACTGCCAGGTGTGGAATGACAACATCTGGGGATGTTTGTCAGAAGAATTGGTGAGGTGTAGGTTTCTGTGTGCAGCAGCCTCTATAAAAAGTCAGCTCCAGTGCACAAGGTTTGTCCAATATTGGTGCCTGAAACAAATGGGATTCAATCACAGACCTGGACTCACACTCTAAGACAAAATAGGTAGATTTTTGGGGAGCAGCAGACATAGAGTCACTGACATTACTCTTAAGAATCTGTTCTCAGGTGAGTAAAGCCAATGGGAGCTTTTCCCATGGCAAACTGCATCCTACATTGCTTACCTCATGTAGGATGATCTACTAACCCCAAGAGCAAGCTTCTGTCAACTCCATGCATCCACAAGAGTCACTGAGTTAAATTATACTGATAATTCAGTAACCGATTGAAAACATCCATGTTTGCATTATTCTTGGATAAGGAGTATATTGATTTTTACCTTTCTGTCTTGATCCCAATGGTCATCAGTTTCCTCACAGAGGAGGGTACTTTCCATTACTACATTACACGCATAAACTTAAATGCATAAGCTTTTAATTCATGGTTTTATGCATGTAGCTGTAGATACCCCTATGTTGAGCACTCCCTATGCTGTAGTTGATATTTCTGCACAAGTGCAGAAATATGTGAAAATCCCTATTGATTTCATCAAGGCTCCTCAGGAAGTACAACAGTAGTCCCACAGAAATCTGATTAGCAGCTCTGCCCTTCATCCTGCAGAGACCTTCACTACCTTTACAAATGAAAAATATTTGCTGCAATCCAGCACACGTTCCTGTGGGAGGAGGGAGAAACAGTTCAGCCATTCCTCAGTGAAACAAAACCAAAAAATTTATTTTAAAGCTGAGCAAACAACCTTTTCTCAAGGATTTTTATTTCCTCTGCAGTTACTTCTACTGGGAAGTAATTTCTGTCTGTCTCCTAGGATTAGGGAAGGTCTAAAGGTGAGTTTAAAAGCAATTTCTGTTTTGAAAAGACTAACAGCAAGGAGTACAGCTTCAAGTTTATTTTCTTCTGTCTTTCCAAGATGTTCCATGATGGGTTAAGAAATGGAAATCTTACCACTAGTTCCAGTCCTGGGCACTAAATAAAAATATTGGTCCACTATCACAAAACAACTACTAAGCAAGTTAATGTTCTGAAACTTGATTTGCATCACCCAGGGTCCTGAATACACTTATGGCGGCCTGAAAAGAAACATAGAGTCCACCATTAGACAGTTTTATTGGCATAGATTATTTTCTTTCATACACTTCATTATATCTATCTTCTATTAGCTATAAGTACCAAGCAGATTTTTGTATCAGTTCTTGGCTAATGAATATTCCATTTGCTTTAGAAGGAGTTTTGGAGTTTTGTGAAAATATTTGGAGGCCACCAAAGCAGGTGAATAGACCCAGTGAAGAATTGGGAAGATCCAAAGGAAAAAAAAAAAAGACAAGTCAAGTTTTTGCAACTTTGAAAAATTTAAATATAAAGCATAGAAAATTCAGAACTGTGTGTGTTGGGGGTGTGGAAACACAACGCAGTGATTTTGTCTTCTAACAGTCACTTTCCAAAGTTTTCTACTGCCTACTTGGGCATTTTTGGAGTGGTCCTGAACTTTTTTCTCCTAGAGCTATGAGAACGTGACTGAAGTAAACTTCTAGAGCACTCTGCATTGGTCCTGAGTGACTCAGACCTACCCATGGAAATGGCTGACCCAAAAAACCTGTCAGTTCATTTCATGAACCACAGATCTTCTCTGTTTTCCTTCTAAATTTGGGAAATTTAAACAAAATCTCTTTAATGTTACCATGAACTTTCTAATTTCTTTGTACTTTCTCAGAATTGCAGATCGGGAAAGCATTTCTGCTTTTAAAACGTCAGCAAGACCTCTCACTGTTTCTGACATCTCTGTTAACCATGGCAACAGATCACCACAGACATTCACCAGACTATCTCTTTTCATTCACCAGACTATCTCTTTTCATTCACCAGACTATCTCTTTTCAGCAGCAAATTATAGCCTTTCACTCATTCCTGAATTTAAGTCATCCTACCATCATATGCTAATAACAAACCTAAAGGTTGTGCTTACTGAAGATTTTACCCAGAACCAAGAGTTTCCAGGAGAATGTTGTGTTAGTTCTCCCACATCTGATGCAGAAATCTGATGACACTGTAAGCACTTCATATGCTTTGGTTCTCCAGGTTTTCAGTGCCGTGTGACTGCAATATCCAAAGACAATGAAATTATTAACTTAGCAGATTTGGTTCTAGAAATCACTGATAAAAAATGGAAAATCAGAATTATGGAATCATAGGACATCAGAAGTGATGTCTGGAAGTCTTCTGGTCTAACACTATGCACAAAGTAGGGCCAGCTTCAAAGTTACAGAAGGTTGCTTAGTGCCATCTCTGGTCAAGTTTTCAATGTCTACAAAGGTGGAGGAGACTCCACAGTTTCTGTGGGGAACCTGTCCCCATGTTCCAGCAATCTCTTCATACCCCCAGGAACTTAGTTTTAATTTCAGTGCAGACTTTTGGAGATTTCTGAAAAGACGAAGGAAATTTCTAACAGAAGAACCTATGGAAAGCTCTTGCTCAGACATATCCTGGGAATGAAGTGAATGGAAAAACTTTGTCTATTTGCAACTGGATGGGGATTTAATTCTTGAATTCCACTTGCCAGTCAGTCTAAACATTAGTCTAAACATGCCACTTGATCCTCATTTTCCTCCACACCAGGAGGCATGAAATAAAAAACTAAAAAGACTTAAAAAATTAATTCATATAAGATATCCAAAATTTCATGAAACAGGAAGTAATAATCATTCCTCCGGAGAAACAGAAATACTAGGTGAGCCTGGAACCTGGTCTTGATCTGCTTTGATATGGCTACTCCATGAGTTTAAGTTTCTTCAGAGATTTACATCTCCCTGTCACCATTACAGCTCAGAGGAGTTAGCCCAGAAACAGGAGTAAAAAGGCAGAAATTACCTACTTTGAAAATTTCAAAAGAGTGCTGTGGGTATAGGTTGCAGAGACTTACACACCAAAAATCCGTAATTCAAGTATGATAAGTATAGTGGCTAATTTGTTGGGGTTTTTTTAATAAGGAAACAAAGAATGTGGAACAAAATAGAAAAAAAAACATAGACGTCTGTTATTAGTGGTATAATGCATCTATAAAGTGAAGCTAAACATACATTTAAAAGAAAAACAGTAAACTGGAATGCTTCACCAAGTTAGCAGTTGGGTCTCTTGTCTCTTGAAAGCTGTCTGACTAAAACAGAAACTAATTCAGAAAGTCCTGTGGGAAGTATTAGGGCAAAAAATATGATCAGAAGATCACAATGGTGTCATCCCTGCTCATTTCCAAATGTGGAAAACACAGAATTACAATCAGAATAAAACGGTCTTGCTAAACTGGGAAATAGTCTCCCAAGGCATATACAAGAATCCTTTTCATTTGACTATTCAAAACAGAACTGAATTATCTAGATGTACTAAAGATGTATCCTGTCTTTGTCAGGTTTTGGCAGGTGGAGTAAGTCCTTTCCAGTTCTAGTGTTAAGGTACAAATCTATTAGGGCCATCTTCCAGTTATGGGGACAGGGAGGGAGGAGCAAGGCTGGACATTCCTTATCTCTAAAAGCTGTGTCCTGGTTAAAGCTTGAACATAATACGATGCTTCTGAGCTCCGCAGGCAAAATATTTGCATTGCTTACACGGAGTTGTCAAAAAACAGCACCGACAAGAATAAAGCAATTGGAGACAGGAGGAAAACAAAACTGAAATTTTGTTTCCATTCCAGAGTTTTTAGTGTTGCAACCATGATCTATGGCTTCTAACAATATTCTGGGCAGTAGCTGTTAAATAATGCTGCATAAATCCATTTATACTCCTGGCAGATCAGTATTCTCAAGAGGCTCCTGTTCTGTGTTTCTTCTTTCCAGGACAGGACAGAGTTTTAAGAATGTTATTTCTATGGCGTTTTAAATCACAAATCTGAAAATGAAATAAATATTTGTTTTGCAACCAAACCCTGATCTCTGCAGAAGAGAGATACCTTCCCGTTCTAACGTTTTTTTTCCAATCAGAAACTGACTGTAGGCAACTGATCCAAATCCAAGATGCAGTGACGGAGTATAAGCTCCTATGACAGGCATAGTATCTTCCTTTCAACTTAAACCCCAACTCATTTAATACTCATTGCTGCTTCCAAAGGAAGAGGTTCCCAGCAGAGTGCTGTGTGGCCAGTTGTCCACCGAACGAGACAAGAAAATGATCATTTTCTGTGTCGACTGGGGTCACACAGTGGTTTCTCAGGAGCAGCATGATGTCCATCAACTGACCTCCCACTTAGATGGACCATAACTATTTATTCAGATCACTTTATAAGTTTTACTCATTTAGGAATGATGTTTGAGCATTGGCACCTGGAGCTGGAGTCAGTCAGATATTATATCACACTCCACCCCCCTCAAAAGCCCCCACTTTCCGCAGGAACTCTGCCCAAGGACAGATGGATGCTGCATAGCCATGGGGCCATGACAACAGCTGTGCTGCCAGAACACATATTATTACACTGGTGACTCTCAACAGGACCCCTGAAGTGCTATTAATCCTCAACACCTATTGTCTTATTCTTCTGTGCTGAATTTTTACAAGAATTACATCTCATGAATACTCATATCTGCTTGGTAAATAAAAAACAAAAAATCCCCAGCAGAACAAAATGATACTAAAGTATCAAAACAAGCACAGAAAGGAGTGATGTCCTAGAAGTGTTACGTGTCTCTATTCAGTAAAAACTGAATTGTGAACGTTGTGATATACAAAATTTGCTTCTGGAGTTTCTGCCAGATCAGTACTTTTTAATGCCCACAGAAATACAAATAAGGTCCACAATAGTATTCAGATCAGTGGGCCAATGTCATGCTGAAAGGACAGGAACCTTTCTAAAATGACCCCAAATAGATTTCTTTCTGCAGCAGGAAAAGCAAGAAGAAGCAGGGAGGAGACATAATGTCCAGATACGGGCAATGTTGGTTTGGTTTTGTTTTCACAGGAATTTTTATTTTGCCTTTCTCCTGAAATATAAACTTTAAAGTATTTCAAGAATTTCTTGATTATATTTAAATATGACTGGATGAACCAGATGCCTGAAGTAAAATGCTAAGTATTTAAATCTGGTTTATATCCCTTGCTCTGAATCATTTCTTTGTCATGGCTCTTGTAAGGTACAGTAAAAGGAAAAAATAACTGACAGTGGTAAGTAACCCACTCAGAAACCTTCAAAGGCTAAACATCAGAGTCTTCAAACCATAAAAACAAGCATATTTTTAAGCACAATCAGTTCTCTTAGCCAATAAAAAGATATAAGCTTGTTGCATAGAAATGAAATATAATTTACAAGCAAAATAAGACAAATGTCATTTAATGAACACCATTGTCTTCTAGCATGGGGTTATTTTTTCCATTATGAAGAGAAGAAAAGAAATGGGTTTATACATAGCAGAGGTCTTGTACCTGTCATTTTAAGGCAAAAAGCATTATAAAGTTTGTAGGGAAAGCCAGTATAGGAAAGCTTTCAGGCATCTGAGATCTGAAGAGCATATGTGCACAAAAGATTTTCTATTTCTTCCGAGCCCATCTCTTGGGGTGGGTATGAGTACCCCCTTCAAACACTGTGATTTTGACATCAAGTTTACTTTTAAGTGTTATAAATTAGAAAGTATGCTTTTTTCTACACAGAAAGTTAATCTGTACTGGGGTAAGGCATGTAAAATGTGTATAATAGCTACCACATTCAAAACTAGACACACTTATTTCCTGTAACATCACCTACACAGGAAACTAATTGAAAATAATTAATCAAAAGTAGTTATTTTAGAATAAATTTCCATGCGTATAAATTCTGCAGGATAATCTTAACACTGACAGAAATTTTCCTAGTACTTTAGTGCAATGAAATACGACTGGGAATTGATTATACACAGCACAAAACTTCAATTTTGAACAAACAAATTTAAAAAAAAAAAAAACAAACAAACAAACCAAAAAAACCCACCACCAACAAAAAACCACATCCAAAAATGTCCTTAATTCAAGCCTTTTCTCTTTGGTGAAACTCACCATCTTCCTACTTGGAACACTCTCCAACTGCAGATTGGCAGGTTAGTTGAATCCGTTAATATTTATGTTTTCTTAGTTTAAATATTTTGACGTCTCAGTGACGAAGATGTGATACCTGCTATTTTAGAATGGAGTTATTTTTTCTTGACACAGGTTCCCTGGTTATACTGAGTTTGATGTCATTTGTGGCAACTCTGTTGCGCTGCGAGAAGCTGGTTAATTTGAATACCTACATCCTTAACTCTGATTTTGATCCCCAAGACAATTTTTTATTAGAAAGTGGAACAGCAGTTGTTTGCAATATTGTCCCTGTTTCATTACAGACAAAGATATTTTACAGTAAAATGCAGTCTGCACCATTTCTGATGAAAAAGTTTTCCTGAATTCTTGGTAGTACATGGGATTTGCCTATTAATGGTTCTATCCAGATGGCCATTAGAAGGCAGCTACTGCTGGAAAGTCCTGTCAAACAAGGTGATTTATCCTTGGACTACTGTTGCCAAGCTTTTGGACATATTTGCTTCTAGGAGAAAGATAAGAAAAGATGTGCAGAGCTGCATTTATTCATTCTTTTCTAAGAGCACATCGTAAAACAAAAGGGAGAAGCAGGCCATGCATGTACAGGCAGCTGGGCAAGGGCAAACTCTGGAAAGCTCCACTAGCTCTGGAAAGGAGAAGTAAATTAAAATCAGTAAATACTAATATGATGACAGAGAGGCACACAGCGCCATGTATGAAAATCCACTTTCAACCCTAACCACAAGTTAAAATGAAGACCGGTTTCAATTTAACCCACATCTGCATCAGAGAACCTTTTGAAAAGCATTTAGTAAAATACTGTTAGTTTACCCTCCCTTTCTCTTTTCCACCTCTTTCCTCTTTTCTGCCTACACTTACTGCATTCTCTGAGAAGATGTTAAATAATGTCTTCTGTCCTACAGCTGAGATGGCAAGTCCAAAGTCAGAATATGTCCAGAAGAAGGAAATCAACTTTGCTGGCCTAGAATGGCATAACTAACTTTTGTTATAGTGTCAGAAATGAGATTGTTAATAAAACGAGAGAGGAGCCATGGTTTCTAGTTTTGTTCCTTAAATCAAAATGAACCATATGGCAGAGCTCTTCTAAAAAAACAGGAGGTTTCCTCACTTTTATTCACCTGACCTGCCTGTTTTTCATGGAGATGAATGATTGTTGCAGCAACTGCCAGGATATTGTATGTGACACTTCTCTCAAGAAATATTGCAGTGCATGGGGTCATATTGCATGGAATCGCTCGGTAAAATATGTCTTTATACTATCAGAAGTATTTACTGTTGTAAAACAATAGTGGAAGTTGTTATATCGTTAACATGGAGGGTGCCAAGTCTCCAGCTTGAACAGTTTTGTAATAAACACTAAGGAACAGAAATGAATTGTTGTATGTCTGTACAATTTCCAGTCCTTCCTTATTACCTCAAGGCATCTGTGGCTTTGTAAGCAGGCACACCCACCCTCCTAGCATCACTTCCTGGCATGGGCTCAGTCTCCATTCCAGCTACTGATTTGGACATTGGAGCCTGAAAAAACTCAATATGTCAGCCATAAAACATGTCAGGAATACATGCTTATAAAGAAAAAAAATACCTTCAGCTGCGACCTTATCTTTTGAATTTGTATACCTTTTTACAACTGCTGCCTTATTACTGTTAAACCCATGCATGACCCTGCATTCAATTTTGTGTGAGTTTGACCTGGTTCAAAAATGAAATGAGAATGGACAACAGCATTGTGCAACTTTCAGTGGAAATTTGCTACGAGATAACCACTAGTATTCAAACAATGTTTTTACTATCTGCTTATCAGTACTGTGAGTTATGTACCTCGAACTTCAAGTGTTGAGATGCAGACCACTAAAAGCAATGGAATTACAACTTCTAGGTCAAAAGCTCAACCCAAGAAGTTAATAATGAAGTAAAGGACCTAGGAAGCGACTGGTACCCTTGATAAGCAGAAATGCTAGTCTAAACAAATGTCCAAATTCCAACCTGATATAATTCGATTGTCCTGCCTGAATTTCTCAGCAGTGTCAACGTGGTATTCTTCTGTACATCCATCCAAAAATGGGTTTAATCTTGCTCCGGATATAAATGAGGATCAAGTTCAATAGGACCTAACTACACCAAAAATAGGTGCTTTTGACATCACAACTTATTAGAGTACTATCTTTTTTTACCTTAGTATAACTTTTCATTTCTTTTGGGGAAAAATAATAGCAAATTCCCAGTGTATGCATTATTAAAGTTAATTCAGGACTCCTTGACATCAAAAGATTTTGCTTTTGAATTGAGCATGCATGTTGGACCACTTACAGAAAGGGAAATCTCTGATGTAAATCTAAGTAAAATACTAAAGGTCTTAAGCCAATATTACCCTAATAAAAAATTTAAAAAAATTGAACCATCTACTTTTTGAGAGTCCCCATGCCCCAGAGGATCTAATGAACCCAGTCACTGCTTCATCTGCCTCTTGAGCTGCGTGCTTCTGCGCAGCTTGTTCCCCCACAACAAAACTCACCTAACAGAAAATGCCACAAAAACATGGGACAGACACAACTTCACAATAAATCTGGTAGCTAATCAAAAGGGGACAGGAAAAGCTTAGTGATTGTGTCCTGTGAAAAAGAAGAAAACAGCAGCACTTTAGAGTCACTTAAAGACGACAAGCTGCGAAGTTCCTACTTTTATTCTTGAAAGGAAGGAATAAAATTCAAATGAAAGATGGGAGTTGTACATCTTCTCAAAGGCATACTGAAGTTTTAATTATCTTTTAAGGGATCTGGGACTTCACCATCCACAGTACTTTGTGCGTGAACCACACACTAGATGTCTGATCTTCAGTAGTATCAGATTTGAAAAACTACAAAGTTTGTTTTACTTTGTTGACTTTCTGGGGACAAGTTGTTAGTAGCAGGTTTCATTTTGAAAGATTTAGTAGCTGGAAATTCTTAAACAAACTAATAAAATTCTTTGCTCTTAATGAGAGGGGTGACAATGCCATAATAGGAACAAATAGCTTACATGCTGTCTCAGATTAAATTCTTGAGACTTCAACCCCTTTATATGGTTTAGGTAAGACAAAATCCCCACAATCTTTGACTTAATTTTATTTCCATTATTTTCTGCTCCAAAATAAATTTTGCATAGGAAGCATGATACTACAGTTGCAATTTTAAATGTTTCAGGAAACTTGAGGAGATGAATCTGAGACCAACTGTTAAAATTCTTCAATATCATTGTTTCATTTAAGCATAGGGAGCACAAATACAACAGAAAAGACTTAGTGTAGAGCAAACACATACTATATAGAACACTTGTTTTTCACAGGATTTTGCCTGTATGTGTTAATCTTTGTGTATATGTTTGTCTGGAAAATATTTTCACATATCTAAAAATGTACAGATCTGCACACAATTTTATTGCACGGAAATAACCATTAATAACAACTCTCCTTGCCGGCCTTAGTACAGACATAGCACACGCAGTTCATTTCAACAAATAGGATGGATATTTATTGCACTAAAGATGTTTTATAAAGCCTCAATTCCAGATACGATGGTTCTTGTTATTTTTCCACTGGCCTTTTGAGGCAGCAGCTATGTTTTTGCTTTGATTTAAATATTTATGTTTTCTCAAATTCAAGACAAATACCGTTTTTGGTCAGTGTTGTTAGCTGCGTTTGATGGCATTGAGGGTGTCTACTGAATAAGCACATGCTGCTCTTAAAACAGTGGTTTGTCCTAGAAACCATCTCAGTCATCAACAATCTCTGCAAGCATTTCTCCACTTTAAGATATAATTTAATCATTATCATTCCACAAGAAGAAACGAGAACTTGCTTTCATGTAATATAAAAATAATATGAAAGGTAATCATGAAAGCTGCTGCAGTTTTTGACTCCATGAAGGCTCAAACGTCAGCAATGGAATTCTGAAAGACAGAAACCAGCCTCAGTGCAGAAAAATGTGCCCTTGGGAGTCTCTTGCAGGAGCAGATCAAGACTAGCTGCTGTGTCAGACCTGTGCTGTGCTGCTGTTAAGCTGAAGCAGAGAACCCAATTAGACACACCTGAGTGGCCCTGTTGGCTTGGAGCAACCACGGACCAATGCAACCGGTTGATCCGTTCCTATGGAAGTCTTTCCACATAGGAATGTAGGTTTTTACCCTTAGAAAGGCAAGCTAGCAGAGCCTGTCAAGTAAACAAATCCGCCTGCAGCCTCCCGGTGCCAGCACCGCACTAAACATTAGACATAACAACATTCTTTCCCTAGACAGCAAAATTCCCAAACTCTCACCAGCCCTGGGCAGAGCTGGTCTGGTTCTCTGTGGGCACTGTCACAGAGCCGGAGCTGTGGGAAGCCAGGAGCCAAGTGAGGAGGCAGGTGGCCGCTCAGGTGAGCAGCAGCCCCAGAAGTTTCCATCCCTTCAGCCATTCCCTGGGTCCCGTCCCAGGAAAATGGACAGAGCAGAAAGACTCTTACTGGTTTCAGCGGGCTGCAGCGCTGCTTTGAGCTGCAGTAATTTGATATCGTGGAGTGAAGCTTGCAATCCTTCCTTCTTTCCAATTGCTTTGCATCTTGCAACAATAATGTTTCAGACAGCAAACTCCAGGACACAATCTGTATATTCCTCCCTTTCTGGGCACCACTGAGCTCACTGCCTGTATTTAGCACATAATACATTGTTTTAAAGTACTTAGCAATGATTAGGAGGATAATAATTTCTAAGAATAGGCATACCGTCCACACTGCACTCTGCCAAATGGATTTCAGTGTTAGAAAAATTGCTCCTCTGATCTGTCAGCACTAACCACAATTGAAAAAAAAAAAGTATAATACAAATTTTCAAGTTCGTTTTTTTTCTAGAATATTATCTGTAAGGAAGGATGTGTTAGCCAAATTCCAGCTTGCCTGGAATATGTGTCACCTTTGTGGCCTGGGAGACTAAGCCAATAATGCTGACTCAGCACCTTCATCCCCTCCCACAGATACCCCCTCGCAGCGGACTCCGGTGTCCCTCCCCCTCCTCCCTTCCTCTCTCCTGTCCTCTCCAGCAGTGACCACGCCAGCTCAGCTCCCCTGTCACAAACGTGAACAAGCTAAAGAGCATTTTGTTGGCTCGAAAGGCCAGCACTGCTTCAGCAGCACTCGGAGACTCCACTCAAATCCCTGCTGCTCAGTCAGAGGCCCACGGGAATTTATTCAGCTGGTTTTGAGAAAGGGAGACGTCTCCAAAACCACCAGCCCTTCTGCTCCCTCCAAACCTCCAGCTGACCTTCTTTGCTCATCTTTTGCCCCAGGTTATTGTTTTAAATTCAGGAATGACAAGCTGGACAGTCAGATCCTATTTCTTCATTGCTTTGTGTTTTCTTTGTACTTTGAGCACTGCACAAAATGCTGGAGGGACCTGCTGTGTTCACACACTTTGTGTATTTTCTGTTCTTTTCTTCTCCCACTCTTTGAAATAAGCCTCTTGGCATGCTGAAGGAGAAGCTGAAGTAAAAACTTGTATTCTTCAAAAAAATAAGTATCTATTTAATGAACTATCTTTCTTTTTTGCCCCTCTTGCTCAAACCAGAGTTACTGTAATTTCTAAGTAAAGGTTACTTTTCTGGCCAAAGACCATGTCATGCAGAGATACCCATACAAACGAACCAGTCTCTTTCAGAAATAATACAGCCATATTAGGGCAGCGCTGCCAGCCCTGTTCTCTGCTAAGTTGTTCAGATTTTCGCAGCTTTTGTGTTTGATTGCTTTCATTCAAACTGGGGGTAAATAACAGTTGATAGATCAAACCTTAATGTTGCTATTTTGAAATTTTATAAGATGGGGTAGTGGTCAGTGATTTAACATAGTAAATTGGCGGGGTTTTTTTCCTTTTTTTTCCTAGAATTAGCTGGTTTATTCACACTTGACTGCAAACTTGACCATCAATCTATGCTCCATTTTCAGTATCTGCCATCTCAGGCATACTAAAATTCACAAAAATCATTTGACATGTACAATCCAGCATGGTGAGATTAGTTTACAGTAATAGAGTAATATAGTTCAGAACTGCTGCACACATTTTTCCACCTAACAAAACAAAGCTATGTACCCTTGCTCCAACAGAACAGGGGTTTTTATAGGTTAATATGATGGGTTGGATCAGCTTGGCCTGTATTTTCAATATCTCTGACAAGGCTTAATCACTTTCTCAATGTTACTGTTCACTGAAATCAACAGGAAATATCTCTGGACCATCTCAGATTTTTGTTTTCCCCTCATGTTTCCTTCTCCCTTTTTCTTTTCACCTTGCCAAACACTAAGAGTGCCTTCAACAACTTTTCCCTTAAATTGGGAATACAGGTGGCAAAACAAGGTCCAAGCCATGTGTGCTCGCAGCCTCAATGTTTTGCCCATTGGGTTTTGTCTGAGCAGTAGCTCTGGCACCTTCCTTGGCTTCACCCTGAGCATGAACAGGACTTTGTGATCAGAGTGACACAGACACAATTTGTGCTGCTCTTAGCTTAACTGACCTTCTAGTAAATGGTCAAAAGAACACACACACATCTACCAAACTTTACCAGGTTCATATGAAATCTGTAATTTCATACTGCCAGAGGAATATTCTTCACAGACATGTATTGTAGTTGGGTAACTTTTTGGCAAATTCTAATTTTGCCTGGGGTTATTTATTGAAAACCAATAGTTCCTTTTTTTGGGCAGCATCTTACCTTCTTGTCCTCTTTTGTCCTCACACAGCTTATTTACAAAATACACCTGTCAAACTTAATTTAGTCAGGCTTTTTTCACGTACCAGATAGCCTCTTTCAACGTTACATGATGGGACCCCAGATCACTACAGATCCTTCTGCAGTGTGATTTCATGGTTATCTTTAAAATCTAAAAACATCCAGGGATTAGAAACAATCACTGTTGGAAATAAGCAATCTTTTGTGAGAAAGCTTTTTACTTACATGCAAATTTAACTCTCAGGCATCTTAAATGTTCTCCAGAGTTTCAGCTAACTGCATTTTGTTTTACTTTAGGGGCAGAAGGGTGCTGGTTTTCAACAAGTCAGTGTATAGCTGTCATGTTTACAAAGAAAGCCTCAAAAATGTAGCCCACCGTCTCTCTGAATTTGTAGCGAACATGAAATGACAAGTCCAAGTGTGAAAGAGTTTTATTTCTGCTTATACTAAACCTGATGGCAACGAGGACACTTTAAATGTCAACAGTTCCACTGTTCATCGAAGCATAGAAGAAATGCAGAAACAGCTCATACAAAAGTAGCTAATTACTGCATTTGAATGATTGCCCCTTGTAGTAGATCTTCAATCATGCACTAATTAAGTGGTTGCCAAGTAGTACTGCAAAAGGGATACAATATTTTTTCTGAACGAGGCTTCAAGACTAAAATAATAGACTAGTAAGTTTTTCTTTTATGCCTAATCTTTCTCCAGTTAGGCAAACATTTGAGATCTAGAAATGAACACAAGATTGCACTTTGAACTGAGTTTGTTCAGCACACTTGTAAAGAAAGATTTGACATTTCTCCGACATCAATTTTGTTCTATTTTAAGAAAATCCGCCTGATAATTCATTTCTGCATGAACATTTTTCCCATGCTATTTTTCACCATTACATCATATATCAGGTTGATTAAGGCCACTGAAATTTTATTATTAGTTTCTGCACATAGAGTCTTGCCAAAATAAGTGCTTGTAAAATCTTTTTAAAATTACTTACATTATTGAACCTTAAGCACAACTTGGTACTACTGGAAACTTTTAAAATCAAAACATTTGATGATGTACAATTGAGCTGCATTCAATATGCAATTCAACTATACATACTGTACTCTGTATTCTTGCTCCACACAGAGCTTGTCATTACTGGAGCGTATAAGAAAGAAATGGAAATATTGAGCATCTCTCTCTGCTGTGCTAAAAAATGACACTTGTGCTGAAACATGGGGAATCTGTATGGCAATGCTAACAACGATGGGAGGAGACCTCTCCAGCAGCCATTAAACACCACAGGAAAAATGCAGCATTGCACCTCTGGAGGTTGCCAAATACTGCAAAAGTATTCAGGTGATGCATCTGGAAGGGAAACAGCATATCTTTAAGTTAAGCCTACACAAGACTGCAAAAGGTTTGTGCCAGCAGGAGCCTTGGAACAAGGAATGTGATTGTGTTTTAGTTATGACCAGTCACATGTGGCATACACAGAAATTAAACTAATGGTGTGAAGTTTGGCCACTCCAATTCACCACTCCATGAAATAACAAGAGCTAAATAGGTGCCCCATCAATAAAGAGAGAAACATTCCTCTCCAGCAGGTTACAGAGTGTCTTTAGACGGCTGCTGTTCATTTGTTGTGCCCAATTAGGAGCAAATGTGATACCCCACAGACTGCTTTTCTGGAAAAAGGTGGGGAAGTCTGCTGAACATGTTTAATATATCATTATTAAAGTTAACTTTGCAGACCTAGTGTTTTATATGCTAATGGCTGCATGCCAGATAAGTGATTACTGTAAATGTGTCAGTTAAATAGTCCAGTGACAGGTCCATATGTGCTCTATAAAGAAACTAGTTAAGTCGACCCTGATCAAAACCAGAATGATTGACTCAAAACTTCAGGAGCTCAGAAATACAAAGACTGGTTAGAGATCTGAAACAGGTCTGAGTGGGTTTCTATACCTGCTGTGATTCCACTCTCCCCCTCCGGACTGCATCTACACCCTCCAAACCTGTACAATATCTGTCCCCAGATGCAAAAGCTCATACTCGCTTTGTAGAGCACCAAAGCATTTGGAGATGCTGCTGTCACTGTAGTTGCCACTGGTGCAGCAATGGTCAGAGACCCTTCTGCAGGTTTAGTGCAAACCCAGGCACCTCCACAGAGGTGATGTTAAAATCATCTGCTGCTCCAGGGAGAGGCCAAAGGGGCCTGCCCTGGAGTCACGTTGCTTTCTGAAAGAGCAGCGCAGCACAGGAGGAGGGCAACCCTCAAAGCAATGTGGGCCCATACACACAATAAAGGCATCAGTCAGACAACCAACATCCCTGAAAAATTCTCAAATAGCAACACCTGATGGCAAGTAGTTCAGACAGAGTGTGCGTATCTTAAATCCATTGTGTTTCCTCCCACAGAAATGTGAAATTCCACAAAGATGGCCTTGCTATATATTCTGAGTCAGCTTGGGATTCAGTCTTTGAAGTACAGTAGGAGATAACATTAACTGAAAATGGTTGGGTATTGTTTCCAGAGGTAATTAGTTTACCTCATAACATCAGCTTCAAGAACTTCAATATGTTGCTAGTTTTCTGCCACAGAGCATGGCTTTTTTAAGCAATCAGATGGTGAAGGAGCCTGTGCATGTCGCTTTTGCTCAACAGCAGACCTGACTTTGATACACTTGAAGCCATTTGTACTGCAGCATTTATTTTCACAATTTTCAGACTCTGCTTTTCAAATGACAATGATCACTTTAAGGTTAAAGTGATCGCCTCCAAAAAACTGATGATTTTTATTTCATCTTAGCATAGAAATGAATGAACACAGACTGGATCTATAATATTTAGCATTACTGTGCATCCAAAGAATGCTACAATGGCTGCAAAGCACTACTACAAGACACAGACTTTTGACTAAGCAATTCAAGGTAGGTTTCCACAGACACTGTGGTTCGACCCTGACCAGTCACCATCAACTGGTCAGAGACACTGTCACTGTGCTCATCTTAGCAGGAAGCCTCCATCAGCCTTTTAGAGGCTATTTGTATTAGCTTAATAAGCTCTTTTAAGAATCAGTACTCAACTTTCTTACTCTTTTATGGAGACTAGGCCATAATTACAGAGTGCAGAAGGACTAGAAGTCAGGAAAGAGTCATGGTGGAATTGTTATTAGTGCATATTTAAGGTTTAAATGTTTCGATGCAAGAGTGGAAAGGGTGAGTTAGAAGCTGACCTTAATGCTGGTCTCAGTTGCTACTACGGACATATGAAAAATATCATCTATCCATTGGAGTAGTTTCCGAATCAAAAAAGTGAAGAACTAATTAAAATTCTGTGTGTCCCCAACTGGTAAGAAAATGCAAGCAAGAAATATTCTCCTGTGTCATAGTAGGACGTACTGAAACAGTGTCCTGAATCAGCATGCAGCAGGTAGGTATGGCTCTTTGCTGGCCTATAGCCCATTTAAATTAAAGTTTTTTGAATCACTATGCATCGTAAATTAGCTGACACAATCAATTAAAAAGCGTCATCATGATTCACTTCATTAGTAAAATAACACTATGCAACAGGAGTTACAAAGCACATTCTGCCAGTGTGCTCAGAATGCCCAGAGCCTAAATAGATAAGTCATTTCTCCCTTGTACCGTTTCACAGTGAGTAAAGTAGAGCTCTTAAAAAAAAAAAAAAAAATAAAGTAGATACACACTTGACTTTTGTACTTTGTTGGCATATGGTCAAGTGCCATGTCTTTCGTGGCTGTGAAATTAGCAGCTCCTACAACTATAGACTTGTGGCTTGGCTTATTAAGATTTCATGGAACTGGAAAGTTTTTCCAGGAACGTCTCTCTTTGTGTTCATTGATTATGGTTTCCTTTGAGGTACCTCCACATTTTTACGTCCATTCCTTTAGTGTCTAGTCTTTCTTTCCATGTTCTTACTTAGCTGTGGTCTCTGACATTTTTTCCTTATTCTGAAAATTGACTTCTCACCCTCACTAAGCTGTATTTTTATGTGTTTCAAAACAAGTTCGGGTGGCGTTTACGTCCCAGAATGTATAAATTGTGGAGTTCTTTCTTTTGCTTTCTGAATTCTAGCAAAGACCAGCCCTCTGTTTCTGACACTGTTGAAAAAACAACAGCAGCAAAGAGCCTTGTTATTCTTTCCATGTTTACTTCCTCAACTATTTGGGGGTTTGTGTAGTGCTACGGTAGTACTGAAAGGCCTCAACAAAAAGATGGTTCCTGAATTAAAGAGCATAAAAGTGATTGTGTCAGAGGTCTATTAAGTAATGTCAAAGCATGCAACAGAAGTTGTAAGATGACAGTACCATGAAAATTAATGTAAAGGCAGTGGCTGAAACCTCAGTTCTGTTAGAAGTGTATCCTCCCTGGCTACAGGGAAGGCAGCAGTTCCCTTTTAAGGACAACAGCATCACTGAAGCAATGTGCTCGTAAAAACGCTAACGTGGTCCTCAAAATTATTCTAAACAGATACTTTTAGATAAGATATGGAAGCATTAAGACTGTTGTGCATAACAGTGGTGAGGCTTTATCTAGAGTACTGATACAGTTCTGTTTACAGGAGAAGAGCTAAATTATTTTAGCTTGTTTAGGTGAGCAGAGACAAACTTTAGAGGGACTATGCGTGCTGCCTGAAATGTACATTCTTATGAGGACAGACATAAAGGAGAAGATAACTATTCAACCAGACAGCAGCGGATTAGGAGTGAATGTAGAAACAGGACAAGCTGCAGGCCAGCAGAGACTCCCCAGCCAGCAAAGCAAGCAGATTCTGCAACCACATTGGCAGGACCAAACCCAGAGTACTGCTAGGAGGAAGCTGGGTAAGTCTATGAGGGTCACTGTAAAACACAGTGCTGCAACAGCAGATGGAATTGCAGCCCTGATGTAGAGAATGGGACAGTAGGATATTCCAAAAGCTTTCCTTATTCCACATGTAAATTTTGCTCTCAGGAGCTCCAAATACAACGTCTCTGCACATCCCTTCTAGTCTTGTGGTCCCCAATTTGTGCAGAAATCCTCCAGTGCTTGAGGGGTGGTGAGAAAAAGCACAAAAGCATTTGAGGAAAAAGATTTCCACTGATAAGCAATACAGAATAGCATCAACGATTCCTACGTGGAGGAGCGAAATAAAAGTCAGTTTTTCCTAATGCTGGGGCTAGCCCTGTAAGCCAGTGGGAAACAAGGGTACTCAGTGTATCACACAACTTTTCAGTGTTTTGAAGATTTAGCATTTCCTAAATAAATAAATTGTTTCTGTGGTTTACAGTTCAGTCCAGGTCTGCTGACACGAAAGGCAATGTTTTCATGGATGTCAGCAACACAGGAACAGGACGGTTTTCTAAGTGAATTATGTACCTAATGAATCAAGCGGTTTGTCCCCATCATTCATTATGGTTTTAAGCCAGATGCAGTGTTTCATGCAAAAGAATTCTCCTGTGATAAATGCCTCACATCTAAACTCTGAACTTTTTCATGAAAACCTTTGGAGTTTTGCTTTTAATCTTCAAGGTTTTCATGGAGAACAAGAATCTTGAATTCTCTTTGGTTTTCCCTATCATTTTCTTTTTGTCACTGGACATATTGCAAGATATTTACTCAGAATCCTTCCTCACGAAACTAAAGTGCCCCCCATCCCCATTTTCCTCTTATATCTATTTATATGAAACAGTTTATGTTATACAAACTGAGTGCTTTAGAGTTCTGCAAAAGAACATGTACTTTTCCTGTCCCCAGTTTTTGTCCAAATGGATGTCACTGTCATCATTCTTCAAGTGAGCTTGTAGAGCTGACAACTTGTTAGCTATGAGATACAGAAATTTCCTCTGTATTAATTAACATTAATAACTTCAAAGTAAAACACCCTTTAAAAAAAAGGCCTAAGGTTTGGCAAAAGCAATCTCTGGGCTACACTGGCCCAACACATAGACTGGTTTTCAGACTTTGAACATGTGTGCTGATGCCCCAGGCTTCCTCAGAAGACCTCAGTAGAATTGTGCAATTCTGCTGCAGAAAACATTGTCTGGGATTTCTTAAGAAATAAAAAAAGTTTTTGTTGTGTCAGGTACACCTACACACATCATTTCCTTCTCTTGATTTTGAAATGCTCGCTAAGAATGGTGATACTATGAAGGACACCCTCTCAGACTCTCAATCACTTAAACACTCATTACCTCAAGAAAAAGCATATCAATTATCAATGAGTAGCAAAGAGAGTCAGTCCTTAGCATGGACATACACATATTTTATTTAATTGCTAAATTAGGCCTTCAGTTACTTCTACCTGGACCACTGCATGCTGATAATGAGGAAATTTAACAACTATATGAAGGTCTAGACTTTAAAAACCTGGTACAGTGGAGTTTCCTTGAAAGTAAGAAACTGTGCTTAGAATTTTTTTTCAGGCGCATCTCTGGGGGCCGGTACCCATCAGGAACAGGCCTAGCAGGAGCAGAATAGCTGGGACACTGCTGTCATAGCTGTACCACTCTGAGATGGTTTCCTTTCTCATCCCAAAAGAAAAGGATCCTCCCAGAAGAGTGCCTGATGAAAGACACAAACCAAGAACTACAGAGGATATTTCTCGCCTGCTCGCCTCCTGCCAGAGGACACACTGGCTCCTATCAGAATATTTTTTTCAAGCAGCACCAATATGTCAACCTTCTACCCATCTAATGATTAATAAGTTTATATTAAGCACCTTGGAGGTAGTATTTGCTTTTTCAAAAATGGTAAACCATTTCCTTTACAATATCTGTAATATCCTGAAGGCTGCAAGGAGGGCAGTAAAGTTCTATGTACACATTCAAAGGAATAAAGATTATGTTCACACAACAGTAATAAATAAGGGCCAAGGGGGAAGGAGTATCTGAAAACCATAGGAAATATCGTTTAGAAGCTATAAATTATTTAAATTGTTTTTAAATTCTTTTGAAGAGGCAGAACAGTGTTTTTCAAACTAGTGTTTTCAGAAGTTTCCATTACTGCTGGATTAATGGCCTTTTTTACCTGGAATGATCTCTATTTTGTACTTGGGAATTTTACAAGACTCACAGCACTTCCCATATGAGTGGGCAGAAAGACAGAACACCATTTTTGCAATTTTTTTCTCTAAACTACAAGTTTAAGATATTGAAGTCCTACAGCACAAGAGATATGCTACCATAAAGCAAGATTTCCCCAGCATGGTGGGAACAGCCTGATCAAGATATGAAAAACATAGGAGACTTCACACCTGAGACAGTAAGATTTTTTTCTAGGAAACAGTAAGGTTTGTTCTAGTCTCCTCCTTTAACCTTCTTCCTTCCTACAGAAGGGAGACTGTCCTCTTCTCTCCTGATTAAGTGGAATTCAAGAGGAATCCTGGTCTCCTTGCAACACGAGGCTTCCTTCAGAAGTTGTTAGATGCTCAAAAGCACTCTTCTGCATCTCTTTCACCTCTAAAATATGTTGCAGCCTAAACAGCCCCATACTCCCCCATCTTTCCTGGGGCTTCTTCAGCCTCCTCACACTATCCTTCACCATGTCCACCTTCAGATTTCCTTATCTCCAGGGTGTGGGCCCCTCAAGCCCCCTAGATTTTAACAAGCTCTCTTTCCTGACGTTTCTTTACAGCTGTTCCTACTTTAATCTTACATAGCATTTCTTGGTCATGGGCTCCATCTGGATATTAAAACAACCCTACAGAATTATCTTCAATAGAGCTGTATCCCTCATACAAAGTAAAAGAGCAGACAGAAGTTATGCCTTACAAGCCCAGAAGATATCATTATACCACCCGCATAACCCACCCCTTACCAGCCTCACTCACTAACTCATGCAATTACCACTAATTACTAGTTAAGCAAGAGTGTAGCTTCTAGAAGACTTGTGGCTGCCTTTCATAACTGCACTTTCCCTCTCCCACAGAGACTTTCATTTTAATCAGCACAGAGCCATGAATAAAATCGATTCATACCAAGTCCTACGAAGAACAGCACATCAAAGTGTTTTTTAACAAATATAATAGCGAAATTTCATTTCTATGAGGAAAGGAAAAAAACCCACTCTTTTCTTGTCTGTGATAATTGTAGACTTATCACTTTGACTCTGGTTAGACTTACCTCACCTCCTGCTTTATTCTGAAGAGACAATTCCTGCCAGCAATGAATGCGAGTATTCATAAGCACACCGGGATCCTTCAGGCTGAGAGACATTTCTATAAATGTAAAACACACAACACTAACAAGACAAACTATGTGTATATAGCCAGCTATGAGCAGAGAGATTTAGATGCAAAACAAACAGTATCTATTAAACTCGGTAAGCTCCTATAAGTTAAAAATTAACTACTTTCTCTCCTAAATATAGGTTAAATTGGCATTTTCTGCAAAAGGTAGACTACTTCCTGAACTTTTTAAGAATACCAGCAGTTTTCCAAGGAAGACGTCATCCCAACTCATATTCCTTTTGTCTGAGTAAAGTGCTCTGTTCTGAAATTTCCCCTTCTTTTTTCTTTTCCAGGAAGGCAAGGAGTTTGGTTCCAGGTTGATAGGGCTAAGCTCTTGACAGCACACACACGAACTATTTGCCTATGCCAAGGGTTACTCAGCTCACCAGAGCCGAGCACAGTGTTGGAGGCAGGCCTGGAAAAAGGACTGGGGATGGGCAGCTTCCAGAAAGCAGCTTAAAAATTACTCTTCCTGAAAGCATCCTAGTTTGTAACACCGAATGTTGGGTTCCTGACTGCATTCTTGTTATTTAAAACACTTAAAAGTAACAGTTAAGATGAATGACCATAAGCTTATGGATTAACTAGAGAATTATAATATCATTAATTAGAACAACAGAAATTTAAACTGTTGCTAGTGCTATAATCTGTGGTTGCAGTAGACAAAGCCTTGTGTCTCGCTGTCAAATCACAGCCTAATAGCTACATAATTAAGATTAAAATTACGAAAGAAACTATTTGTAAAGCATGTCCCTACAGAACATAGTTCAGAAACATAATAAGCTATCAGAAATATCATTAGAAGGTTTAAGTACATGTACATCTTTAAAAAATTAAGTAAAATACACCTTAGAAATCCTTCCCACTCTTAGGAGGTTTAACTTGATGAGTTACAGGATTGTTTTCCCCAAAAACGAAAGAATGTAATTGACATTAAAATAGATAAAGACGTGAACTGATTGCAAGTAACAGTTTTACCAAAAGTCAAAATGTAAGTGAGGAAAAGAAGTTGCAGGGGTTCGGCAAAAGGAAAGTAAGATAAACCGCTCTTGAAAAGCTGTTAAGAAGGGATAAGAACAAGGCTTTAATCTGTTACCTCTCTTCATTTTTTCTGATTCTCCTGTAAATCCAGCAGTGGAACTCCACTGACAGAGCCATCCAGAACAACAGCCATCACCTCTCCAAAGGGCTGGTGATGTGTGAGAAGCCATCTTTACATTAAGGTGTTTTAATGAAATTATAAATTGTTTCCTTGAAATAGCCTGTTTATTGCTATTCCTGTACTCTCTACAGGATCTGGTCAAGCATGGTCCTTCTACTGATTGGGCTTGTATGACCCCTGAGGAGACATAATGGTAAGGAACCCACTAGATTCATGTATATCTTACTGGTGTGATTTAAAAAGAAGAGGAAAAAAACCAACATGAAACTAAAGATGAAAACCAGAGTAGAGAAGGAATTTTTCTATTTTAGGCCCAGCTCAACCCCCAGAAAAAAAAAAATAATCAAAAAAACTCGCCACAGGAACTTCACGTTTCTATTTCCTACAAGTCTTGCATGGGAGCAATTAGTTTAAAGCATGTGACTCTGTACAGCACAACTCAAACAGCACAAAACACTGAAGCTGAGAGCTGGCTTGTTATTCAGAAGACCTATGCCAAAACCTCATACTTAATTTCTTGACATTATTTTCCTTGTCTGAAGAAAAGGTGAGCTGCAAGAAGAATTGTATTTATGTGTTTCATTTTTATTAAAGTAGCTTTGCGATCCCACAGAGAATAGAAGAAGCAGCAAAGAGTGCACTTTCAGTAATAAACCAGACACATCCAGGATACAGGGTTAATCTGAGAGACAATCTGTAAATGAAATTGTATTCATATTAATTCAGGAAAAGATAATGCAGGACTCTGCTGTTTCAACTGAAAATTAGTGATCTCTCAAGTAGAGAAATATTCTGCAAATCCTACGTCATACATTTTTAGGACATCTGGAGATTCTTTGTTCTTTGCAATTCCCACTCCTCTCCTAAAGACATTATTAAAGTGTCAAATAAAAATTGCTGGCAAGCCCTAAGTATTTCATAACAGATTGTACTATCATATATGATAATATCTTGCTAGGGTGTGAGAAGACGAAAAACAATATGTGGAAGAACATTCAAATCAGAAAAGTCAACACAAGGCAAAATAAAAAAAAGGAAAAGAAAAAGTAGGAAAATTACTCTCTTTGCTCATTTGCAGCATCCTGACAAGTTCACGTCGCCCAAAGGAAATGGCAGGAGCCTCCTTGTGCTGAACAAAGCACCAAAGAATACCCTCAGAGGAAGGAACAATCATGAACTGAAGGGAAGATAAACAGATGCCCAAGGGAAAAAAAAAGTCCAGGCCTGAGTTTCTGTAACTTTTATGGCAACACCCAAAATATGCGCATCCATGACTTGGAATAAAAAAATAAAGTAATTTTTAAAAAAATAAAATTGGAGCTGCCAATCAACTTCCCAGATTTCGTAAGGTTTTTAAATAGTTGATGTTTCCGCTGCTATGTTTCACTCACTGGTCCTTTAAATCATTTCGACACCAGCATGACTCTATTGAAACCAGCAGGGTTACAACATAACAGAGCAGAGAGTTAGGCCCACTAGTGTGATTTCTGGTTGCTAGACTGAAGGAAAAACAACTTTGAACTTCACATAAGTTCTTTTAATCACTACATGGGCTGAACTAATCCAAAAGACATGAAGCAATTACCGTACTTGGAGGACATCAAGTAAACTGGATTTCTTTTTTTTTCCAGCCTGGGACATTACTAAACTAGCACAACAAATAGTCTGGGCATCGTAAATCTCTGAAGGCTCTTGTAATCCCACAGATGTGATTAGCAAATTAGCAGAATGGGAAACCAGGATGAACCAGTGGGGTCATCTCGCCTCCCTTTTCACCAGCAAATTTCAACCATTCTTTGAGGCCATTAACTTGTATGCGTGATTAAAACATTCCCTGTGTTTCAGTTTGAGCATATTTTCCCAAATGATAAACAGATCTGAAGGCTTTGAAATAAATTCACTATTCCCCCAGTGGTTAACTTCATGTTTTAAATAATTATTTGTTTAAAAAATTATATAAAAGAAAGGCTTTCCAAGAACATCAGTACGCAGAGCAAAGATATATCTGGAAAATACGTCACATCACAGATGACTGTTGCATCTGCCATTAATAGGAATTCGAGTCAGTAACATCTAGAAAACTTAACAAATGGCTTTTACTCTTAGCAAGCAATGTTCTGCTGGAGGTGGGGCTCAATATGTCTTCTCAGGACAGCACCAGGAGGCTTCCAGAACTGCAACAGCAAAAATCCCCATTCTCCTACATTCCCTGAAGAAACATCTCATTTCCAGGCAAAGTAACTCTCTGTAGCTGCTTGGGCTTCCTGACACTAAACAGTAACTTGCACTTCCCAGAATTAAGTCATTTGCTACAGCTGCTAACAGCCATTTGTAGGAATAGCCTGAGAGATCCCCAATTTTTAAATCTGCGTGTATAGGTCATATCATTACGTTGCTTGGCTCAACTGCTCTTAAAAATGAGAATTTACTCTTCCGTTTAACCCACTATCTATCTGAAGACACTAAGTTGGTCCCAATGACAATAGACTTTTGTGCTTTTTCCTTTTTCCAGGCACTCTGTCTCCAGATACCAGAAAGTGCAGCTGGAGATACTGAAATTATTCAATTAGCAGTGCATTACCAGTGCCCTGCAAGTCATTTGAAGAGGCTGGGGTATCTTTTTTTTCTTCAGAATAGAGACTGTAAAGTGTATACCTGTTTGACAAAACTGTTTACATTTCATAAACTCCGTGATTAGGGAAGCTGGACTGCTAACAAAAAACATGTGATAGAAAGATAGGAGATGGTCACTCTTCACAACTGATCTGAACACTCACTGAAAAAAAGACAGGTTTCTCTTATTCAGTTTGCATGTAATTATTGTGTAAAGCAATATCACAATATCCTTTGCATTACCCCAAAACTCACTGGAGATTCACTAGTTCTACAAGCAGATCTGAGGATTTGTGGCTATGGGAATGGTGACAAGTGGCTGAATGGGACTCACATCTCTAAATTACTTAGCAAACCCCACTCCTTAAATTCCGGTAATAGTCATAATGCCAGTATGCTCAGTTTTGATTAAGCACTGTCTATGAGGCTACATAAAAGATACTCTAAGGTTTTGCCAGGATTAAAGCAAACATTCTGAAAAATGTCCTATAAGTAACCAACTTACATGGTAAGGACCACATTCATTAAAAGTCCCATAAAAGAAATTCAACCCCAAATTTACCATATCTACCTTGTTAAATGATGTGGGTTTAGGAAGGTCTAGAGAAAAAATTACCACCAAAAACCAGCTCTGATGATACCGGTATTTCACAAATCATTGCAATGCAAGTGTGTGTGCTCACATTTGGTACTTCTGACCAAGAAGTGTGAGAAGACACAGATCTCCTACAGAATCAAATTTAAGAGCTGGGCCTTGGCTTGTTACCCTCCGAGAAAAATCCCACACAGACAGCCACAGTTGGCTCCTCCTGTGAGTCAAGGATGGAGTCAGCAGTGGCTGCCCATACAGGGCACCTTTGTATTTGATAGATCTGGGAATAGAGAAGGCTTTTAGGATCTTTTCCTGCTCTCCCCCTGCCATTCAACCATGGAAATATCTGTAGTTGGGAAGGAGAGGCTCTGTTTCCTGGAAGATGGCTAATCATAGTGTCTTTTGGAAGCCAGTTATGAAGGAACTGATGACATTATGAAATTATGCTAAGGGTCCTTTCATATTTTTGAAAGCTGAGAAGCCTTGGGAATCAGCATGGCTTGGGTGAGGTTTGTTGGGGCAGAAAATGGGCAACAGAGTTTGCTGGATTTGCAGCAGCAAGAGGTGGCAGCTGCCACCTGGGAAGGAAGCAAGGCCAGCTCAGCCCCTGCCTTGCAAGGCAGAGCCCAAATGCCCTGCTGACTTTCTGACATAGTCCTTCCTTCTCAGCTCCCAATGCCATTTCTAGTCCAAATTTTGGAGTTGGATCATAGAATCACAGAATGGCTGAGGCTGGACAGGACCTTCGGGAGTCACCTAGTCCAAAGCACTACCACATACAGGCTCCATCCTTTTCACATCCTCTTTCAGGTATGTGTTAATATGCATTGATGAGATCCTACTGAGCCTTCTCTTCTTCGTGCTGAATCCCAGTTCTCAGCCTCTCTTCATATGACAAGTGCATCAGTCTCTTCATCATCTCTTTGGGCCTGTTCTGGAGTCTCTGCAGTACGTTCCATTTTCTCCTCGATGTGGGATCCCAGAACTGGACCCAGCACTCCAGATGTGTCTCAGCAGCACTGAGCAGAGGGGAAGGATCACCTCCCTTGACCTGCTGGTGACACTCCTCCTAATGCAGGGTAAGGGAGGAAATGCCAAGGGGCCTTATCTTCACGCACAGAGAAAAACCGATGTGCACATCATTGTTCAAAAGTCCTCCAGATTCTTCCTGCACATTTCAGTACATGTTTCATCAAAACATCTTACAAAAGATTGCAGTCAAGAGCCTAGACTTCACAAAGCCAGGGCATCTTTTGTGTTCAAAAGACGATTCTCACTCTGCAAAATTAGCAAGTTGAATTTGCTTTACTGGTAGCGGACTGACTCATATGGCTGATAGAGTCACTGCCCCGATAATGCCAACCTACAGCTCAGTTTGAATTTGGAACACTTTTGTTTAATTCCTTTTTTAAAAATTCTGAAGAATAAAAAAAGATTGGAAGTTACATGAAAAAATTTAATAATAATTATGGAAACAATTGTCCTCACTTAAGTCTTAAAGAGTCTTTGTTCTTTGTTGGATAGTGACCCAGTTCATGAATTGGAGATGTTGCATAATTTTTCTATTTCTCAAGACTTCTGGAAAAGAAATTACATTTAAGCACCCTTCTAAAATTCAGGATTATATTGCAAACGTTTACCTGCTAATGTCATTGCATACCATCTGAGGATGATAACCAGACTTATTTTTACTAAGGAGCCTGGACAAAATCATCATAAGGTAACCCAGAGAACTACCTAAAGGATGCTTTTATCTTTGCCCCTTATTTAGCAGTAGGAGATTAGTGACTAATCTAATTTGAGTGAAATCAATACTCGTTCACTTACAAGAGAGTCTCTGAGGGTTTTGTGGGTTTTCAGCCAATGAAGACCTTGAAATGGAAAAATGTGAGCATCTGATAAAGAGAGGGGTCTCACGTCCCTGTTACCAGCATCGACAGAAAAGGCCCCTGTGATAACTGTTACAAAAGTAAGGAAAAGCAGGAAGAAAAAGTGAAAGATAATTTAAAGCCTTAAATACTTTTGGAAATTAGGTACTCAGCTTTGGGTGGATTAACATGCCTAAGGTTTCTGGATTTAGAAATTCCAAGTCTTTGGAGATCAGCATTTTATATCCGTTTTCTAAGTAAAAATGAGCTCAGATTGCAATCTCAAAAAGAAACAAATTTCTAGAAGGCTGCTGGCCAGGTGAATGTGTTTGTACTGGTTCCTGTGATATATGTTCCCTTTTTCTTCCAAAGATTAGAAAGAAACCACAGACAGATTGTGGCATGTGTAGTATCAGTTCACAGCAGGACCTAAAGATGAAAATCTCGAGAGTCAGGGTTCATGACGAGCTCTAAGAATCCTTCCAGGTGTTTTCATGGAAATTGATATAATAGAGCACAGAGATGAAAGAGCAAATATATATTATTTTAAATCACAGCTTCAGGGCTTAAAGCTAAGCTCAGCAGGTACTAGGAGACCCAGCATGGATTTCAAAGCAAATGTGCATCTAAAGAAAGCAATTTTTCATTGGAGTCATATTTTACACTTCATTCTCTTTTTGTTTTCTTTGTTTTTCCTCACAGTTTTCTCTTCCTACACTACCAAAAACTATTCCTCTGCCACTTCTTGTTAAAAAAAAAATTCAGAAAATGAGAAGTGTGTTTTTGCTTGGGCTTGTGGCCTCTTCATTTATTGTTTCCTGACTATAGGCAGAATTCAGCCATAATTCAACATACGACTAGGCAAGCCAACAGCTCACACTCAGCGTTTACAAAAGTGATAGTGATGTAACAGTAAACATTAATGCAAAATTTCCTGTGACAGATGCATGGCATGAAAAAGAGAGTGAAGAGACAAGTCCCTTTTACATCTAAAACCTGTTTCACTAAAGAAAACAGCATTGTGAATGCACCAGGTCAGTGGTAATAAAAGGACAAGACTTCTGTCATATTCTGATTGATAGCCATATATACAAAAATAATGCATTCATCTGGATTTTTGTGAAAATATATAATAAATCTTTTACATAATGTCCTGGTCCCTACTATCTTAAAAAAGCAAGTGGAATCTGTAAGTCACTTGCACCAGTTCTCACACTCCTACACACACAATCAAATACATTTGTACAAAATTCTCCAGAAGCACAATATGCACTTTACATCGTCAGAGAGGTGACCGTCATGTTTGGATGGTTAAGCTCTTGCTTGTGTGTGCAGGCAAAGATTTTACAGATAAGTATCTGGAAAAATGTAATTATGGTCCTATTTTATTTCAGAGAGCACTTTATCGATATTTTTGGATAACTCACTCTATGTCTTAGATCACTGTAAAGACTTCCAAGATACTTGATGTTTTTCATATGGATGGATAGTATCTGTATGTATCTATATGTTATTATCTGCTTGTATTACAGACCTTTGTATTACGCAGAAGAGACATACAGTCTCTAGCACTGTTTACAAATAAATATACAAAGTAGATTTTTTTTTAAATATTAGCTCTTTCTTTTTAAAAAAGGGAAAAATAACGTTAATTTCACCTGAATAGCTTAACACAGTCCAGTCCTTTGTTCAGTTATGAGCAAAGCCACTTTATAACAGTTCCCTGGAATTTATAGATTTTTCCATTCGCAAGTAAACTTTTTAAAAGTACTTAAAAAACTTTAAATAATTAGGAATTTAATTACTAAGAGAAAAACTTCTTTGAAAACACATTGAGGACAGAAACCATGCTTTTATCGGACACTTCCCTGGGTTTCTGCTACCATGGATGCCAGAACTACAACCACAGAAAGAGAAATATCAGGAAACATCAGCTTTTCAATAGGGAACACAGAGCAGTTCTTTCCAATTCCAGTTTTATATGAGTAGAGCACTGAAAGAGGGAATTTTTATTCATGCACAGGACTCAACAAGGGAATAAATTTTTGTGCTCTTATAGAATTCCAAGGGTACTTCCACTGCCTCAGATAATTGCAAAGCTATGATACACAGAAAAGAGTACTTGGACATAAGCGAAGAAATTTATAGAAACAATATTGGCAAAGAAATGTACAGAAACACATTGATTGCCCCCAGATGGATAGTAACTTTGTTGTGGCACACCGTAATCCTGCACACTGATTAGCAAGTGTATCTAGCTACCAGGTAAATTCCATATAGGATTATGTGAGAAATTGTAGAATAAACGTAGAATGCATGCTTTGCTTCTAAGAGCAACAGTGATGGTGGCATTTTGGATGATAGGGCCAGAGCTTGAGGAGAAAGGAAAACAGAAGAAGGAAAAATATGGAAGTGGTTTGGTTTAGGTTCAGAAAGAAACCAAAAAATCAAAAGCAAATATAAAAGCATGGACTAGATATTTATTACCATTATTATTCCATACTACAATGGTCCATGTTTCTTAAAACCTTCCAGACAAAGATTCTGAAGTGTTAATGGTCTTTCAGGAACTAATGAAGGTGAAGAGCAAGGCCACTGGACAGAAAATTGAGTTGTGCAGCTGTTGTGGGACCTATCAAAGGTCAGGCACTGAAATGGTGACATGTGGAAATTAAAGCATGAAATTTCCATTCCAGCACCCTCATCTCACTACTATACTTCATATAAAACTTTCTCTGCTTCTCGTGGACATGCTGGCAGAAGCTGAGGAACTTAATAGAGCAAAGCAGTACAATCTGTTGGGGATTTTAAGTCATATTTGTCCGTCTCATCATTTTTTAGGAAGATAGAGTAAAATTCCCTGTACAAATATTCTTGCTTCAATGTCAGATGGACAGCTACAACTATGGATCCTTTAGACATGCAATCAATATGACCAAGCAAAGTACAATGTACCAAAATCAGAGGTAACAAAAAAAAGCCCAAACTCTTGTTCCCCTTGCAAAACTGACTTCAATATGTATACACATAAACTTAGATACATATTTAGATAGATATAGATCTAGTTTTAAGTTGAATATTAGTTACATGATCATCTGTCTCCACTAAGCATGTCTCACTGGGCAGTCTCCCACAAATGATCTCTGTTGTCCTGAGCTGAATGTAAAAAACAAGAACAAGTTAGTCACACAAACCAGGCTACCAGTGATGCCGTGTAACACGAGCACCACTGCAGCCACACTTAACACAACAAACAAGCTCTGCTCAAATGTAGTGCTGAGCAGTGCAACCACATTAACCATTTCTGCTGACTGCTGCTGGCTGGGAGCACTGGACCACAGAGTTATCCCATGAGTCTGTGAGCGAGAGAAGCAAAGATCACACACTGAGAACAGTGGATTGCTGTAGCTAGCAGGAAGAGAGTTGGTGGTAAGGGTCAGGAATAAAAACCTCAAAATGTGCCATATATCTTGGAGGTTTACAGAATCATCAAAACTTTTTTCATCATTAAGTGAGCCAGATCAGTCCCCTGATTGCCTGTGGTTTGTC
Source organism: Mohoua ochrocephala (assembly GCA_013398855.1). Lineage (NCBI taxonomy): Eukaryota > Metazoa > Chordata > Aves > Passeriformes > Acanthizidae > Mohoua > Mohoua ochrocephala. The sequence continues at coordinate 55,241 of VZTA01025717.1, forward strand.
TGTCATCATTTTCACATGTGCCATGATTACTTTGTAAAAAGTTGCCCATTTGAAAAGCTAACCCCTTTATTTGGGGGCAAGCTGACACCAAATACTATAAAAGCTCAGAGAACAAACGGAATCAGTTTTCATCCTTCCAATGAAAAACCTAAATGGCTTTCCCCTCTTGAACTGTTCACATGAAACAGTGGGCACAAGGGACTGTCAATTGCTCTCTGTATGTTGCCAGGGAAATCTCCAGAATTTTCTTGCAGTAGATCAAAGACCTTTGTTTCCTGTGCTAACCTGTATCTGAACTTACATTTAAAAAAAATTTAAAAGGTTAATTATCATCAAGACTAATACATTGTATTTCATTTGAACACCCAGTGCTTGCTGGATCCCCATTAGAAGATATGCCACAATCGTGACAGATAATATGGACTGCAATTTCCACACCCAGGGCTGTGGCTGAATCTAATTTGCTGTGTGCTTTTACAGCAATAAGCTGTCGAATTGTAGTGAGACTTACTGGCATATCCATCAGGTTTATCACGAGCAGTCTTGCATTCAGCCACCAGTAGTGTTAGTACACTTCATAATCTCAATTTATTGTGGCCTATTGCTATTTAAATAGGTCTTGTACGTGTAGTTATAATGCTTAACTGCCCTCATAAAGTGTTTGAAGGTCTACAGGAGGAAAGGCTGTATGTCTCCAGGACTGCTCTGCACAAGCAAAAGGCCCATTGCATGGTCACCTGTGATTGCAAGGGACAATTCCTGTGACCCAAAGCATTCCTGGGACTTCCCCCCGCTTCTGAAAAAATATAATCTTTACTAGTAGCTTCAACAGGTAATCTGTACATCCTGTTACTAAAAGGTAATGGGAAGTGGGGGTGGATAGCTTAGCCACAGTCCTAGATTTTTAGAATAAGAAGCTAATGCTGTCAAACTGTGTTTCAGAAATCAGCAAAGGATAATCAGCCCAATTCTGAGCTCACTGGTGTTCCAAGTAACTCCAGTGCAATAATGAATTTACACTTATCCCAGCAAATGAGATCAGCAATAGGCCCTCTTACCAGAGCAGACCCCAGCTGGTGTTATTGTCACAGCACCGTAAAAATTATCAGCATAGTTTATGTTCTGACTGTCTGTAGCTTGTGTTACAATGACATCGTGCTGACAATTCTTTACCACCCAAGTAATTTAGATGATCAAGACAAACTATTGATCCTCTCATACTTGTCCTTATTGTTTCTAAGGGTGCAATCCTAATTTAGAATGGTGAGTGGGAATCAGTGGCATATTCCTATCAGTGACATTGCCACTGATGCCACCGGTAGGAATACATGTGGTATGCCACAAACTCTTAGCTCAGAAAAGAACTACTTAGAAACACTCCCTTCTCTCAGCTGGATTTTCGAGTTGCAAAGATGGAGCTTCACACAATCAGGAATATTTACTGCGGTTTGTCATCCCTGCAAGCTTACAGACAAGGTGTTCTGCTTCAAAAAAATATTTATTTTGGTTACTTGGATTACTGCCTGGACAGGAAACGATGAAGCAGATGTCAGGGAGCCAGATGAGTAATAGAATAATTTTGAAGAGTGATCTGAGCTGCTAAGAAGATGACACTTGAGAGGTCAGAGGCACAAAACATTTTCCACTTTCTCTCCTTTTGCACTCAGAGCTTGAAGCACAAGCTGTGTGTGCTTCAGCTGTGTTGAGCTGGCATGATCAGTGCAGTTATTGTTTAGATATAGTCAACCATTATGAAGGTCTTCAACGGTGCCATTTTGGTGGGGGAGGGGTGGGAAGAATAGATTTTTTTTAAAGATCAGAAAATCAAAAGCAGGAAGATGTACTGCAGCTAGAGAAACTGTTTCATTTACTGTTGTGCTGTTACAGACACCGATTTACCAGAGTGGCTGGTAAATTACTAGCTTCTCCCCTGTGCACAGCCTGCACCACACAGCTGTGCAAACTTCCCCTCCCTCCTCCCTGCCTCCCACTTAGTGAAAAGCTGCAGTCAGGGCTGTACTGGTGCTAAGTGGATGTTGAATCATTATTTATGCTCCAGTGATAATGACAGCCCTTCTCTGTCTGGATGGGGAATCTTGCTCCTGTCCCAGTGCTAGCCTCTGGCCACACGACAGGAAGATGCCTCCTATCCCCAGAGTCTCCAGCCTAAGATGGCAGGGCAGAAAAAAGGTGTGTGAGTGACCCTGCTGTTATCTCTCCTCCAAACTGGACAAGTGGGGCACCCTGACCTGAAGGAAGCAGCCTGAATTCACAAGGAAAGTTTATGACAGGGGGGTGAGGGCAGTGGCCTCTCAGTCCCCAGTATGACCACAAAACCATCTTCGAACAGAAGTTTGCAAAATTGATAACTCTTTACCCAAGTATATCTGGCCCAGGCAACTGGCCTTGGTTCCCTTGTCCAGGGCAACGGGGGCACACAGAGACTCCCATGCTGAGCAGCCAAAATCCAAAGAGCTTTGGTGGGTATGGTGAAGCTGAAAGTGGACCCCAAAAGAAGATCTCTCCCCCAGGGTTTGTCACAGCAGGCATGCCATAACACTGCCAGGGACCAGTGACAGCTGCAGTCACAGGGCCTCTGTCACAGTATTGCCACAGCACTAAAATGCAAAGTATTCAGTGACTCGGCTTTTACTACCATACATTGCAAGCTATCTGTGGACAACAACTACCAGTCTTTCCGGGGCACTGTATCTCACACTGAAAGCTTTTTTCTTCACAAAGCAAGCACAGAATATGTCTTCATTTGCTTAGCGAAAAAGTGTATCTGATGTAGAGAAACTACACAGTATCAGGATCAAGCCCACCGCACAGCCAAACAAGACTGAAACTTTCTACGGAAGTAAGATGCTGCCACCTTCGGACCAAAGAGAGGGTTAGCGGAACTCCCGTAAAGGTAAAACGCACTCTGAGAAACTGGCGGGCAAGGAAAAGGCAAGAAACAATAAAGGTGTTGATGACGTGCCAATAATACTTATTTACATTCAACATTCACCTTTGAATTGTAAGGAAAAGAGCAGAATAAAATGGTGACTCTGCTTCCTCGAAAGCTTAGTATCTACTGGTATTTACTGTCCTGTAAAATGCTCTTTTCTTATAAATAAAGGCTTAGAAGATGTTTTAGAAAAAGCACATGTAGGTTCTGTGTATTGCCACTTTCTGTTTCAGTGAAAGACAAGAGAAATGAGAAGGAGAACTGCAGGAAACTAGGAATTAGTTGTTCAGATCAGATTTGGGCTAGCACACAGAGCTCACTCAACATGTTTTCTAGTTTTGAACGAAGACAGCATGGATTTCTTAATAGCTGTAAGTTACACGAGCATGATCAATGAGAAAAAAAATGTAAAGGGAATTTTCTCCCGAATAAACTGTGAGACAGGCTGTTTTTACTTTTCACCCTCACCTCAGAGAAACTCCCTGAAATCCTCTGGTATTTGTATAGTTTTTAGGGATCTGGCAGAAACTTGGAACTACTCATGAGAATGCCTTTTCTCTCAGCTTTGACATTTGACTGCCCTTCTCTGCCAGCTTCTTGGCAATGCGACTCCATCGGAGTCGGGATCTCAACAGCTTACCAGTCAAAAGAAGCTCACAGAGCCATCTCTAAGAGGAGATTCTGAAAAGTGGAGGGGGCATAGAGCAAACTTAAAGAAGCCTCTGGCTATATTTACTTTGTTAAGTATTTGCACAGAGGTGGGATTTCTGTACATACTCTGGATGTACTAGCTCAGAAAAGTCTCTCTTATGGTTGAGGGCAGCAGAAAGTATGGCTGTCAACCTGTGCAAATCAGGCAAAAATTAAGTAATCAGTGGTGCAGATGAGCTCAGCTGATGCCACAGGTGGTCAGGAGCTCAGAGTCCACAAGATGGTACTCACAGCACTGTCCAAAAAGGACCGGCTACTTAAATCCCAAGCACTGTTTCCCAGCAGGGTCAGAGCATGGGGCTTAGCTGTAACATCAAAGCACGCTGTTCTGCGGCTCAGCGCAGCCTCTGCCTTCCAAAGCAACAAAGCCAAGTTCCAATACTGGGTTTCCTTCTGAAAATCAGAAATATATCTGCAGCTTCACGAGCAAGGCCTTGCGAAGAAACACTTTTTACATGGACACAAATATATTTATAAAAGGCAGTATTTCTTGTTAGCAGGGTTTCTTAATGATGACTTTAACTTGTTCTCAGACTTCAGTTATGCTGAAAAAAGTTAGCATAGCAAAGATCAGCCTGCATGGAAGCCTGCACCAGTCTTTTTATGTGCAGGCACACATCAAAGGGCTTCAAGGGGTTTAATAATGGAACTATGACAGCCTGAAGAATAAACAGAATTTGAGTGGACAGATGCACAGGACTTAGAGCTTAATCTAGAAGTCTGCAACTTGCTGAAAGGAGCCAATATTAAAGTAATTATGCACTTAAAACAATTACTATTTATTCTTCAAAGAATCACAGTCAAGTGAAGTAACCCATTTTAAATTATTTCTGGTAATTGCATTGCATCCCCAAATTATATGCCTGCATACTCTTTGAACTAGGCTTTCAAAAAAAAAAAAGAAAAACCAACCTGCCCCTGTATTTTTGCTTAAAGATTACACCCCATCTTGAATAATCCCACTCTAGCTTATCATTTCCTGCAGGCATAATATAGGGTGTTAAACCTGAGTAAATCTGAGTAATTTTAGTTTCTGTATCTAGGGCAGAAGTCAGTTTAACAGTGAACAATTGCAAATGCCTAAATTGTTCACTTACCATTAACTTTTGATAATCTGGGAAATTCTGTAAAAGTATCAATGCGTTTCATTTAAAACTGTGGTAGCTCACCAGCACATAATTGCACCTAGCAAAATGACTGAACACAAAATTAGGAGGGATGACTGTTCTGCTTTCGATAGCATAAAATAGCTTTCCATTCAGTAACCTCAACATGCAAAATCTGATTTAAAATAGTTCCCAGGGCACTCACAATTTCTACTAAGATGTAATCACATTATTCTCGTGTAACAGAATTTAGGAAGCAAACTCCATCATCCGAACCTTCTACTCACTTGCTGGGACAGTGGTGTGAATTTTACCTCTAAGTATACTTAACATAGTTTATGGCCAGTCTGTGGGAAGATTTCCACTTAAGAATACGTCCTGCCCATATGTATGGACAAAGGCTAATTTTGAACTCGCTTGCTGCAACACTGCTGTCAGTGGAACTGCAGCAGAGCAGGCTCAGTACAAAACATGGGAATGACCTCTAAGTATTTACTGGATCATCTTAGAAGCTACGCGTACATTAGTTCTTGGTCTATTACAGGATTTAATCAATATGGGCATAAAGCTTAAATATCTGAAGCCCTGATAGCACCTAGACATCTTTAGGATCTGTTATATCCTTATTAGGACTTATTTTCTTAAGTAATTTCCTAGTATAAAATCTTTCAAGATCGAGCTATTTCCAAAGTTCCTTAAAATTTGTTTTAAATATTCTGGGTGTCATTTTAATTTTTTTTACATTTTTTTTTAAAGTAAGGGACGTTTAAGCAGTCCATTACTATATTCCATAGCACTGTCAGCCAAATGATAGCCAGGGGGCTTTTCCACAAATAAGGAAATACTAATTTTTAATTAGTACTTTTTTTTCTTTTTTCTGCTAGTCAGATAGCACCTATTAAAATACCCTAAACTTACTTCTTTCCTGTCCCAGGGAGAAAGTGCTTCCTGTGGAGTCCAGAGCTAACTGACTCTGTGGAAAAGCTACGAACAGGACCGTCCAGCTCCCAGGGGAATCCCCATCGCAGTCCCTGCCCAGACCCCTGGGGCTTCCCAGCCTGGGACCCCAGCATGTCAGGCCTTAAGGCTGTCACTGCCTGCCCCAGAGATGCTGGTTGGTCTCCAGGTGTCCCCAGCCCTGTCCTGCCCACTGGTGGCCCTCCCAATTCTTCTTCCTCAGGGTAAAGGTGAGAGGTGAGCATCTCTGAGCATCCCAGAGGAAAGGGCTGGCACAGGACATAAGGGGAGTATTATGAAAAATTTCCTGTTCTCAAGTTAACTAACTGCTGTCATTACCGTGCTCCAGACAAACAGGGTCCATCATGCAGAGAGTTATTTGAGAGATTGTTTGGGACAGACACAGGGTGGCTATTTTGGTCTTCCTGGACACAGTCCAGCTTGGTGTAGCCCCCTGTTCCTCCTCTAACTGATCACTGGTGAAATCTGGCAAAAGGTTACAAGGAAAAAGTACTGAGAGATGCCTAAACTTGAAGCTTGTGGAAACGTGGTACCTTACGACATCAGAAGCCAGAAGTTGTATCCATATCTTTGCATTTAATAGCTCCAGGGGAATTTTCTTTTCTGAATTCATCCAGTTACTTTCTGGATCCATTTGTATTTTTGGCATTCACAATATCCTGAGTTCCAAGATAAGACTGTGTATTGCAAGAAGTATTTTTGCCTGCATTTAAGCTAGGTATAGTGGTTTGCTGTCATCCTTAGGGTCCGCACAAAGCTAAAAGTTATTTGACAGCACAGCTGGGAACTCATAGGTAGGATGAAAACTGCCTCCAGTTCTTCTCTGCTTGGTCTGCAGCAAGGACTGATTCTATTTATATTGTGTTTCTGACACTCAGAAGCTAATACAGCATCCCATTCCAGAGGACGTCTGTTCTTTCTGAAGCAAAAAATACTAAATTTTCAGACTGAAACATCAATTTTATATTATACCATCTCCCTGTCAGAGGAGTGAGTTCAGAACTACTGCCCACAGATGCATGTAGAAACTGGGGCATGATAAGCAACAAACATGACTTCTGTCCTCAAAAGTTTGTTTCTCCAGTAACATCTCATGCAATCGCAGATTGGAAGTACATTGGAAAGGGAGTAAAGGAAGTGCCCTAAAATAACAGATGTAGAAAACCTCTTATTCAAAGAAGAAGATGCAGACTGAAATAAATTCCTACATATGAACTAGAAACTTGCAGACAAGGCTAGAAGGCTGTGTAACAGACAAAAGACTCTTTGTGAAAATATTACCGTAACTGCTATCTCTACTGTAAATAAATTATTGAAGTCCTTACTGCCACAAGAAATAAATAACATGTTATTGCAAAGATTTCCAAAAAATGAAGCCATGCGATGTCAGGTGTGTGGTTTAAGAACAGCTCCTTCTGTTATATCTTTGATTTTGGACATGAAAGGATTTCTTTCTCCTAGTGCAAAAATGTGCAGTGATGTCGTGCTCTAGAGCACATGTTTATAATTGATGAATATATGTTTTGCTGTGACTGTGTGAACTTAGTAAGGATATTGTGCTCTTATTACCACAAATTCAGCCCTGCTATTTCGACACTTATTAAGCATCCTTTGGGCTCATTTCCATAATTGCATAACAAGAAGAAATCTGTGTGTGAATACCCTCTCAAGTGAAGATAAAAGTATTCATAGAGTATACCAATATCCTTTGCACGCAGTCAAGAAATCTGGACTTTGCTGTCAGCTGCAGGAAACAGGATGGCTTCTGCAGCCTTCTCTGTTCACTCTGCCTGAAAAAAATCAGAGAAAAAAATGCGAGTCTTGAGTTGCTCAGTTCAGCATTTCTGCTAATATCTTGAGCTGTCTCAACAAAATGTGTGCATGAGGATTCAACTAAGCTTATTTCATATGTAAAGTGAGGTTCAGAACAACCCATGTGAAAAAAAAAACCTTTGCTCCAAGACCAGTAACTGATGCAGCTCAGTTGTTATCATTACCTCTAAAATGTTTTAAAGAAGGCTGACAAATATCCTTGCTCTGTGAGCCATATAACAAAATCTCACCTACCTGAGAGCCACAGGACACATCCCACAGCCTTTAAAGTGGTGAAGAGAAGGAACTCCTGGAAGAGTTCACAAATGGGACAGGGTAATGGTTCCAAAGGGTACCACTGCCAGATTAGGTTGGGAGGCTGGGAATGCCACTACATCCTCATAGTGCCCACAGAGTCTTTGCTGAATAGCACGTGATGACTCATTTCTTCCCTTTGTGAAAACAGAGATGTCTTGGAGGTGCACTTGAACTATGTATGAAACATGCTGCAGTTCAAAAGCATGCAAGTGGACAACCTCTGTTTTAAAATAAGGGAAAGACTGGGGTTTAAAGTCAAGTTTTTCAGTGCTTAGAAAATTCTTTTAGAAGTTTAACTAGAAACTTGAAAGACAAAGAGTTTTTTTTGGTTTTTTTTTTCTTTACAAAAAAAAAAAAAGGAGCAATTTTTGAAATGCAGTCTCAACTCCCATTTACAAAACTTACTTTTCTGCAGAATTCTTCTGGAAAAAATATTTTAATAGACACATACTAACAGACAAAAACACGCATTCCAGTAACTTTATAGTCAGCTTTCAGACAAGGCAATTTTTATGTCTTTACACACATAGATTTTTGAAACAAATGTGTTGCGATGGCTATGGGTGGAATAGAGATGTATTGGTTATAAAAAATCCCTTGTGAAAAGTGCTTTATCAGAAGGTTAGTGGTTCATGTTGCCCATACTCAGTGAACTTCCTTTGCCTGCATTTATAAGGCAGATATATAAGAATTATTTATGAACAGGACCGTTCATTTTTTTCTACTCCTATGTGATATATGCTCATGCTCGTGTCACATCCAACTTGAGAAGCCAAACATCATCCCAGGCCAGAGTTATCTTTTCAGAGTTTCTTATCAAAAACTGAACTTCATCAGCTGAAAGTGAGTTGCTTGGAATAGTACCTCCAACCTTGGTAGGTGAGAGGTGAGACAGGTTTGTCAGGGTGTAGTGGGTTGAGGTTGGTTACGCACCAAGCACCAACAAACTATTCACTTACTTGCCTCTGCTATGGGTAAGCAGAGAAGGGGAAACTAAAAATTCACCTTTTGTGATGTGAAATGAGGATTATTGAGGAAAAACGGAAGAGCTTCAAGGCAAAACAGGCTCAGACTTAACAGTATAAAGAGGATTCATTACTAACAGAAGTAAAAGGAAAAAAAAATAAAATGGGGAATTAAAGCAAGCTTCCAAAACAAACCCTTATTTCCAGTACTTCCCTCCTTCCAACCCACCAATCCGCACAAGGGAAACAAAACATGAGGTTTGGTCAGTGTATTCATTTCTTAGGAGTCTTTCTTTATGTTTAAGGAAAAGAGTTCCTTCTGCTGTGCCATGGGACTCTCCTCACAGAAGATAGTTCTCAATGAACTTCTCCAGTGTGGTTCTGAACCTTCACAAGCAATAGCCCCGCCTGAATCTGTTGCAGTGGAAGAAAAAATATCTCTCCCATGAATTTTTGCAGTTTTCCCACACTGCCATTCATGGGTCAAACCAGTCATGGGGTTTTAGTCTTTTTAAGGATGAGCTCTCCCAGCCTGAAAGCAAAAAATTCTCTTCTTCAACTTCTAGGAGCCTCTCACAGCATCTGTAGGCTCTGGCACTTTGTCTTGGGGCGACTTCTCAAACTGGAACACCTTTTCACAGGCTGCACGTGAACTTCCTACATGCCCCCATGCGCTTTAATGAATTACAGAGAAAACAGTTTGTATGTTCCAGTCTTTGCCACAGCTGGCACGAAGGATTTCAGACGTGGAGCTGGGAAAGCAGCGCCTCCTCTCCTTCCCTTCCCCACTGACTTCTGTGTCACCGCCATGTTGGCTCCCTCACATGATCTCACTCTCTTTCCTCTCTAACTTGGAGGAAGTTGGTATCTGTAAAGTTGTAGTTGAGAAAATGATGTTATCTGGGTTTTGCATCAGGAAAATGCTTGCCATGTTCTTCGTTTGCCAGCTGCGTGGTGTTTTCTCCGATTCGGCGTGAGCTGGGCCGGCTGCGGTGAAGGCCCTGCTGGCTCCGCATGGGCCACGGCGTCGGATGACTCTCAGCCCCCCTCTCCAGCTTACTGTGGGGGATTTTCAGCTTCGCAGCTGCTTGCGGCTTTAGGTGTTTTTTTTTTCCTCTCGACGGCTCAGTTCCTGCCAGCTCTGTTGGGCTGCGCCGCTGCCACCAGGGGAGGGCCAGGCCTGGGCCCACTCCAGGATGGAGCCCGGGGCCCGCTTCCTCCCCTCAGGGAAACAAGAAGTAAAGAACCAAAACTCCCGCACTTGAGTATCTCTAACTATGCGCATCGCAGAGGCGTTACCAACTTTCTCATTGGTTTAACAACCTGTCCATCAAACCAAGTTTTAAACCCATTACACAGGGAAACCCAGGAAAATGGGCTTGCTATCCTATTGTTCCTGCCTGGAGAATAATAAATGTTTCCACAAGTAGCTGCCTTCTCACACATTCTGACACCCATTCTGACACCAGCAGATCTTCCCTGTCTCTAACACAGATAAAATGAATTAGGGATCCAGAGCCATTTTGTCAAGAGCTTGCTGTCGTAGGTGATTGACTGCTTTGCCTCCATCCAGAACTGGCCTTGCCCCTCACTCACACAGGAGGTAGAAAAAGAGCTCCATTCCCTGAAAGTCAAGCTGTGCCCTCTGTCCCTTATCCATTCTTATAGTAAAAGCAAAGCAAAACAAAGCATTGCCTGTCTTTTCACAGGGAGTTTTCTACAGTAAGCAATAATAAAACCCCATCAGTTTGCAGATTTTGAGTTTGTTGTCATATATTCTGACACATTTTACCACCATACTGCCATAGTATACATACACCAAACCTATTTACTGGCAAATCCTCCTTTTGGGAATCAAAGCAGCTTTAGAGCAAGAAAAAAAAGATCCAGTCCATTAATTTGAACATAGGAATATTTATTGATTCTTAAACAGGTTTCAGAACCACTCACTCCAAGCTGGCTCTTCCGTCACAATGCAGATCTTAGAAACACGGCAGAAGTGTCTTCACTCCGCTTGGAGATATCATTTTCTACTTTGCCTGTAGAAGTATTACAAATATTAAGAGAGAAGCTGTCAATTACAGCACCTTTCTCTGGGCCATGGCTTATGGTGATCACGTCAGTGAAAAACACAAAGCGGTTTTTACGTGCCGTAGTTACAATGCAAGAGTATTCCAGTCTCTTGTCGGTAACAGAGCCTCCACGGCCACCATGAGCAGAGGTGACACTGAGAATTTGAGTAGATTATAGATGTATAATTAAATGCAGTGTGAAGAAAACAGACCTTCAGCCACGAAGCCAGCTGTATCCATTCACATACTCAAGCATACTGAAATCACAGCTCCCAGGAGCTTTCCAAAGTCACAAACATATTGCCGTGGAAGGAGATGTGTTCTGCCGCATATGTAATGAAACAACCAAACAACAGAAGTAACCAAACTGCTACATAAAACATTAACTAATTTAAGTCCTTCAACACTATCCAGTCATTCCATAAATTTTTTTTAAATATAGTATTATCTAAAGAGCATAATTTAAGAAAGAGTTTAAATTTTTCCTTGCTGTTTGCTTTCTGAGAACATACTTTAACATAAGCTTTGCAAAATTACTCATGAAATTTTGGAGCAAAGAATGAATACTAACAATGTCAGAAACAGTATTTATTTTTTATCTAAGTCAGTGCATTAATTACAGATTGATATTATGCTGTTATCTCAGCTGAACAGAACAGCGTTCAGCCCATGAGCATATGTCTACCAACCCGGTAGATATACATAGTTACTGAAAATACGTTCTAGATCAATGACATTGATCAACAAACCAAAAACTGAGTAATTAAATTGTTATTTACCTGAGGCTGCAGTCATACAGCAGCCTGAGAGAGCAGTCTCATCCCTGTGAGAGGCATCAGCAAAGAAACAGATACAGATGATAACTCCGGATGCCTTTTTACACCTGGATCAAAACACTCCAGTCAGAGGCAGTGCTTTCACTTGAATTTATCTCACACTCTCAGAGTTGGAACTACGTACACAGCAATTAGAATCAGAGTCCTTCACAGGATGTGTACATTTCATGATTCCTTTAACAGCTGATTTTTTTGAACAATTAAATACCTTTCTGACTTTCTGCCATTGACTTTCTAAGTGGATTCTCAGTTTTATTTCAGTTTCCTACAAAAAATTTAATCAAATCACGGACAAATTAACAGATCTTTTTACTCCTCATTGTGCTTTATTTGACGTAATGAGTTTTAATTGCTCTTACTAAGCAAAAGGTACTTTTTTTATTTTGTTTCCACCCAGGAAAACTAAAAAGTAACTTCAATTGGTTTAATTTCCTTTTAGTCACTTTAAAATGTGAAGTAGGTGGGCCAGATGCCTTCTTCCAAACAGTATTAGGAATGCCACACACTGTGGTTGTAGGAATGCCGGATGAATGCTCTTTGAAAGCTTTTGCTCTGAATCTGTAACAAGGCAGAGCAATGGCTCCTTTCCAGCAACTCCCTATCGTATTCCATTCTGACAGCCATTTTCCAGCTATATCTACAGCTAGGATCTAACATGAGGGAACAAGAACAAAAAAGATACTAGAAGATTAATGGTCTTTGGCACTATATCACCACAATCCCAGTGTCAGTCACCATAAACAGAAACACATGAACAAAATCAATATATCATGTTGGCCCAGTCACTGAATATGCTTTCTATAAACTTCAGAAGAATAGCATTACGCTAACTTGGGCCTCTAAGAACCACCCTGAAAATCAACTACAGCATATTCAAGAATCTTCTTAGGGTGCCCCTTATGATGAAGCACTTCCTCCCCGATTATCTGCTCCCACAAGGAGTAGTAAATGCTCTTCACTCGAACAAAGAACCATTTCAGACACTTGCTAGTACAGCTGACATGTCTGAGGGGTGCTTGCCCAATTTTCCATCCAGTCTGCCCTCACAGAAAAGCTGTGGGTGTGCAGTACCTGATGATACTCCATACCTAGAGTTCCTCTGAGTAGCCCACAGTCAACCTCACAGATGTCTACACAGACCTCAGCCTCAAAAAGCAACCAAGATAAAGTCTGGGTACACGCCTGGTGACTCTGAAATTGTAGTCAAAGCAAAGGCTTTTTTCCACATTTCTGGTCTGTTGGGCTCAGATGTATGAACGGTGCCAGGATTGAAACCCATTTACTGACATCTAACGCTAAAAAACTTGAAAACGGTAAGGACTACATACAAATATACCCCTGGGCTGAATAGCTGCTCAAACCTCAAACTGCTGCTCAAACTGCGTAGCAGGCTAAAGACCCTTTGTTAGTAAATGGGATAAAATTGCACTGCTGGAATGAACACACTAGGAAATTCCAAAGTATGCCTCAGCAATCAGAGATTTTTTTTCTTGCATCAAAGGTCTCAGACCATAAAAGGCTTCTGACGTACAAGAGAAAAAGAAAACCTAATTAAATTGTATGGGAAGTCAGAACGATAGGTGGCCTAATTATTCCCAATTAACCCTGCCCAGGAACTCACACACAAGGTGAACATATACAAATAAATCAGTGTTGTGGACAGCTTATTCTACTTAAGACAGAGGCAAACAGTACAGTAGAATTAGTGGCATTCTCATCCTGCTACAAATTAAAAAATAAAAAATTATGTATGCTGGACATCCTCCAAAGACACTTCTTCCTGTGATTCACCTTCTCTGTTAAGCACTAAAACAAACTTTTTCCCAAAGCTTCATGGTTGCTAGACCTGTCTTTTAAGATTTCCTCCTTCGCTATGCTTGATCCTCTTTTTGCCCTTCAACCCTGTTTAGCTCCAAAACTGGAGTTAAACAAACACAGTGGTCTGATTTCATTCAGACAAACAAAATTATGGGTCTTTTATATCAGCACATTCTAGGCAGCTGCAACCTTATCAGACGCTAATTCTCTGTTGCTCAAGATGAACCAAAATGCAAAATCTTTTCAAGGGAAGTTCATAAGGAGATAATATAGTCAAGTTAAGCAAAGCCAGTAAGGCCACACATTCAGCCTAGTAACAGATCAGCTTCTGAGCTGCCTCCTCTTTGTCCACATCTCACTGAAAATGGACTAGTGTACACCAGGGACAGGAAGTGGGATTAGGTGGTGCTCTACTCTGCTTAGTCAGGAGTTCCTTATCTGTCTTGGAAGCAGGCCTTTTTACCAAGTAAAGCTCATGATGACAGAGAATAAAATCCGTCTAATTATATATTGGCATCCTGCCTTATGCATGTCCCCGAAAGATTATAAATTAATCTTGTAATGGCATGCCAGGCTTCAATAAGAATTAACAACATAGAAGAAGGGTGGTTTTCTTATGATGCAGTAAAGCTTACCCCAGGGGAAGTGTGCCCCTTTTTGCTGTGGGATGATAACTCAATTCCATCTGCCTGTACTAGTAGTGCAGAAAGAACATAAAGCACCCTGTACTTTACAGTAAACCATTTTTTGCTGGCAGTTGTTATCTGTTGCACTGAAAAATCCTGTGTGATTTTAATTCATATAGAAACCAAAATACGCAAGTGGTGCGTGCATATGGGTACCTTATTTTAGTTTTGTGTGCCTGAGACTAGGCAAATTGGAATTAGGCTAGAGGAAATTTCCACAAAGCAGTCTAATGCCGCAAGTGCTATCACCAAGAATACCTGACAAGCACTTAGCTGGAAACTTCACTTACATATAGAAAAAGACATGAAGCAGTAATTAATCAGCAAAAAAAAAAAAAAGAAAGAATTCAATACCACACAACTGCTCACAATACCCATTCAGTAGGCAGACCACATACAGGAAAACATAATTTGATTTTTTCCCTATTGGAGTTAATTCTCAAACATTTTTAGTGTTTCTGCTGTGATTGGTCTAAAGTTTAAGCATTTCCAGCAGTCATAACTTTTAATGCTTTTAAAAGTGGGCTGGATTGCATGCAGTTTAGGGGTACATGTAGGGTTTACCGACACGCCTGCTCAAGGAGCAATAGAAGATCCTTCATATATTGTTTCCAGGCTTAGCTGCTCAGTGTGTTGAGTACTTTCTCTCTTACCCCAGCATGTCTCAGGTTGCTGCTTGCTGGGCCCTTCCTAGCGTGTCCTCTGAGCCAAGCTGTGGAAGACACTTTGCTGGTGATGAACTGCTCCAATGAAGCTTTTTTTTCCCCCTTGTTTATTGACAGGAAAATGAAGAGGGAGACCAGTGACCTAACACCTTCATAGGACACCTTGACTTGTTTCTATTTGAAAATAAAATTACCACAGACTATAATTGACACACAGAGGACAAATGACAACTGTTTACAAGAGTTAATGCACTGACCTTTTACCATTAATGTTACTTTTTAGAATTACCACAATGATATTTTAATAAAAGCAAGATCCCAGGGGCAAGACTCAAATTACATGTAATGGCTCTGGTTTGCCATTCCCTAGAGAATAGTGGATTGCCTCAAAGCAAAGGGAGGAAAGTATTTGGCCAGCATGCTAAAGGAAGGTGCTATGATGCTAAGTTAGTGAAAACACTTTTTTTTTAAATCCCAGCAGCATTATCTGTGCTAAATCTTATGGGAAAGCCACAGATACATAGTATTTGCAGGAACTGTATAGTACTATTTTCCTGGGATATAAACACAGTAGTTTTCCCTTCTTTTTATGATGACTTTATCTCAAAAATTCCCCATACTTATAAAGTCTTCCAGTTTTCCAAGTGTTTATGAGACTAGTACCTGCCAACCCCATGCAAATAAGTAAAATCATGGCTAGAAAAATCACATACACAGTTTAAAGAAGACAGCGTGAACACCAAAATAAATTCATCAATGAATAAATGAATGTAATCAAACTGGTACTAGGAATACTTACTGCTCTCTTTCCTTTATGAAATCCGTGCCTTCACTTACAAATTCATGTAAGTGAAGTCTAAAAATATTAGATTTTTCCCATAACAATGACAGTATTTTTTCTGTATAAAAAATGGCCATAACTTAAAATGTTAGCTTTTTGCTTTGTAAGCAAGGCTTATCCCACTTGTAAAGAAACATAAGAAATATGGGTTTTTTGCATTGGACCAACAAAGTTTCTTATATTAGACCCGTAAATTGTCACATTTTCAAGTATTACTGAATTATTCTGAGCTATATGAAGGGAAGAAGGAGGAGGACATATGGTCACCTTCGAATTTTTAGATATAGAATCATACTAGCAAACACATAAGAGAATCAGTTTTACAAAACAGACGCAAATTTTTTTGAATACTCCTGCAATCATGTTTTTCTATCTTCATAGTATATACTCAAAAAAGGGATTTTGGGGCAGAACTGAAAGTATTTATTGGCGGTTTTAGGCTACCTGATCTAATTCAAATGTAATTATTTTTTCTTTCTGAGTAAGATGATAAGATCTCACAAAAAAGTGTGACTAGTACAATCAAAGTCTACCAAACAGGTCACTGAGTTGGTCTTTTCATCCCCTAAACAAGGTGATAGAGATAGAAAAATGAGAAGCATCTAAATAATCCTGAAGCATGACAGCAAGACAGTGAACAGGGAACAATTTTTCAGTGTGCCTCATATGACAGGAACTAATAAACATCAAGCAGCTGGTACAAACAAGTAAAGGCAGATCTTTTCTCACACACAATATAAACCCGAAATTCATTGCCAGGGGATATTGTGGGTGGGAAGATAAATACATCAAGGGCTATTAAACACTAAGATATCGCCTCCAGCACAGGAAATCTCTGGGCCATAGATCACTAGAACCTGAAAACTGTGAAGGAGGGAGACATAACAAAATAACATGGCTGTATAGCTGATTATTCTTCCATAGCTATCTGCTACAGCCACTGTCGAAGAGCAGATGCTCCTTGATACAAGACAGGTCCTTAATCTGAACAAGAGAAAAAACACCTTTATGCCATTGTATATGAGGCAAATGGGAAAACTCTATTAGCTATATCACCACGCATTTCCCCTTTCTGCATACACACACACACACACACAAACACATGCACGTGTACGTATGTCTGTGCATACATGGACACGTTCCTGAGGAAGTGATAGCCATGGTTTTCTCTGGTTCCAGGTGCCCTTTCAGCAGCAAGTAATGACACAAGCTGCTGCCTTGGGAAAGCCTTAGCAGTCCCTTGGTACACAGGCTGTGCCACTGAGACTCATGTTACAGAGACTCACACTCCAGAGACCCCTGAGCTAGCAGAAACTGCAACTTCCATAATGCTTTTTGACAGTTTATTTTTATGTAATGCGCCAGATTAAAAGAAAAGAAAAACAACACAACACAAACAAAAACCAAAAAGAAACCAGCTGAAATTCCAGCGTGCAGCTCCATAATCAGACCCACATGCGCCTTTTTCAGGGTTGGAACCTCTTGCTCTTCCACACAGACATCCGCCACTAACCAGCTCCTCAAGGCGTAATCTGGAGCATCCTCGTCATTACTGCTCCAGTTTTCTCAGGTCTCCTCACCCCTGGCTCTTCAACCAGGGAGCCTCAGCCTCTTTGGCTTTAAACCTTGTTCCAAGAAGTGTGCTTTTTCCCAGTCCCTCTCCTTTGCTAAATGTTCTCTCGTCCGAACATCATCCGACAGACCTCAGACTTCCAGTTACAGACATCTTTCCTCAAGCTCCCAAACCATCTTTTTCCAAAATATGCCTCAACTGTGATCTTACTTGCCCTTTCTCCTCAATTCCTAGCCTGTCCCAGTCAGTTTTGTGCTCCATTTCTTTTTAATCAGGCTTTTGCCTAATCCCATCAGTTTTATCTCTTTCTTGTGTCTTCCCTACACAAGAGTAGGGCATTTTTTCCCCATTTTACATTTAAATCAGGTAATGTCCTTCAGAAGATTTCCTCAGTGGGCCTACGCAGCCATAAATCCCCTCCCCTTGCTGAATGTACCAGCTGGAAAAGTCCTTTTCTCCCCCCAAAAAAATTTCTGCTAAAGAGGAAATACTTGTTCAAAATAATTAAGAACATAATACACAGCAGTTTTATGACCTTACAGTGAATCTCTGGGTAGGGTATAGCTTTTTGTTTCCTTTGTTGATGGGTTTTGGTCTGGGACTTTGTTCTCGTTTTGCTTGTGTCACCAAAAGCATGTCATCTTGGCCCACTGCTCATAAGGCTTGTGCTTCTTGTCTTTGTAAAATTTCCAAGCAAGAAGGCCCGCTGCAAATCTGGATTCACCCTCCCGAGCTCAGGCTGTTACCCTGTGAGACCTGCTCGCTGCCTCAACAGGGGAGGACACCATGACCACATAAACACAGGCATTTTAGAGAGCTGTGTGATGTGAATAGAAGGTAAGAAAAGACTTTTGACTTAATTAAATGGTTTTTATCCAATCATATTCTCAATAGTAGCTGAAATATTTCAATGGTTTCTTCTACACACGCGCACACAGCATCAGTCTGTCACTGACATCTAGTCTAGCAAAATTTTCCTAGTGCAAAGTTTTATCTGATGGGCAATTGATGACTCGAGTGGTTGCATCAATAGTAAAATTAACAGCCAATTTTTCCTTTGCTTAACTACACAACACAAAATTACAATGAAAAGGACATTAACAGACATCTAACAAATCTTTACACCTAATTAAATATTAAAAAATCATCAGATTAGTCAAAGGTAAAATGATAATAACAAAGGGGAAAGTTTTCTGCATTGTTCTGTAGGCTGTACATGCATTAGGCCTTCCTCATCATGAGTTATTTAGGTTCGGTGTTATAAATAGTCATGTTTCCTTCACCAGCTGCACCCCTAAAAGAGACCAGGCCCTCCTGCTTTCTCTTCAGTTCTTCCCCATGCCTGCAAAGACATGTGTGAAGCCATGGGAAGGAAGCAATGATATGCAAGAAGGTGCAGGACCCCAGCTGGGTCTGGGTGAATGAATGTCATCCCTTTTCCTGTTCTAGGGAGCTTCCCAGAACAGAAAGATGCTCTATAACTCCAGAATGGACTTTTCAGCTAAGAGAGCATCTAAACTTGGCTCTGCTGAGAGGAGTGAGACATATCACAGAGCGCCAAAACTCCCACAGAGAACTCTCTCTCCACCGTAGAGACAGTTTGCTGTCCAAACATTTTTCAGCTAAGGAAAAAAAGTTTACTTTTTTCCTCCTTTCTTTTTGAAGGCGGAGTGGGATGTTTAATGGAAGTGACCATCTTTACAGAACTAATAGCTCTCTCCTCATGTTTTTAATCTAATGAAAACTAAATCAACTATTAATCTTTTCATTATGTTACAGTTCAGATTTGCTAAAGGTCATGAACTATGCACAGCTAAAAAGCTTCACAGCAAGTGAAACGATCATCACAGATATTTCACAATAAGATGGAGGATTTTCTTCTTCCTTTTTTTTCCTTACTCCAGGTCACTAGAAAATATGAAACTGTTAAGAGAAACATAATAAGGGCAGCCAGGACATTCTGTTCACTTGCCCTTTAATCTTTCTGCTGTAATTCTAGTGTGATAATTGATACCAATTAATTTCATAATTCTGTCTGCAATTCTGTATGTATTAAGCAGATTAATCTAGTCCATAGGAAAAAATAGTGCTGTATTTGATAATCTCTAAGGTAAAGAGCCATTTTTTCATGCGTGTTTTTTGAAGATTTCTGTGTTTGGCTTGGGAGGCAAGTTAAAAACACTGTGAAAAAGTGAAGTCCTATCCTACCCAGAGAAAATGAATTCTATACAATAAAATTGAACAAGTAAAATTTATTTATTAATACAATCACAGAAACACTGAATTTTCATTTCCAACCCAAAACTACGGAGTTCCAGCATGGTGTGGGGATATATAATTGCAGTATTTCAAGAATGCTTTCAGCCTCAGACCTACATCATCTTTCTCAAAGTAAGCCTTTGCTTGCAAAGAAGACCTGTAAAAATTGTTCCCACAGCATTTTATAGGATTAACAACTTGCCTAAATGAATTATCTTTAACAGATTCCAGTAACTAGAGAATATTAAGAGGACACAATAGAGAATACATAATACAAAATCAAGGTTGAATATATGTATTTATTCTTTTTCACTTTTGCGTTGCATTCCTATCTTGAATTACAATGACACACAACGATATATCTGTTGCACCCTCTTGCAATTAGCTGCACATGGGTAATCTATTTTAGCAGGCATATTGCTTTGTATATGCCATGCTAGACCACAAAAGCTATTTATATGATATGTAAATACAAATTGCATTTACACAATATGCTACAAATTAAGGACAACAATGACAAAAATAGTAAATATCTACTAGCATATTAGGCCAACCAAATACTCAGCCAAGAGTTGTCTAGATGGAAAGTTATATGCTTTTATTTAAGGTTTGCATTTAATTTAAACTGATTAAAAAAAAAAAAAAAACGTTATGCAAAAGCTCATTTCAGTTTACACAAGGCTTATCTCTTTGGTTTATATCATTTAGAAATAAACCTAAAGAGAATTTGATCTTAAGCTAAAGAGAGTTTAGCTTTTACCTTGTTCTCTACTTTATTTTAGACAGTGAGTTCTGTATATGAAGTTTATAGCCCCAGTCTTCATTATACAAAATAACCGTAGAAAGTCTTTCCTATATAATGTGCTACACATTCATGAATAAAGACAGAAAAAACCCATGCATTGTGAAATGACTGTCCAGTAAATGCAGTGAGGAATGCAAAAAGGTGTACAAGAAGCAGAGATATTAAGGAATTAATTTGATTTTAAAATTACAGCACAGTTTACAATTCAAATTACTTTTTGTAACAGGGGTACAAGTTCAAACAGTTTCTTTCATTTTTTCTTCTGAAATATGTAGTTGTCTAAAGAACACCAGGTGACTCTATACTACACACTATATAGTTCACTTTGTCATCTTCAGCTACCTCAGATTTAAGTGTATTGAAACAACAAATTTTGAAATAAAATTTTTTACAATGTACTCAGCTAACAAGAAAATAGGTGAGTTTAAATTAATATGAATTATGAACAGTTCTCAACCATTTTCAATATTCACAGCTATTTACATTTAAAAATTAATAAACACACACACAAACACACCATATACACAGAAAGCATGACAGAAAAATTCAAAAGCATGCTTTACGAACTTCTATCTACATACAAAAAGGGGGAGAAATGCTGTGCAAAGTTAAAATCTTCAACTAGTTGAAATTTTTTTAATTAAGATGTTAACTTAGTTAATTCTCAGCTTCTTAATTTTCTTAAAACTAAATACAGGCCTCACTTAATTTATTTGTTAACTTTTTGAAAACCCCAGCTTCCATGTGAGAAAAGATTTCCTCAGTGAAGTAGAATAGGATGAAGCTGATTTAGAAGCTCTTGCAAATATTCTGACTTATCCCTCTGTTAAGCACGCAAATATGCTGCTTAAGGCCTTCCCCTTCCAGCCCTGGTTCTCCTAGGAAAACATGTAAACTCAAGTATGTGGCTAGCACAATCAGATGATAGATTTCCTAAGGGCCATTCTCACCTGCCAAGTACTGTGAAGCATTTTCTTAGAGAGAAACTGCTCTGGAGCAAGTAAAAAGGAAAAAAAGAAAAACATTTATTCCCAGAGGAGATCTATTTGCTTATTAATGTTCCCTATTCATCAAGATATTCTCTCAGGAGTTATTCCAGGCTTGCTGCCCATCCAGTCAGAGAGCTTTGCAGTTCTGGGTTTGTGGCACCTGACTCAGTAAGAAATAAAGTGAACCTGGTGCCACATAGATGAAAATCAAAACTTTACTCCAAGTCCACTGCTGGGGAGCCCTTGGTCTCACGTGGTCTCAAAAGACACACCCCTGTGAGAATCAAGGGAATGCTCTGATATTTAACAGGTCTTTCCAGCTTCAGCTCTATGTTGTCAGACTTGGCTGAGGTTGCTGAGTTCTCACTCAGACTCGGATCTGAATGCAGAAATCCCACAAGTTCAGCATTAATAGCACTGAATACTCAAGCTTTCCCACTGCTGATTTCTGAGATACAAATTCGATATCTAAACAGAGATCTAGCTATAAATCTCAGGTTGTATCTACAAAAGAGCCAAATAAAGTCATCTTAATAGCAATGCAGGTGCAATGATCTCAGTTTTAAAACTTGAGAGGATTATATCTAAAGAAGTTATAAAAACCTGTGGTTGTATGAATTAGTTCAGTTTTCTTTCTTGTCAGATCTCAAAACTGGAATGGTATCGTCAAAGGAAACATAACTGAAATCACCAGCACCATTCTTTCCTCACATTCTAGATAAAGCAAACACGTACTGTACAAGGTAGGGCCCGGCATTGCCTAATGGATAATGTATTGCACTGAAACAATTTCTCTTAGTGGTCATAAAAATGTCCCACTGCACAGACATCGAGTTTAGTGCCCAGTAAGATTCAAGTTTGGAAAATTACAGTATTCTGTTTCCCTAACACTTTGTTTCCTTCACAGCAGTACTGTTTATTTACTATCCTATTATGCTGTATGGTGTCACTCCATGTCCTTTAACATTTTTTAGCGGTACCTTCAATTTAATAATGTACAGATTACTGCCAAAAATATTTACAGATCTTAACAGTATACCAACATAGCTTTTTATGAACTCCTGTATCCAGAGTCACCTTTCCACAACACCAAAACCTATGACAAAAAAATTCCAGACTTGGATGTTTCCTCTCTTGAGAAGGGTTTGGGGCTGCAGTCATTCTTCTCCAAAAAGTTCCTCGCTCAAACCCCAGGAAATCTGCTCCTAAAAATCCAGGACAAGGCTGGAACTAGAATTCTCCAAGTACCTCATGATCCTAGCTGGCGACAAGCACTATATACAGAATAATCTGTACCATGGGATGTAGGGTTTGGGACAGGCCAGAAATTACAGGTTCCATGTTCTTCATTTTTACTTTTGCCTGTAATGGCACGAGTGCAAACATTTTCTGTTCCACTCACTTTGATAAGCATTCAGTCAGGACTTTAGTGTTTGCATTGTATTTTCCTTCTGCTGCACTGTTGAGGGATAATTGTGTTTGTATTTGTCCTAATGATGTGATTATGCATTGCGTTTGCCCTTTCCATGTGATGTCAAAGGAACTAATGGCATCCCTTCGGGATTAAACAAAGCAGTAAGCAAATCTCAAACCAAGGTAGCTACTTCTCTGGGAGTAAATATATCCAAAAGAGACGGGGAGAAAAACTCAAAAGGCCAGGCATCCTGCTTTACCTAGTGGAAATAACTGAATTTTATGCATGTAGGGTCTGGTGAAGAGGGCTTTGAGGGTGGAGGGGTTCCAATCTTATGTAAATACTTAAAAACTAGTTTACATATTTATTTAGATAATAAAATAGTCATGTTTTGATATACTGACCATCTGTAATTTTAATAAAATTAATCCATTCTCACTAGATATATTTGCAAATTCTGAAAGTTTATTATGGATCTTAATTTGAAAAAGCTCTACTTAAAGAGCCACAGTCTTCCTTAGCTTGGGAAACTTAAATTCAAATCTAAATATGCACAAAGCTGACTAAGTAACATTGACCAGACTCTCGTCTTTCTTTCCCATATCAAATGAACTGGACTCTGTACTTTTATAATAAAGGATAACAGGAGTGCCTATTAAAAGGATTTTCATTGCCTTGCCTTCACATCAAGGCAGTACAGCATAAATTAACAGCTTCACAATTGAAGGGCTTGGGTTTTTTTAAATTAGTGGCTATTCTATTTTTTTATTTTTTCAAGTGAACGGAAATTGACCTTCATTGTCTCTTTAGTCATTCCAGCTCAGAATCAAAGAGCAAGTTAATTATAACCATTTAAAACTTAACAGTTGAAGCCTTTTGATGTAATATCACATTCATTTCTAATTAACTGTACATATGTCTTGCTGAGTTATCCAATAACTCTTGAGATCTGTCAGCATAAAACCTTAATAAAAGCACGAACACTTCAGGATGAAGATCAGACAATCCTTATATAAGAAGAAACAGAAGGTGACAGGGAACGAGACTGCCTATAGGAAGAAATCTCTGCCTTACTGCTTTTCCTAATGTTCTTTAAAACATGGCTGCTCCTGCTGCTGCTGCTGCATAGCAGCTCACTGCCCTGAGAGTCTGGGTTGTCAATTGTAGTTTTAGAAGTAAAACCAAAATATATGTTAAAAAAAAAAATAATAATTTGAGCAAGCATAAACATTTTCTTTCTGTGGCTATTTATGGCCTGTGTCCTAAACCTGGCCCTTCAAAAACGGTGAAAGGCATCCCAGCAGCTCAGTGGAGGAAGCTAAAGGCAAGAAGATGCTGTCCCTCTCTCAGTGAAACTCTTCTCTCCAGTGACTACATTTACTGGGTGTGGTGTTTAAACTGGGTTGTGGGCTTGGCAATCAGGATCCAGCAGTGTGCTGGGACTGTTTGGGATCTTAATTTTGTTTCTCTGAAAATGAAACTACTAATTCATAAAGATTAGCATTATCATCATTATCCTTAACACCTTTCTCCCAAAAATAAGTCATCTTGAAAAAAAGGCTTCACACCATGGTCCCAAATATGACTTTTGTTCCATATGACATTTAAATTGGCAGTGATCTAAAGAGTAGGCACTCAGGAAAAGATCCAAAGTCATGGTGTGCCTGCCTCATTCAGAGCTGCATCTATCACCAGAGGGACAGATTTGTCTGGTAGTTTTTAACTTGGTGTGAGAAGGATAGGAGCAGGTTGATTGTCCACTCTGCTTCTCCCCTTCAGCTTTTATCCCTGTATGAGGTAGGACCAAACTGAACCAAGCGCTATCCCCACAGTTCTGTTCGCCCCATTGCACGCCGCTGCCCGCAGCCAAGGAATATAAAATGGAGAGCAGGCTCTTTGCTCTGGGTAGTGACACTTAGGGGGCAGAGGTTGTCTTTGTCTACAGTGGTAACCTGTCTTGGGGTGACTTTATGATGCTGTATCTCCTATTGCCTGCTCTGTGCCAGACATGAATCCTGTGCCCTTCTGTGCCTTTAAGCTGGGTCTGAAAGGAAAAAGAGGGGGAAAAAGCTGAATGAATTCTTCAGCGCGGTTTTGTGTTCAAGGACTCACAGACTCCCCCGCGTTCCTGCTGCTGCAGAGCCGAGGAAGAACCTTCCTGCTTTTCCCCAGCTCTCGGCTCCTTTTCTCAGGAGAGAGACAGAGATTTTAATTTTTTGCTTTTTAGCTAGCCTGCTAGCTGAGGCAAGAAAGTTTTTCTGGGACTGTGGCTTTTCCTTCTTCTCCTGGAACTGTTCAGCTCCGGTCTGGAACACCATCACCGGGAGGCCCCACACCGCGGCCCGGAGGGGCCCACACCATGCCCCAGCTCCGGAGAGAGCAGAGCCACACCTACAGAAAGGACTCAGGTTTTCTCCACAGCGAGAGATTATTTAACATTATTCGTTTTGTGCCTGCGCGCGTGTTAAATAAACAGCTTTTTTTTTCACTTTCCTCCAAGGAATTTCTTTCTGAACTTGGTGGGGGAGGGGTTGCTGAAACCTGCCTTCCATTAGAGGATGTTCATTAGGACGTTTCCTCCTAATTTGTCTCAAACCGAGACATAACCATAAACCAGGGTAAGAGTGATAGTCACGCGGAGGAATATGGAGACCAGAACTAAATGGCTGGAAACCCTTTGGAAAGAAGGGAGGAAGTTCTACAGGAGGATGCTGGAAAGACCAAAACATCAAGATCAGAGCAAGAAGCAGCTGTGCAGGTTTTTCTTGATTATAAATTGAATGCTGTTTGGAGGTTACTCTGGGAGAAAGGTTTACAACACAGCTCTGAGGAAGGTCCAGGGCAACTGAAAAAACACTGTGAATCCACAGTATTCTGAGGGATGTCATTTATTATGGGTTACTGCTACCATGGGAAGGATGAAAATCATTACGTACTGGATAATTAGAGCAGTCAGGAAAAGAAGCAACGAGCAATGGTAGGCACCACTGGAGGAAGTCCATATATTGCATTTTCATGTATGAAAGTTCGACACATCGTAAGTCAAGCTACTGCACGTTCTGCTCTGCCCAGCTCCATTGAAATCAATGAGCAGATAGGAGTGAAGAAATGTCAATCACACTCCAAGTATGTTTTTCATCATTTTCCCAGGAAAGAGTTTTACTTTATTTTATTTATTGATAATCCATTGTACTTAGTAGATAGGTGCATTATTTAGTTTTCACTTCACTGGGTTTTTTCTCCCCCTGAAAACCGGTAAGCAGTAAGGTTGTTCCTGCCAAGGTCTGGGAAGAATCAGACAGAAGGACTTCTGTTGCATAATTCTGTATCCAGTTAGACTTAAAATAAAAGCATATAATTGACCACAAAAATTAGTTTTGTCCTCATAAAATCTTCCCAAAAAATACAGAGAGGAAATTATGTCACTGAGAATATTTTGTATTCAAATGTTTTTGTTTAGCTTCTTGTCATAGCCAACTAACTGTCATGAAAGCACTTTCATATTTACAATGTTTCTCAGCATGAATGATCTCAAAATGTTTTGGGTTTGGTTTCTTTTGATTTCTTTTGGTTTATTTGCTTTTTCAAATGAGAAAAAATTCACCACTGAAATGCAGTCCCTTTGGCCTGGAAGAAGGCAGGCAACTAAACAAATGGGATATGGAAAGGCCATGTAACTATCAAATGAACTAAATTATGGCCAGTGCTTTAAAGAAAAACTGTGCACCATAAAAGTGTGACCAGAATGAATTTAATATCCATATAATGTTTCTATTTTGAGGGCTTGCACTGAAACTAAACTTTATCATAGAAATTCACTTAAGAAACTAGAAGCTGTTGGTCAATATGGCTCTGGGATATATGAAACCTAATTTATCAGTCTTTAAGCTCTCATTGCTCTTGCCCTAACCACATGCAAGTTGAACTCGGGATAAATTCAAATGCAATTCTCCAATTTGAGCTACCTGTAGTGCAAGAAATTAGTACAATTAATATATCAGCATGCTGGCCATTTCCTCAGTGTAGCTATACCCAGTGTCTGGTAAA
Organism: Mohoua ochrocephala; assembly: GCA_013398855.1. NCBI lineage: Eukaryota > Metazoa > Chordata > Aves > Passeriformes > Acanthizidae > Mohoua > Mohoua ochrocephala. Next base: position 82,089 of record VZTA01025717.1, read on the forward strand.
TGGACGGTATAATTTACTTTTCATGGGTCTGAGAAATTAATGGTGGAATCTGCAGGAACTTCAGGTTTTTTCCCCTTTTTCAGCTCTGACAATAGCAGCCAAAATACAATTTCTTCATGTATGACCTGTAGCTATTCAAAGACTTCTATGTTCATTTTGTTCTTGCTTCTAATCTCCACTGGAAATTGTCCTCTCAGCATCAGCAGAAAAGCAGTCCCTATTACTTACAGTGTCCAGGTTTAATCGAGTCTAGTTTAAAGGATTTGCTATAGATACATCAATCACTTTTGAAGTGTGATGGCCAGTTTACCAAGTAACTAAAAGTTTTTTTCTAATAAATCTTTCCTACATGAAATGCAATTCAGGGGTTCACTGCCAATGCCAAGCAGAGGTCAGCGGCTTGCATGATCATAAAATTGTCATAGAGTCATTAAGGTTGAAAAACTTTCCGCACAGAAACAAGTTCTAGACAAAAATGCAACAGCTGCTCATTATGAAAACCTGAAAGATCGTGATGACAGGACTGACAATCCAGAACAAAAGAAATTTGCACTGGAAAGGAGTTATCTAGACAGTCATTTATATTTAATGAATGTGAAAACCCCATTTTGTGAGGGGAAAAAAAAAAAAGCCATGGGATGCTCCTTTAACACCTCATTTTTTCAAGCCAATAACAGACAAAGCTGGGAAAGGAAGCCTGGGAACAAAACATCTGCTATCACAGCCTGCCATGTCATTCCTTTCAGAAATTCAATCTGAAGCAGTTTGGGTTTTGGTCTGTCTTACTTGTCCTAGCAGGTTATTCCAGAGCATCCAGGCTCTGACTGTCGGACACCGCATTCTCCATTCCTAGATGATGTGCTTCTCCACAGACTTTAGCACTCATCTTACACAGTTTTTGTCCTTTTTAATATTTAATAGCCTGTTGTCTTTACAGGCCACATAAACCTCTACTCTCACCCTTTTTCTCCCCAAATATAGTGATCATCACTTTTTGCATATTGAGTTACTTCTTCTCCCAGTTATACCAGTGCAAGCCACAGCTGTCACCCCTGAAGAGAAGAGAATGACAACACCCCAGAACTGAGAAGAAATACAAACCTTTGGTCTCCCAAAAAATCCATGTAGATTTTTTCAGAACAACCCAAACAGGTATGATGACTTGAAAGGGGTGCTGTGACTTCCAAGGAGTCTGTGAGCCTGGGTGTTAACCTGGGTGTTAAAGGGCGTTTTAAACATCTGTCTTTTTCATCTGTGTTTCCCAATACACAAATCTGTATCCAAATTCTTAGATTAATTTGTAAATTATTTCCCTGCCTATATTTTGACCAACAATGTTCTCACTCTTGTTCTCCCCCTGTCCTGCTGCCAGCAGCAAATAGCCGTGTGGGTCCTTGGCCAAGTGCTGAGGCCAACCCTGCACATATAAATAGGACGCACTTCTGAGGTAAAACAAATTTCTCTGGTCAACTTTCAGGAACTCCAGTTGAAAACTTAAACATTTCAGGTTTACCTTCTTACTCGTGTCTGTCTGTAAGGACCCTTAAGGAAAGAGTTTCTGCCATCTACAGAAGTAAAAGGAGAGGATGTCCAGAACCAGGATTCATCGAAGTCTCTCTGTTTTGGGCACCGAACATTGCCCAACTAGCAAGGGAGTCTCCTTGTCCAGGTAAGAGAAAGAGAGAAAAAGTCTGAAAACAGAAGAATGTAAAGGTAATATTATTTATTTCAAATTGTAAGCAGAAAATGTCACGTTTAGTAATATTGCTTCAGAATGACTCTCATTGAAGTGTCCATCAGATCAAAGGCACCACAGATCAACAGGTCTGGTAGATAAGATGAGAAATGACAAAGCTTGCAATTCCCTGTACAAGCAAGAGGGGGAAAAACGAGGGTGGGGAGAATAGCCTTGAAATTATGATCACATAAGATAGATGTTTTCAAATCTGCTTGACCTTATAGAGTTGCTTCTAAGATGCCAGCATATCAGCAGTTATTCCTGAGAACTCCTGGAGGAAGGGAGAGGCATCAGAGGCCTAAGAAATAAAAAAACAGTGTCACTCTTTAAAAGGACATAAAGGTTTGAGTTGACAGAACTTCCGTTCTGTTTTACATGGAAAAAAAAAAAATCAAAACCACAAAAAACCAACAAAAAACTCCACTTTACCTAGAAGAAAAATAGGAGAGTAGGAGCTTTTCAAGAATGCATTCTTTCAAACCATTCTGCCTTCCTTCTAGGTCAGTGTAATAACTGACTTTAGCAAAGCGTCTATTTCCTACTTTTTCCTGCCGCACATATTCTAAAGTTCTGTGAGGGTCCTCCCTGGATGCAATATATTGAGTATTCATATTAACCACCTCAGTGATACAATACAGAGTACATTTAATACAAATACTGGCAACACTAAACACTAAACTAGATTAAAAAAAAACGATTTTGTTCAGGAAAAGTAAAGTGTTATTCAGGTATGAAATATTTTTTAAAATAATTTATTTATTTGAAACATAGAATTGTAAGCTGCTGAAAACATCACAGTTCTGCTGAAACTGATTAGAAAGTTAGAAAGGATAACTAGGTAAACACAAGTTAGTAACATCATGCTGTTGCTATAATGAATTTTTTTTAAAAGGGCAAAAAACACATTAGATTTCTAATTGGGATTACAGATTGCAAGATTTACAAAGGGATCCTTCTGTTCCATCAAGAAGAGCTTTGCTATAAAATATATATCCTGACCAAAATTCAAGGAAGATTCAGAACAACCAGACAAGTGTAGAGCAGAGCAATAAGAACAATGAGAATTAGAAAACACCCTTGGATAGGGAAGATAGACAAAATTAGAAGAGAAACTGAGGTAAGATATAGTAAATCTTTCAAAAGCAGAATAAACTGAAATAAACAGAAAAGGATTAATTTATTTTCTTATGTCATTTTAGATGTCCTAATATATCCCACTTGGCCTCAGTTGCCTGTCCAGGACAGCATCCTGCAGGCTTTGTTCCACGTGGGCCAAGCCTTTAGAGATGCCATAGGGCATTAAAAATGTCACTGGGCACCTCTGACAGCAATCTCTCCTTACAAGGGAAGATGACTGACACAGAGATTATGCTGTGGGCAACAGACCCCAAGGCTAAGTAAATACTGAGCAGTGTGCCTTCTCCCTATACTCCATTACTTCCAAAAGTCTTATATCTGAAATAAATCAGATGACTTGCACCCTGGAAGTATTTACTTGGCTCCATAGTCCACAAGGGGTGAGCAACTAAGGCAGGTGTAGATATGTGTACTGTAAATATAAGCACTAACATGAGATTAATTGCCCCCATAGTACAAATATTAACTCCTAGGTCATCCAATATTTTCACTCCATCACAAGTAATGGTTTTGATACAAGAAATACAGACTGAAGTACTACGACCTATGCTAAAAAGTTCCGATCATAAATCATTTGATTATTCTTTTAACTTATTCTGTATGAGAAACCTCTACTCTTCTGTACAATGTTCCACTAAGCCACCTGAACTCCGGTAAGAATTGGCATTACACACTACAGAAGTCGTAAATCACAAAAACAGCATGACTGCTCTGAAGGTAATATCATTCCTCAAAACAAAAGGAAAGGAGATTTTAGCTGTTATTCATTCAACAGAGAAGTCAGTAAGTGCACTGTAATATGGTTGTGCTTGGCATTTTATCTCTATATTGCGTTTTAAGCTTCATTGTCAAATGCCATTAAGAAGATCAAATGAAGACAATAGTTTGGCCTCCGTAAAAGACAAAATGTTTTCCATCTCTGAAAACAGACAAACTCATTCGCAGTAATTGGCCATCCACCTAGCAAGAGATAACCCAAAGCACTCCAAATTGGTATCTTTTAGTTTCATCTGTGTTTTGAAGGAGAGAAGAAAATATCAAAAAGAAAACAAACCATTGCTTCTCTGCAGAAATTTGTTTTCAGCTTTCCCATCCTGCCTATTTACTCTGTGTCAAATAGTGCATAAATGAAAGAATGGTGAGACCATTGGTGTGACTTTTTACTCATCTTCTGGCAATTCAGTAAAATAGAACCCAGCACTCCTGGCAATTGCAAACTGCTACCGGCAACAACTTCTTCAAAGAAGTTCACAAAGTACTCTATACAACAAATAAATTTTCTGTGACTCTGATTTACTTAAGCAGGACTGTGGTAATATTTTCCAGGAAATGCTGCACTCCTTTATTAGCATGGTGGAAAGCATTTCTAGGATGGAATGCACTACAGACTTGTCCTGGGTATATGTGTGTGAGCTATCATCTGACTTGGCTCTTTGATTCTTTGTGAAGTTTTTGAAAGACTTACTTATAAAGGAAATAAACTGCTGTTGAGCTTCACCTTCAGTTTCTGGCATGCTAAAGGGTGAAGTTTACAGTATTTTTCATGATCTTTGTAGCATGAATACAAGCAAAGGATACAATCAAAGAAATTAAGTGAAACGGAATGGATTAGGCTTGGAAACCTGTACCAAATATGAAGTAAAAAGACTCAGGATCTTTCAGACTCTCAGATCCCAATTTGTATTTTGCTTCAGCACCATCCTATAGGCAGCGTGATATTCTGGGATAACTTCTGTCTAACACAGAAAGCAGCCGAGAAGTTTACACAAGTGTTTACAAAGCTCACATCATATGTAGGGAAAATTAATGAACAAATAACTGTACATAATACTTTCTGTTCTTCATTTATCTCTTGCATATCTACAGATCTGAGCACAGCCACAAACTAGTTAGGTTTTTTGCAATACTCTTGTTGCACAAATCTCAGCATGCAACTATACAATAAGCAATGGTAACTGAAACAAAATTGATTTCACTCGCGTGGATTCTCCCAGACCCACATTCTCATGTTTAAATAGTCTGGCCAGGGACACTTCAGCGACAAGACAAGGGACACCGGCTGTTCGTGATATCACCTGTCTTAGACTGGCAAGCATGTGCTGGTTCCCTGATTTGCCTTTTGTGCCTGTTAGGGCTTGACAGGAATGCTGGTATTTTGCCTTTTCCACCAAGGAGCACTCCTGTAAGTCATTAGGTAACACTGGTGATTTTCTCACTATTCTTTGGATTCCATTTCCACATGTAGCCTGTCCTTTATCTTAGCCTGTCCTTCATTTTCCTTCTTGGGATGTCTTGAGAATACGGCAGTAAATGTACTTACCAGCTGCTAATCTGGATGCCATCAACATGTACCATTCTCTTATTCCTTCTTCTTGACTTCTGGGGGTTTTTTTAATTAATTTTACTGGTACTTTTATATATAGACACTCTCATTCATGCCAGTCTTAACATTTCTGTTGTGAATCTCTACATTCTTAATGCTGAAACCCAGCAGGGAATGGTAAACATAAGTTATCTTATTAGCCCCTTCCCTGTTTATTCATGAAACAGTAGGCCAAAATCCTTTCCTTATCTGAATGCATAATACAAAGTACAGCATAAAACCAAATATACAAAAGACCTGAATGACAGGATCAAAATGAGAGTTAAAATGCAGTTCCATTTCTTACATGGAAATTCTTTTGACAATAAGAAGAAAGCACAGAGGTGATAATTCTGAAATTTAACAGGACAATCACTAATTGAAGAGCCATTAAAAATCTAGGATAAAGGAAAGCACTTTAAACAATGTGTTTTTCTAAAAGCAACTGCCACTCAATTAGCATGACTGTAACAAACCCATATTTAATATGATCCCCATCACTTGCCTGATATACCAAAACAGCACAAGGCAGGCACGTACTTCCAATGAATTCAGGATACTTTGTCTAATTTTAGTACTTTTTACACTGCCACAAGAAACATAATGAGCACAGAGTCTTGAAAGATGTTTTTTCTCCCTGTGGCTGGCAATTCACTGCAACTCACAACTGCTCAAGGGCATTATGATACGAGTGCCGCTACTCCTGCACATCAGAACAATAGCCATTTTCAAAGGCAACAAAAGATTGATGGACAAATGGCTTAGTATGAACTAACAAATCTTAAAAGGCTTTTGCCCTGTCCTCCATTTGCCCTTTTGGAAAGGAGCTTTTGTGTTATCCTTATAGCTTAGTTACAGTGCATATACCATTTCAGTGTCTAGAAACCTTGAGAGATACTCGCATCCTGTCATTCAAAGGAAAGAATGGATTTTTTCAAAGCACAGCTATTTTTCAAGCAGTGTCATATTTGAGACAATAATGCCATCTACTTTATAAACTTAAAGGTGGGGGTTTCAAAAGAGCTCATCATATCACTGCTCCTTCTTTCTGCTAAAATGCTGGAACAGGACTAGAGAAAGTGCTACGTATTGGAGCAGTGGAGGGAGAAAACGTGGCAATCCTGGGAAGCAAGGGAAAAGGTCTGGTGGGTTAGGGCATCCTTTATTTTAAAAAAAGCTGCCAGGGAGCTTTGTTTTAAGTGTTTGTATCCCAGCCAAGAGGAGAAGGGAGATGGTTATGATGGACAGAAGTCCACCTCCTCTTGAGATGAAGGAGAAAAATGAAGTTCCAGCAAGCCCAGTACCACTGCAAGCAGCTGTCTCCACCATAGTCTAAAGTCCTAAGAAAACAAGACCTGACTGCCCGAACAGCATTAAAGATCCCACACCCAGGAACGTGGTGTAGCTCATAGTATTTGGTGCAGCTCTACACTTATCTTGTTCATTACTATAGAAGATTCAGGTACTCACCATCATTTTTGTACTAAGAATGCACTGATAGAAGGCATAGAAGAATATTGCTATATTTGTAGAATACTATGGGCAAAAAAAGGTTAGAGAAAATGCGAGCATTAAGAAACTCTCTCATTTAACAAAAAAAAAAATGTTGAGGAATAAAAGGGTAGAATCACAATTTAAGTTTCTGGTGTTATCTAAAACAGAACTAATTTAAAAGTTATCCAAATACTAAAATCTGAAATAGGAACAGGTACAAGGTCTTCAAAGGCACACTCTTTGTACCCCTTTATTCCTCACAAGGCTGGGTATCTCTGGTTACTTGAAATGACAGCTGGCATTCATGTGGAAGGAAGGAGTTTCTTTTTTCACTATTACCTCATTGTATATACAAAAACGTTCTTCTGAGAGATGATGTGATTTGACATGAAGTGAGGCAACGGTAAAAAGAATTTTTAAAGGTTTCTTTCAGCTTGGGTGATTCCTGTCAACTTACAAAACTGCCACAGAGCAAAATGTTTTGTGAATAATTAGCAGGTTAATTACCCATAAGCAGTGAGTAATTTGTATTACCTATGTGGTTAGCTCACCACACTCAGACCCATGCTGATTGCACATGTCTGTGTTGCACTACAAATTAAAGGATCAGCCCTGCAAGGCACTGTCTGTCCTTGAGTCCTATTGTTGTTCCAACACCGCGCAACACCTAATCCAAAAGAGATTCCTAAGGGATGACAAATGCGTGGTGGAATGGACGGGATGCCCTAGGACAACGTACTTTTGAAAATAATAGAGTCAAGAAAAGCAAAGGAAGAGACAAGTTTAAGTGAATGAGCCCCACCAGAGCAAAATGAAATACTCATTCTTTTGGTTATAATAATTTTCCTTTATTGTCTATTCAGTATTCACGAACTCACAGGAATCATCTGCTGTAGGAAATGGGACAAACATTGCTGCTAGAGCGGCCTCAGCTGCTGACCATACGCATGCCAACATGCCTCGCCTGCACCCAGCCCATCCTGGGGCTTCAGGAAAATGAGACATTTCTCATTTTGCTAAGACACACATTCTCAGAGTTTCTCTCAGCTTTCTTTAGTTCATGTCTGTGGTTTTCAGTCATACAAACACTTACGCATGCAGTTTCTAGGTCAACAGAGTTGGTTACCCATGGTTAAATGACCTTTTTGATTAAATTTGGAGAAATTTTGTGGAGTTTTACTATATTGACCGCAGTGAAACCAAAACTTCCCCTGACAACACTGCACTGCCAAGTTCCCTGGTGAATCCATAAGGTCATTTTGTGACCTGACCTGAAACAGATGTAGCATAGCCCTGCAGAGACGTGCGCCAGGAAGGGAGCGGGTTCACAGCCCGTTCATGCTGCACTCCAGCAGGCGCAGCACCAAGTACAAAGCACTTCCTGGGTGGCACTGGATCGGGGTGAGTTTATGGCACATCCCCACCACCCAGCTGTCTCCTCTCTCACCAGGCTGTGCAGCCCGCCTGCCGTCTCACAAACAAGACACTGCTTTGAAAAGATTTCCTTTTAATTTAATAAGGCATTGAGGTGAGTTACAGGACAACCTGTCTCTGAACTTTGCCTCAACTGGAGACTGTAACACTAAAAAGAAAAATTATCAGTCAGCAACAGTGACTCAGAAGCAAGTGCCCACTTTTTTGGTATCCAAAAGCCATTAAGTAAGCATCAGAATGCCAAGTAACCTAGGCTGCCAAGGGAAGTATGTGTGAATGAGGCAGGAGGATGAAAAAGTATCCTGGACTATGTAGAAATTTTACACTACAGTCCAAAGGAAACATGGCCGAATGAATAATCATGTCTTACTTAGTATGAAAGAAGAGTCTGTTTTACCGTAGGCATAAAATAATGTCAGCTTCTTCCATTTCCTGCATACTGTGCACAAATCTCTTCCAGCAGAAAGTTTTGCTTTGCTTTTTCATCAAGACACTTAAAGGCTTACAAGGGCTTGCTTTCACAGAGGCCTTAAAAATGTTGGTGGACAGAGCTGTGACTCTAGTGCCACAGATCCTACAACATCAGATTTACTTACTCTATGCTACTTTTAGGCGAAATCAAAATTGCAAGCTGTAATAGGGTATAAACATGAGCTCAGTCATTAGGTTAGTGCTTGTGTAAGATGCTGCTACAAACAGCAAGGAAGCTGATATCCAGCATGCTGCAGCTCTTTGATTTGGCATTTGCTTAAAGATGGGCTTTCAACTCCATTTCTGAAACAATAAGTTTCTGTGGGTTCAAACAAGACCTTTAAATGTTATTTGATTAATTTATCAGAAATTGTGTGAATTCTTCTTAGTTGTAAATCATCAGTATGTGGTCTGTTGCATAGATGTGCCTCCCTCTACTTAAAGGCTGCGGGCAGAAGTTTTTCTCTGGTGCTTGAAATGTTTCCTAAAACTGTGATTTTAACCACTGGAATGGCGTTAGCACCACCTAGAGGCACACATAAAAACCACGCTTACATTTTACCCAGAAAGACCAATTTAAAAACGCCTGTATGTTACCCAGAAAGACTTTCATTTGAAATTGACTTTATGTCACATCTCTTTAGTTTAAGGAAGCTCCCTTGGGCCAGTTGTTTTGAGGGCTATTTTATATATAAAATTATACTCCGATATCTTCACCAAATATGATATTTTTTAATCACAAAGAAAAAAGGAATGTTTTCTTTGCTTTCATCTTCTGCCTTGAAAGAAAGAAACCTAGAAAGAAAATTAATTTAGATTTCTTTTCATATGATTTGAACGTACAATCTCCTCAGCTATGAGAGCCAAAACCCACAAACAGTTCTGTTTCAAACAAAATAACAAATTCTACTAAAACGGCAGTCTTAGTATACCTGATTTTGAACACAGATGATCAGATTTGTCTTTCAAGTGAGCTCAGCCCCCTGAGAATATTGCCATATATAGCCACCTTCGGCATCTCCTTAAGGCTCAGATGTACTTTGCCTGCTATCTTTTTCCTGGTCCGTGTCATGTCAGTGACTCCTGTGTTTGGCCAGTATATCTATGTCCTTCATTTCCTACAAGTTCTAAGTTTCTGAGATTTTTGCAGCTGATCCCTCAATACATGACTTTGCTTTTCTTAATTTTTTCTTCACTTGTGCCATGAAATGACAGGAATGACCTGTTGTTAGAGGAACTGGGACAAACATTACTGCAGGGGCAGCCACAGCTGCCGACCATACGCATGCCAGCATGCCTCGTCTGCACTCACCCCATCCTAGGAATCTCGGAGAAATTTCTCATTTTGCCCAGAGACATGTTTGTAGAATGTCCCCCAGTTCTGTTTAGCGTGTCTCTGTGGTTTTCAGTCACACGAAGATTTTCTGTCACTCTGTTTTTCAGAACTACCTAATTTTTCTAGCACAATTTTTTTTCTGATTTTCTGATACAATATTCCAGTTCTTCATCCTCTCAAAAAAAAAAGGGTCCATACTTACTTTGTCAGAAATCACATTAACAGATGGTAAAGAGGTTTTTCATTCTCATCTCTGAATAATTTCCTAAATTTCTCAAAATGTACCCTTTTGAAGACAAGGCCTTGAATACTTGTCTGCATCTTACTTAATTTCAACTGAATAAATCCAGCTTCCTTATGGCATCCTAACTGCTTTTTAAAAGTTTGTTTAGTAAAATACTCTCTTCTCAGGTCAGAGACTCTTTGATTAAGTAGTCTGTTAAATTTCATTAAGAACAACAGTGCCCCCACAGTTGCTGGCTTTTTTCCTACCTTACTCTTCCTAACAGATTCAAGCATTTGCTTGAACTGTGTCATTTGCTGCCATATGCAAATGTTTAAATTCAGGAAGACGCTGGCAGGGACAGTTTTCCCTCTGTCTGAACTATGCATTTCTTTTCTTAGCTTGGAGGTCGTGACACCATCATTCACAAATGTTTAATGTTTAACACAGCCTAGACAAGTTAGTATTTGCTCCACTCCATGGCAGGACACTGATGGGTGACATTGCCAGGTCCGTCTGCCCCCTGCTCAGTGCATGACAAGCCGAGAGAAGACCAGGTGGCTTCCCCTGTCCCCCAAACTCTCCTAGAGCAGAGCAGCTCACTCCTCTTCTGCTGGGGGCTCAGCCTCAGGGGTGAGGGGATGGATGGAGACCTCATGGCAGGCAGGCCTTGTCGAGGGCTCCTTCCAACCTCCTCACGGGCCTTGGGCCACCCCATGGCCATGTGCCAGTCTGGCCTGGGGGATGCAGTAGCAGTATGGAGGCAGGAGCTGCTCAGAGGGCTGTAGGCACTGGTGGGGGATCCCCAAGACTGTGGGCTCAGAACCTGGGGCACAGAGAGTGTTGGTGTTAAACTGCTCCTTCTGCCTGCCTGGGGGGATTTCATAGCTCGCGGTGATGCAGGGGGTCCTCAGCCAGGTGAGAGCTCGAGGTGTTCTCTCATGGCAGCCAAGTTCAGCTCAGCTGTGGAGCAGCATGCCAGGGCCTCAAAGCAGGTTCTGAAATCTCTGTCTGTTTTGTGTCTAGATTCCTTGTGACTGCCATAAGAGTGATCCCAGGGGACATCTACCTGAGTTGGTACAGTTGGAGGAGTCTCACTGTGATTTGGGTGTGGATGTAGGAGGGTCCAGCATTAATCCTTCCAGGACTGCTGTGAACATTGGCTGTAGTTTAAAACTAGGATGTGTCTTCCCAATTCAAGAAAAAAACACCTTTTGAAAGAAAGGTTGTGCAAGAATACTAGGACAAGAAGAAACAGCCTCAGGTTGTGCTAGGGGCAGTTTAGACTGGATATTAGGAAAAATTTGTTCACTGAAAGTTTGTCAAACACTGGAACAGGCTGCCCGTGGAAGTGGTTCAGTACCTGTTCTTGGAGGTATGTAAAAGACTTGTAGCTGTGGCACTCAGGGACACGGTTTGTGGTGGACTCGGCAGTCCTAGGTTAATGGTCGGACGTGATGATCTTGAAGGTGATTTCCAACTGAAATGATTCTGTGGAGCAGCATTCCACTTTGTAGCATTTAATAATGTTTGCTTCCAGATAATGCTATGGAGTCTGTATGCTCCTGCCTCTCAAAAGAAATGAACACTTCAAGGCATCACAGAGAGTAGCTAACGTGACCCTGGTAATGACTCAGTGATTCTGACTGAGGCTCACAGAAACAGTTTGGGAAAGATGTATGCCACGTTGTCTTGTCAATTTTATTCTGCTCTTGAAAGAGCATTAACAGAACAAAATTAATTAATACAGAAAAAAGACAGAGTTTTTTTTGAGGCTACTGCTTACTTTTTGGTCAGTTTAAGTAATGTCGTCACATTGATGATTCTTTTTAAACAATACATTGTTTTCCTAAATAGCTAAGGACTGTGTGCTCTTAGGTGAAAAGATAGTAGCCAAAGCACTCAGTGCTTCTCACTATCATTCTCAATCAGAGTACTAAATCAAAGTGGAAGTAATCATCTAGACTTGGGTTATAATGTCAAGAAGACTGAAAGCACAGTCTAGTAATGTAACCTCCACATTGAAAAGGCAAGAGTTAGTTTGTTTTTCGTCTTCTAGGGCAAGAGATAGGAATGAAAAATTGAATGCAATTGTATGGACAGATTACTGGACTGGATGGTGATTTTGGATTGGTTTGGTTTGGTTTTGTTTTTAAGGAACTAAACTTCACAAACCTAAACCTGTTCTTTTGACTCAGAAGACTGAAAACAGAATATGTTTATGAAACCAGATCTCAAATATGAGGCCCATGTTGTTAGATTAGCAGTGTGCTGTTCTGGGCATTCGTATTACTAGCTCAGCAATTCCACCAGCTGGAAAAGCAGTATGTGGTTTTGAAAGTCGTGCTAAACTTTCTGACAAGTGCAGAGCCAGAATGAAAATATATAATTAGATGAATTTTATAAATTGATTTACATTATTTTGAATGTTACATTACTTTGGTTATTTCAAGTAATTGCTATTAATGAAGAGTTACTAAAAATCTGTCCTCTGTACTGTCTTCCATATAGGTTAGCCTTTGCCAAACTAATTCCTCTGCATCTCTGTTCCTCCGAGTTGGTGCTGATTGTTTTCCTCTGCAAAGATTAAGCTCCTACATGCTGATATCTGGCATTTTGGAGTTTGCAAAAGACTGTTACCGTAGCCCTAAAAATACATTGGTTTGTCTTAGTCATGTTTCTATCAGATTTATTGTAGATTACTACATCTGCTTGTCCAATGTAGTATGTTAGAGGACAGCCACAGGGGACAATTATTAGTTGCATAGGCAGGATTACTCTTTACAGCTTCAAAGCCCAGTACTTAAAGCCTTGCCTTAAAGCTTTACGTACCCTTTGGACAAAAAGTACTTGCTTTGGTCTAAAGGCTTGTGGTGTTGACCTGTCGGTCAAACGACTGTTCCTCTTATTTTTTCTGCAGAAAAATGTAGTCATGTGTACTGTCTAATTTATTAATGCATGATGGGTCCCTTTGTATCTGACGAGAGCTGTCTTATCGATCTGCTGAATCTGTTCCTACTTTGGTGTTCTCCTCTCACAAGATTGTAACTTCACCTTTTTTATGATAACTTCTCACTGTTCTTTCACTTTAGTTTTCCTAGCTAGTTTCTCTTTGTTGGTTACAGTAAAATTTAGGAGTATGTCATAGACATGTAAGCTGCAAGCCAACAAAGCAAAAGTGTTTTACTAACATTTTATACATACATTTGAAGAACCTGCTGTGATTCTTTCTATTTTCTTTTTGCATAAATTGTCTGAGTAATCAGTCTGTCACATCCTAATGAAAGAAAACAGTTCCAAATATTGTGACAAGTTTCATAAACATTTTTTATTTATCCTAAGACAGCAACGAAGTTTTTGTCTTTGGGTTTTGGTGTTGGGGTTTTTTCATTGTTGCCAGTTTTTTGGTTTTTCTGTCACTCAACTACTTCTGACCTTAATTTTTGCATTCATCTTAGCTTAACAGGTAAAAAATACTTTATAAGTTATGCTTGGTAATTCAGCATTAGAATTCAGAAACAGATATAAAAAGTTTAAACTAAATTGAAAAGAATTTTGTGCTTACTGAAAAATAAGATTTTGGAAGAGGAAAAAGAATGCATGTGTATGTTTACATTATGTAACAGAAGCTCTTCTGATTTTGGCAGAGTACAATTGCCATATGTTCATCCTCCAGTTCCTTTGTTAACTTTCTCCTCCAACTGTTTCCTGTCCCCAAATAATATTCTGTACGTTTTCTTTGCTGTGAACTCTGTCCTGTTCAGTTCCCCAGTTGCTCAGTTTGGGGTTCTTGGCTGGAGGAAAGGTGTGTCATTCTTTCCTACGCACTGAGTTATTTAGTCTAACGCTGAAGAACTTTTATGCATTAGAGACTGTGTTTAAAGTAGCTCCTCGGGGTATCAGGACCCATAATGCAGTTTACTTGAACTGAGCATCTGGGTAGTATCTTCACACAGAAGCTAAGAACATAGGCCGAAGACTTTAGTGGGGATATGTTTTTTGTGAGCTACTGGTGAGTGGGAGGTGTTTGGGTTTCTTCTCTCTGGGTCTTTGTCAAAACATGGATACCTCAATTGTCATTTAGACTTCAGAGTATTTGAAAAGGACCTTAAAACTCCAAAGGGAGATTTCTTTCTCTCCTTCCCTCTCTCTCCACCTCCTAGTCCCATTCTGGGTAAAAACTTCAGTCTGTTTTGTTGTTTGTTTTTTTTTTTCTTTTTCACAAAAGGTCAAAACTTTGGCCACATCTGTGTCCAGTTTCAGCAGCTGAATGTACTGTTGTTGCTAATGCAAGTCTTAGCTGTTTTGTTTTGCCTTTTTATTTGCACACAAAGCCATGCCATTTAACAAAAACTTTGTGTTTGCTTTTTACTACTTTTAAATTACTTTCAACAATTTATACAATATGAGTAGGGCTTTGCTAAGCAAGAACAATATGATTCTGGAAAGCAGCACCACCTCCTTTTTCAATAAAGGCCAGGAAAATTTGCTGTGAAAGATAAAAAAGAAAGTGACTTCAATTTAAGCTTCTAGGTAATAATATCTTGAGTTTGTTCCTTGGTTTTAAATATTACACATCTGCTTGGTCTTAGGATATCTCACAGATCAGATACAGATATGTTCTAGTCTTGGACTCTTGGTTAGTCATAGTCATCTCATCTTTATGGGTGTTGCTGGAGAGCGTCAGTATTGCTACCAAGAAGTTTTTCTGGTTGCAGACAGTGTGGCTACAGCCTCTGTAGTCCTCAGTATTTGCACTGTGGTACAAGAAAACTTTTCATGATGAGCCACCTAACACATTATCTTCAGTTAAAATTTAAAATCTCAAAGGCACAAACTGCTGTCTCAGAAGGTACAATTTGTGTCTGATCCTGAAATGCTGACAGCTCTTGCAAATCTAACTGCTGTGTCTAGAGAGCTGTATAAACAGCACTCTTATTTTGGAATTTAAAGACCTCATTTCAGTTACTGTGAATGTTAGAAGTGCACAAGCTTGTTTGTTCTGGTTCTTCAAGCTCATTTTCCTTCTGTTCTGTCATATGACACAAAGGGGACAGACCAGATTCTTTTAAGGATCCTGGGCAGAATAATGATGACACTAACCTGTAGTTAAAATTAAAGCTTTATTTTCTTCACAGGCTATGATTAGTATGGAACAGAATTTAAGATTAGGATGGCACAGGATTTCTAGAAGCAGAATCAATGTAGTACAATCTATAATTGCATAATACAGCACGTGCAATGCAACTTATCTTACAATTTCTAATTACCTGGACCTTCTGCAGGTTGAGTCAGATCTTAATCGTGGTTTGCTGTATCAATACAACAATCATAATCTAGACTCATATATACAAGAATACAAGTGACTTCCTCAAACCTCCAACAGTGGAGGCATCCCTGGTCACTGGGAGGTCTTGGGTCTCTCAGTCCAGCAGCAGTTTGGGTCCAAGTTCCCCACTTAGGACTTGCCAATTTTACAGACAGCTCTGTGTGCTGTTAGGCTTCCCTCAGGGTCGACAACAGCACCTCCCTGGCCAGATGCCTGGGGCCTTCAGGGCTGGCAGGGAAGGGAGTACTTGTCCTGCCACCAGCAACCTTGAGGCAGGTCGGGAGGGGAAAAAGAAATCTGTTTGGTTTGTCTGCTGGGTTCACTGGACCTTCGGGGCCTGATAATGGGGAGAAGGGAATGAAATCTCTGCTCAGACACAGAGAGTGGTGGCTAGACTTAACAAAATGCTGTTAGTTAGGCTAACCGCAGTGGGGGATACAGGTCACATTATGCGCTTTCCTGTCCATGAACCTTTTGAGAACGTGAGGGAGATACTGGACAAAATAAGTTGTTAAGCATTTGTTATGTCTCTTTCCCACTGCTTTTATTCAGTGGGAACAACAGTTTTGGCTGTTTTAGGGAATTTTACCTTGTACAGATATTGGTAAGCGTGATCTCGAGGAGATCGAGGTGTTAGTTCATCAGGTTCAAGGAAAGCACGATGTAATGAATTCCACAGTATGTTAAATCCTTCCAAAGCTGCTTTTATCAGAGCTGAGCATGTGCATTCTTCCTTGGTTTAGAGGTGGGAGGTTACTTGTTTTCTGTACCATCATCCTCAAGTCAAAATCCCTGTATGTTTGGGTACTGCTGGGAAACAGTAATTCCAGTTTTTCTCTGGAAAACGATCCCATTATAAAATTGCACATCTGTTGGCTGCCACAGGGGTCTGCTTAATGGAATTGGACTGATCTGCTAATGAAATGTGTTAGCTAACAGCTTGCTGTGTACTGCTTTTCACAGGCTGGCCCACTGCATCCGACTTATGGAAGGCATTGCCCTTTTTTACCAACGCTGAACCACATTCCTAAGCAACATCTTTAGGATCCCAGTACTCACCAACTTAGTAATAATTTTCTTTGGGACCACATGCCAAGCAGGGTAGACAAGAGATAATCTAACTACTAAACTGAGGAAGTCTATCTTGAAAATTAGATCTCTAAAGTCACCTTCTTCCAGTATGCAATAAATCACCTTTTAGGTGTTCATGGCTCCCTGAATTTGGATTCATTAGCTTAGATGTCATCTTTTTAGATGCCTGAAGGTGGCTGAAATGTAGCATGCCTGGAGTGCCTTATGCCTGTTGCTGAGCAACTCAGTTAAGTCTGATGTGCAACTGATTCATGAGAACGCATTTCTTAAGCAGAATTTTAAATCCTGTATTGTAAAAGAAAGTCGTGGAACCTAAATTGCCTAGCACGTTCTTGTACACTTTTTTTTCCTGGGAGAACCCCTGGTGGTAAAAGCCAAGGCGCCAGCTGAGGATTGGTACCTCACTGAGACCTTTTCACAGCTTTTGAATACTTTCCTGAAGAGTTGATCTAAAGCTAATTCAGGAGACAGTCAGTGTCAGTACCTTGGACGTACATAATCTCTGCTCCTTCAGGTGAAGTAGCATCTCTTTTCATCTGTTCATGATTATTGTTGGCTAATTTCGTCTCTCATGTTGCTTCTTGTTTTCTAAGAGAAACAGCTCCAGTAATACAGGAATTTCTTTTATTAAACACCATTGCAATAATGAAGTTCTTCCCTGTCCCCAGGGATTCAATTTCTTCCTGCTGCCTTTTTCCACAGAATTGCATTACAAGATTTACATAAGCAGTAAGGGTGCCACTTTCTCAATCTAGGGAGTTCCCTAAAATGTAATGCTTTCCGATATATCAAGGCTTTTTGTTTGTTTGGCCTAGATTTTTTGCTGCACGTGTGTTTAAAATTATGCGCCTGCAGGTTCTGGTGCTGAGTGGGACAAGCTGCTGCGTGTTCCTCAAGGCCCCTGCACGGGGTCTCGGGCGAGGTCAGCACCTCTGCTAGCCAGCTGTACCCGACCCATGGCAGCTATGGCCTGCACCTCCCTGCGAATGATGGCACAAGGCGCCCCAGAGGTGGGGGGGTGGCCCTCGGGCTGGCCGCCATTGCTTTTATTCCGTAGACCCCCCGGGAAAGGAGAGGGCCCACATGGCGAATCCAGGAACCGAGAGAGGGGACTTCCGCTTGGCAGGGGGTTATAAGGGGATCCGGAGGGGGCGGTGTGTACAGAACAGCCAATAGGGAGAGAGGGAGAGAAGGGCGGGTGTTACAAACCAACCAATGGGAGCAAGGGGCAGGCATAGGGGATTTGGTTACAGCTTGCAGGGTACATGAATATGCATAAGTGGATGGGCGAAGCTTTCTCCAGTAAACCAAGAAGGGGTTTTTCTTTGACCAAATCATGGTCTAATATCTTTTTTGACCTCCCCTTCCCAGCTCACCGCAACACACGTGACATTTTGATGAAGTGCTGTAACAGCCTTGAGAGATTCTGCATTATGAAGGTACATGAATCTTGCTAAACCAGTATCCTGATTTTTCACTATCATCTCTTTGCAGTGGCTGAGTGTGATAAAATGATATGTATCACCTGAGGTTTGTGGAGAGGGGTAATTGTGTTTTATTACGCTGGCTATTAATGGGACAGGGTGCCACACAAGCTTTTGGTCATATCGTGACCTCAGAAGGCTTATGTGCCCAGAAGCACATCAGGTCTCTTTTCCAGCTACGTTAGTTAATCTAATAAAAGGAATTACCTCTCCATGGAAACACTGCCTGACTTGAAGCCTTCATGATCTAAATGTGCAGCAACATGGCAACCATTATCCAGAGCGAACAACATGCTTTTCTGTGTAATCACACCAGTTCCCTTCTCTCGTTTGCCAAATGCACTTTTCTTTCCATGTCTAGGGGATTTTACACTCAAGATGTAAAGTCCTCTTTAATCAGTGTGAATTGTAAGTAAATTGGGAAACAAAATGTGTCTAAATTGAAATGGAAAATTTTACTTTGCAGTGCCTCTGCCATGTTTCACCATCAATTTAGAGCACGTTTTTAATAAGTGAGACCCAGATTTATAACGCTGGGAACCTTAAAGTCGTCCATGTTTCAGGTGTAAGGAGGTGTAATCTATCACCATGTCATGATTGTTTGCTTCAAAACTAATTTGTGTGCATAAGCAGCACAATGCTTCATGGGATAACATTTATTGTTGCCTTTCAGTTACTGAGTGAGGGATACTAGAAACTTGTTTATGCGATCTACTTTATGCAAGACTATTTCCTGTTTGAGATAATGATTACACTCAAAAGCAGTTTAACTAACAAAGTGTTAGAATGTGTCAGTAATGGTCTCTTTACTTGCCGTTTTATCTCCACAGATCTTCTCTGTTTTCCCGTAAATAGGTTTTACTCCGTGATGAAAGAAGCATTTGATGACTGTTTTAAAGAGTTTAGTGTTGCTTACAAAATTCCAATTTCTCGTCACCTTCTTCTGTAAATGCTGGGCTTTTTTAAGACCTACTAAAATATTTCCCTTGAATTTTCAAGGGGAAAAGAACCCTTCGAAAGGAAATTATTGATCTTAATGCAGAAACAAATGAGGCATCAACAGCTCTGTTGAGGCAGTGAGTTGAGTAACCATAGCTACAGAGGGATGCTAAAACATAAAACATGCTATAGTTTAAAATTGTGTGATTATGTTCAGCTTACTTGTGTACTTCTGACACAGAGGAGCGTACTGGTGCCCACCTGTGTTTGCCAGCTGTATGGACTTCCAAGACAGATTTTCGCTTAAACAGGTAAAATATTGTGGTGGTTTATATTGCTTCTCTTCAGAATTCTTTACTTATACCTGATTATTCTGAGGTATTTCAGGTGAAATATTTAACATCTTTCCTTATCTTATAAATGTGTGTATTTGTATACAAGAAGTATCAATATGACGTGTCTGTCTAGGCAGTTAAAATGATCAAGAGGAGGGAGCCAGCAAGACGCCTTTGCTGTGGTGCTTTTTATACTGCCAACAATCCCTGTAGTACCTCTGTTCCATGAGCAATAAATTTTTTTTTTGCAGGCAATGTAAGGCTAATGGCTGTTCAGTATGTAAGTTGATTTTTTAAACTGTGATCTAATTAGTTATTGAGAGACCCGATTTTTTTAGGAGCAGAAAGTACAGCCACAGTGCCCAAACAGGTACATTTTCATAAACTGTGTGCATTTACTTTTCTAGCAAAATGTGCAAACACTCTTCAAGTCTTCTAAATTTTATCTGAAGAAGCCAGATCTATGTGTTTTCAGTGTTATTGAAATTACAATAGTCTCATAAGTAATCTATAAACCTCTAGCTGTAGTCTTCTCCAAGCACTTATGGCTTTTTATTATGGCTCTTGAAAATGGTACATTAAATAAATTTTGGTCAGTTGCTAGTAGGTTATCCTTACCTTACCTATCCTTACCTGGGTATCAGTACTCTTCTGATTCATACCTCTTGTTGGTTTGGAAGTTACAGAATCCTTAATGTTAGGACAGAGGAATTTGATATAGTTAATGCCACCTCACAGTTCTGAGGTTTTTGTCTTACGATCACAAACAATAACAGACATGTTGCTTACCTTGATTACGAATGAACATCCAGAGTCAGGCTGATGCAGGAAGAATTATTTTTTACTAACTGGAGTGGCAAGTGGTCTGTTCTCCAGTTCACATTCCCTCCCTCCCCCCCACAAATATCACATTACAATCTTATAGTCCAGCTCTTGGCCCGACACAAAAAAAACAGTTAAGTGAAAACGATAGTGAAACTTTTACTTTCTGAAAACATTTGAGCCAGGTGTTCTGCATTAACTTTTCCTCTACAATAGTATGTCCTATGGGTTTCTCTTCGAATTTTAATCTCTTTTTTCCAGATCCAGTTCAAGAAAGTTCATCTCTTATTATTGAAGTAATCTAATTGTGAGAGTAGTGGGGTTTTACTCCTTTTGCAAAATATATAAGGTGACAAGAAATTACACAAAGAAAACGTCATTGGTTACAAATCATGGATTTGCTTCATAGCTATTTGAGTGGCTTAAATTTTAAACTTCTACACAAGTGCTTGTAAATGAGGGAAACTTTTTTCAGAACCTTTTTAACACAGCAAACCTTGTGGTGTTTGAATTTCATGTCTAAATCTGTTTTAAGCCTCTTTCTGAATGGAACTCCTGGAAAAATTGTAATCATAGAACCACAGAATATGCTGAGTTAGAAGGGACCCACAAGGATCATCGAGCCCAGCTTCTGGCCCTGCCCAGGATACCCCAAGAGTCACACCAGGTGCCTGAGAGCAATGTCCAAACACTTCTTGAACTCTGTCAGGCTTGGTGCTGCGACCACTTCCCTGGGGAGCCTGTTCCAGTGCCCAACCACCCTCTGGGTGAAGAACCTTTTCCTGATATCCAACCTAAACCTCCCCTGACACAACTTCAGGCCACTTCCTCGAGTCCTGTCACTGCTCATGAAAGTGATGGGTAAGAACATATACATATAAATGTACAGCACTTGTAATATCAGCAGATGTAGGTTTGGTTTTACCAGATGTCTTTTGCAGGTCCCTTAAAAGTAATTCATGATCCATACACTTGAGACAGAAGTTGAAAACTCCTGGGCTCTATTCCCATAAAATTTCTTATGTTTGTTTGGTTTTTTCCCCATATTCTTAGCCAGTAACTGTTCTACCACAAACCCCCAGAACTTACAGCTCTTCTCGAGTAACTGCTGATGTTCCACACAAATTTGTTCTGTCATGGCTTGAGCTCGCTCAGGCTGCACTTGAATTCCTAGCTTATGGATAGATGTTACAATTAACATAGTGGTTAATTTGTACAGAGTCAGTTCTACTTAGCCCTCCTAAGGATGTAGAGAAAGGAATTCTTTCTCTTAGAGATTTTTCATTTGCCCCTAGGCTCTAACTCTCATTAGCTTTTTAGCTTGGTAATAATTATCATCACCTAAAACAACACTGATGCAGCTAATGGAGTTTTTGCAGTGGGTATGTCTTTCTTATTGCCCCTGTGGGATCTAAATAATACTATATGAAAACAACGAGGAGTGTACACACTGGAAAGTATGGAGTAACTTTTGTGACCTCCCTGTGAGAGTGCTCTTGCTCCATTCTGCATACTACCAGTGCAATTTTTGGGTAGCCTCAGTGTTGAGGGGTGGGGGTGTTTAAATTAAAAGGAAAAACCAGCTGCTTAACTGGAACAGTTCTCATGTGTTCTGCTGTGTATTTTTCAAAGTCAAACATCTGATTGAAAAAAGCATGTTCTTCATGGCATTGTGAAAATATGCCACGTATGACAGTAATTCTTACTACCTACACATGGTCATTCCAACTTGCTGTTCTTGAGAATATATTTATTTTTAAACATTCATGTTAATATCATGCAGTGTTGAAATGGCATTTGCTCAGTCTTGAGACAAAGAATCTCAAAAGTTTAACAAAATATTTTAGTAGTCACACTACACTGTTAGCACAGTAACCTCAATATGGGGAAATTGAGGAGCTAGCTTTATTATTAGACTCATTTGGAAAATATTCTCTTCCTGAAAGATATACTACATAAAGTCTTGCTATGCTACCTAATATCTGAAATATTGAGAAAGAATGTTATGTAACTTGAGTTTAATCTCTTACATACTAGTTGTAAGGGGCTGTAATTCAGCAATAATGGGTAAAATTTTAAATTAAATGAAAACATCTTTTTTTTATTTTCTTGGGATTGTCACCTGGGAGCACATTTCCCTACTGAATTTTAAAGTGCCAGATCCATTTTCTGGATTAGAAAAGATCAATTTTCTGGATTTTAAAAGATTTATTTATTTTAAACTTCTGGTACAATTAAAATATTGATAGAAATGGCGTTTGGCGCATTCAGAGAGGAGAGGGTTTTTGAAGGACTGTATAAAAATAGTGTGCCTTGCAGAAAGAGCAGAAAAATTAACTGGTGGCCTCAGTCATAGCTGCAGTCATCAGAGGACCGTGTTCCTTTCTGTGACAGATACTGAACTGTTGCTGGTCAAGCTGTCTGGATATTGAGGTTGATATTTTGCCTACAAAAGTTCCCATAAAAACACTAAACAACCCTGAGGACAAAAATTATTGTGTTAAATGTAGTGATGATGATTAAAGTGTCAGAAGATTTACTTTTCTCTGAGAAACGAATTTTGGTCAATTCAATGAATCAGATTTCTGGATTTGGCAACATGGTGTTAGGAAGCCCATTCTTGGTCCTTGTTGATGTTGATCCACAAATCTGTGTTATCAGTGGCTGAAGTTTAAAGCCCTCATATACTGTGTAATATCTACACTTAAGAGTGAGCCTACTACTGGAATGGGCTGCCAGGGAGGTGGTGGAGTCACCGTCCCTGGAGGTGTTTAAAAAAAGGCTGCATGTGGCACTTAGTGCCATGGTCTAGTTGATAAGGTGGTGTTAGGTCCTAGGTTGGACTTGATGATGTCCAAGATCTTTTCCAACCTAGCTGATTCTATGATTCTGTGATTCTACTGAAGATCTACCCTCTCTGTTGCCCCTTAGCAGTGCTGAAGCAGGGCCATCTTAGAGGTTATTCAATACTGTCATTTCCCCATTTGTGATTGTAGCAGTCTTCTCCTTACATTCCTTGTATAATCTAAGTTAAACTTGGATAATTCCTTGTGTCATAAATTAAATAGGACCATATAGTTATGAATTTTATTTTTATTTTGCTTTACACTGAATAAAGATTTAATTGTTTCAAAGAAAACTGCAGCCTGGTATAGGGAAAAGTTTGGGGCTGGGATTTTCTTGGTTTTTTTCTGTTTGGGGTTTTTTTTTTTTTGCCTAAAAGCAACCACTGAGCTGCCGTTGGTTTTTTGTTTTTTTTTCCTTTCAGACTTTGGAAAATTAATGTGATGGGACAGGAAGCAGAACCAAAGTTGAAGCTGGAGTTGGTGGCCTTGATCAATGAAGAGTTGAAGCAGACACATCTCAAACACAGAAATGAACGGCTGAATAGTAAGAGCAGTGCACTTAATTTCAGGAGGAAAACAGAACCAGAATTTTTAGGTGTAGCTAAACAAGGAAAAAGACTGGTCTTGAAGTTTAGCATTGTGTAACAATGAGGGGACAGCTTTTCTGTAAGCAAGTTAAACTAATGTCCTTCCTCATTGTATCCTGTTTGCCTTCAGCTGTGGCTGAAGTTGCTCTGATTCATGACAGCTGGTTCAGCATTTGCTCGCTTGTGATCACAGCTGGTTTGGGTTAGCTGATTTTGAACTAAAAATGGGCAAAGTAGGAGGAGAAGGGAAGAGCATGATGTG
Organism: Mohoua ochrocephala; assembly: GCA_013398855.1. Taxonomy (NCBI): domain Eukaryota; kingdom Metazoa; phylum Chordata; class Aves; order Passeriformes; family Acanthizidae; genus Mohoua; species Mohoua ochrocephala. The sequence continues at coordinate 105,980 of VZTA01025717.1, forward strand.
GGGCAGGAGGGTATGTTGGGAAGGATCAGGAGACATTACATGTTTGGATGTCGAAAAAGAGCAGTGAGACGACTCAAAAAAGTGTGCCCCTCCACAATCTTACCTGTCCTGTTCTACTCATGAATTAAGAAGAAGAAACAGAGCTTTTGAAAGCTCTGTTAAGATACAAGGAAGAACTCTCCCTTCTGTTGAAAGGAACAAGGGTGAGAAAAGGGACCCCTTTTTCTGTCTCTGTAGAGACTTTTTCCTTATAGACTTGCTGGTTCTCAGGGTATTATGCATTTTTACTTGGTAGGTTATGAGTTAAAGAGTGAATTTGGGGGGTTTTTGTTTGTTTGGGTTTTCTGTTTGTGTTGGAAGTGGAGTTAAGGCAGAAGCGGGCAGTGGTGAGGACAAAGTGTTCAGTCACTGTTGGTTGTTGTGGTCAAACAGTTGCTCCAAGTGAATCATGAGACGCACGTGCATTTTAGTTCGTGTTGTTCAGTGTAAAGTTCTGCCATGTACAAAAGCAAAGGCTTCAGAATGGCAGCTTGGGTTCAGCGTTGGTCTGAAGTTGGAATGGGTTTTTTGGCTCCCTACCCAGTGAGTGCAAATGCCAGTTGTCAGTGCATTTCTCTCTTGAGTTAAGAAGAGGTATTCTAGTTAGGCTCTTAAAAGGGAATTTGAGTAGGATTCGGCATATGGATATGCCAGAATGAACATACATTGTGGACTCTCGAACTATCATCTGATATGCTAAGGAAATACATCTTCTTGAACAAAACAAAGGCATGTGAAGTTGTTGCTGTTTTGAATCAACTGCAGTTCTTTCAGACAGTTCAGTAACACTTGAGACCTGCCAGGCAAAACCCAACAAATTTGAACCGGGCATCTTCTGCTTTAAAGCCTCCTTTCTAGAATAGGCTTAAGAGTGTTTTAATCTTTGGCACATCTTTTTGCTGATGTCAGATTATCTTGCAGAATGGTAATTTAATGAAGTTTTTTAATATGGATAAAGTGGATTGCATTTTCCTCCATGTTTTCTGGTGGGCTGGAGTTGATTAGCTGTTGAGCAAATGTGTCCTGTTTTTGATGCCACGCTTTAACTTCTGTGCTAGAAAGCAATAGACCAAATAAGTTGATAGGCAGACTGCCATGTTTTGACTCCAAGAGAACAGGAAAAAAAGCTTAAGAAAATGTAGTGATTGCAATCTCTATGCTCCCGTAGTTGGAGCTGGTTACCCGAATAGAATGAGTGAGCACTTCAACAAGGCTGAGACTGAGACGCTTGCTGCCAGTCCTGAGGAACTCAGAGTGCAACTAACTGATTTCACATCTCTGCTGCAAAGTATATGAAACTGCCACCACTTTGCAAAGTGAAAACTAGATTAAGATTTGTACAAGGCTGTGGTGCCATTAAATTATTTCACCCACTTCCCTGCTACAGTCAGTAGAATTTGTCTGCTGTGTTGTGGTTTGAAGCATTTCTGTTGTTTAAAAGATTTACCTCTCGTAAGTCTCCTTAGGCTTCTCCCCAGTTGCAAGATCATTAACCGAAGCATTCTAAGAAATAATCCAGTTCTGGTTCCTATTTTAGGTTTAAAGTTATGGGAAAAAATCATTTGTTTGTTGACTATTTACTGTGTATGCACACAGAAGCACCCATGTTCTTGTACCTATGTTGCTTCCGGCTTCCAAAAATGCTGAAAATTAACATAGAATTGAAATGACATGATTCTGTTATCAAGTAATTTGACTTACTAATAAGAACCTTTGTTTTAGTGAAGACCTCTTTCCTTTTTTACTCCTTTGCTCATACAGTTTCAGAGAGAATGTGCATCAGCACAGTAGTATGAACCGTACTGTTAAAATGGAACTTACTCCATAAGAAGTTACTACAACTGAGGTGCAAGACAAGTCAGTCATTTAAGAAAAACATAGTTGTGGGCTGTGTACAAACCAAAACTTGCTTCATCACTTGCATTTCAACTCCTGTCTGGCACGGTCACTAATCTTGTTACCAAGAAAAACTCTATGACTGGATGTATGTTATCCTAAAGTTTGCATAAAATCAAAGAAACAAAATTCTTAGTTAAAACTTCTGCTTCTTTTATGCAATGAGGCATGTGGCTGCCTTCAGTCACTTTTGGTTGTTTTTTTCAGTAGGTTTAAGCTTTTGTCATGGTTACCTTTCACTGGAACGCTTCTAAATAATTTGGGGTTGCACAGCACATGGTGTCTTAATGCTTTCTTTTTATTTTTAGTATGCTAGAACTATCTGTTCCACCCCACAGCATGAGCTGGCTTTCCTTGTTCACATTCCTTGCAGTTCATCTGCCTATAAATGTTTTTAGAGTACACTGAATGATGATGCTAAGATACTGTTAAGTCATTAACAATAAAAATCAAACATAAAATTCTGTGGTGAGTTTAGCCCAAACACATTCGAGTACTACTGCAAAATCAAGAAGCCTCCATTTTTAACAAAAATCTTACTTGGAAGTTTTTAATCTAAAATCAGCATTCGTGACAGTTGTTCAGTGTCTTTGGGGGAAATTTTTTTTTCTTTTTTCCGGTAGAATGACTTGTGTTTTGTGGAAAGCAAAGAGCAAAATTTTATTTGTGATTAGGGCAGGCAGTGTGAAATGTGTTGTCTCAGACCTGGTGAGAATCTGAATGTGTTTTCTAAGACATTAGGAAATGAAGGAGTCTAAAAGAGGATATATTCCTGTTCAGCTAGCAAGCTATATTTCCTGAGAGGTGGGTGATTTTCACTGGATAATCTTCATTGAAAACAAAACCATTATTTTGGGAGGTTGCGGTATAAAGCACTGTATATTTACAAAGCAGCAGAGGTTGCCACTTCTTGCTTTACCTCAGTGATTATTGATCTAAAAATACTACCAAACTTACAGCTGCTTGCAGTTCACAAACTGCAGTTTTTGCAGCAGGCTCCCTACGATTTGTGAGCATACTTTAGGAGTAATGCTTCCGCTGGTGGAGCCTTGAACTTAAACTGCTGTTAAGCGAGAGTCATAGATCTTGTGATCCCACAGTGGAAAAAAGAAAACAGGTGGTAGGGCTGGATGTAATGGCTCTTTCCATTTTTACCAGTGCTCTGACAGCTTGCCCTAGGAAGCTTTCCCTTTAGAAAAGAGATAAAATAGTAAATAGAACTGGCCGGGCATATACAGTGCTTGTCAGCCTCTGACTCCTGCTATAAATCTTTAATCCGTAAAGTAAGAGGTGGTCCTTTGCCTGTTTATGCAGCAATAAAACATTTTATTCTTCATTAAAAGAAAAAAATCTTTTGTTGTCATTGTATGACACACTTAATTCAGTAACACCGTAGTTAAATTTGTGTTGTCTGACAACGCCTATGCGCAGCTTTAAAAAAAAGTCTTGAGTAAGCAGTTGATTCATAGCAATATCTCTGTATTCTTTACCAGATCCACATCAGTATCTAAATAGAGCTGCGTACGCCCACAGTCCTGTATGTAGTAATACTTACGTATTTAATATCAGTGTCTTCTAACACAGTTCCTTCTCCCTCGTGGTAGAAAAGGTTTAGAAGAGAGAATTCTGTAGATGTTTGAGTCAGTATGAACAGACTTGCACTGGTATTGTTCTCATCAACAGCCACTCAGAGATGAGCAGAGAGTACTGTGTCTCTGGCACAAATGTAGATTTACATCAAGAAAGCAGGAACAAGCAGAACTGATGCTACTTCGTGTGGATCACCATGGCAGACCCTATGTCAGGACCCTTCAACACTCGAATGACCATTGCATCCACATTTGGATCTTGTCAGAATACTCAGGGAAGTGAGTCTTAAATACCTGTGCATAATATGTCACTTCTGGCATGCCAGTATCCAAATCTTGGTGGGTTAACCAAGCTTTTTTTGAAAAAGCATGTCCACCTACCTCACTGTTTTTATATGAATTTCTTCTATGATACAGCCTTTTCTTCAAATCCTTGTGCTAGCTAATAAGTATAGCAATGATGGCTTACATGAGTTATCTCAAATGAGTATTTAAAGGGTTAAACTCTTGATTCAAATCATACAGATTTTATCCTTTAGATAGTGGGGTGACTCAAAATGCCTTTGTCAGATGTCTTTAACCTCTCCAGCTGTCCTGTCAGTGAGGATGAGTCAGAAGCTGGAGTCCTACAACACTCCCTAAATCTGGAAAGCTCAGCTGTCGCCATAACTGATTTGGCAGATTGGGGCAAGACGAGCACTGGTGTATTACCGAGGTGACAGCAGCTTTTCCAGAGTGCTCCTGCACCTTTCAGAGAAGAGAGGAAAGCCTCTTTGTCCTTTGTTTTATTCTACACTGGTGGTGAAAACAGTCTTTTCCAGGGGAACTGAGCTGACTGGGCTATAGTAGGAAAAGTGTTCTTGGTAACTTCTGAGGCTGATAGTACGGAACGCTTTGTTCACTTCCTATGCAGAAACAGTAAGTCTGGAATTTGGGCAAGGTGCTGAACTTGTAGAACACGTGTGGTACAGGATGCACTTTCTCTGTGGTCCCCCTGAGTCTGACAGAAAGTTAGGTGTCTGGTCCAGGCAGAAAGGACTCCATCAGGAGCAGAGTATTCCCACTGTTTGGTAGATACATATACGGCCTACACACAGACTGACTTCATGTGTTCAGTCCTGAGATACCCATACCTGTGTCACCCAATGCTAAGGGGACAGACGGGTTCTTTTAGGGATCCTGGGCAGAATGATGGTAACCTGTAGTTACAATTAAAGCTTTATTTTTTTTAGCAGGCTATTATAATTAGTATATCACAGAATTTATTACTAGAATGGTACAGGATTTCTAGAAGCAGAATCAATGTAGTCCAATTTAGAAGTAGCCAAATACAACCTAACTTACAATTATAGCTCTGTGCATGGTTGGGCTTCCCTCAGGGTCGACAACAGCACCTCCCTGGCCAGATGCCTGGGGCCTTCAGGGCTGGCAGGGAAAGGAGTAATTGTCCTGGCACCCAGAAACCTTGAGGCGGGTCAGGGGGGGAAGAAGAGATTTGGTTTGTCTGCTTGGTTCACTGGACCTTTGGGGCCCGACAATGAGGAACAGGGAACAAATACATTACCTGCTTTGTTACAGAGAGCAGCTGCTTGCATTCTTATAGAATGGCATTGGTTATGCCAACCACATAACGAAGGGTCAGGAGCAGGGGGTACTGGTCTTATATGTGTGATGGTTTTGGTAGCACTGTCCTATGGATGTTAAGTAGAAATACCCCTCCTCACAGCGAGGGTAAAAAAATACTTCATAGAAAATCATTCTGTACAAACTATGGTTAGAGCCTGTAGGTTGCATTTGTGCCCCTTTGCTGCCTTGAAGCCTTCCAAAGGGGAGCTCTGCACTTCACGAACACCTGGCAACTGCATGTACAACACAGCGATTTTACCCTTTTCAACTAGCCATATTTACAAACTGCTATTGTCATAGATTTTTTTCCCCTGTCCCAAAGAAGGGGAAAACTCCAGAGATCTAACAGCAAAGTTTTTATTGGTATTTCTTTTAAAATTCCATTTAAAATTTTAGGTCCATAGGCATAATGAAACATTGCGTTCCTGAGTTTTGTGGATGGTTACTATGGCTGCATGTCTGACTAGATTTCTGTTCTGGTTTTGCTTTTAGGGTAGTGTTAAAACTATTACACACACAATGCTTTCATTTTACTTCCACAGTATCTCCTACAGGCTTCAACAGAAATGCACACAGGAAACAAGATTTAGTTCTAGCATTTTCATCGTTATCTTTAAAATACAGCTTTTACAATGGTAATAATAAAATTTTCAACTGTTTTTGAAAATTTTTTTTTTAGCTAGCTGGATTTTGAGCAGTCTGCTGAGTAGTTGTGAAAAGGAACTAGTCTGTATAATAAAGTTACTAAGCCTGAGATCTGCTTTAGTCAGGATCTGTTTTCAAGTACTTTAAGTACTTGAAAATAGAATTGTCTTGCTTTTATTGTGCTTTACCTCTCTTCACAAATCCTTTGCTGGGAGTGGAGGATCTCAAGGTATAGTATGCTCTAACTCAAGCTTCTTAGCTCTTCATTTCCAATGCTAGGACATTGTTTTGGTTGCGATGCTGCAACTGCTTTTGCATCTGAATTACCTGAACTGGATGATAGAACTGATACAGGTTAAAAGCTTACTCTCCCCCAGGTGTCTAAAGAATTCTTCTTTGTGTGTGTGTTTTTTAATCCAATTTGCCTTGATCTAATAGTTATTGCAACATAGTGTGGCAGGTAGCACAGCAGTGAGGGAGTGAAAAGGACTGAATAACACTGCATTGTAAGGGGAGGCAGAGGGGGGAGAAAATGATTATTGAACTAGAGCCTTTCATGTTCTCAGGTTTCTTGCAGCGTTCCCTCTGTCTGTGAAGGAGCAGCACTTAGTTGAAGTTAAGGACAGCAGTTTCTGAACAATAACATGGGGAAAAACCTTTGTTTCTTCAGGAGAAAAAGTATTATTATGTTTACGGGACTTCTTTAATAATATAACTAGTAAGTATGCAAGTGGAATGTCCTAGTGGTCCTCTGTGTGTGTTACTGGCTTGGTAAAAGAACTTAGGATACAGCTTTTAAAATATGGATTCTGGTTCGTAATACTGGCTGGTAATGCCACACTCATATCAGAAATAATGTGGCCAGCAGGACCAGGGCAGTGCCTCTCTGTACTCGGCACTGGTGAGGCCACACCTTCAGTCCTGTGTCCAGTTTTGGGCCCCTCACTACAAGGAGGACATTGAGGTGCTGGAGTGTGTCCCAACAAGGGCAGTGGAGCTGGCGAATGGTCTGGACAACAAGTCTTATGAGGAGCAGCTGAGGGAGCTGGAGTTGTTTAGCCTAGAAAAAGGGATGCTCAAGGGATCTTATCATTCTCCACAACTGCCTGAAAGGAGGTTGTAGCCAGGTGGAGGTCAGTCTGTTTTCCCAAGTAATAAGCAATGGGACAAGAGGAAGTGGCCTGAAGTTGCATCAGAGGAGGTTTAGATTAGATATCGGTGAAAAATCCTTCACTGAAAAGCATGGGAATAGGCTGCCCGGGGCAGTGGTGGAGTCCCCATCCCTGGAGATATTTAAAAGATGTGTAGATGTGGTGCTTAGGGACATAGTTTAGTGGTGCACTTGGCAGTGTTAGGTTGATGGGTGGGACTTGATGATCTTAAAGGTCTTTTCCAACTTAAATGATTCCATGATTTTCTAATACAGAGCACCTGAAACTTGTACCCCAGCACTGAATGAGAGACCTTACTGATGAGGAGCAAAATTAAACAAATATTAATTAACTTGTTATGTCCCTAAAGGAGGTCTTGTTGGGCTATGGCTGTAGCTCCTATCTTGAGCAGGGGAGAGGAGGAAGTGACGCAATGCTGACACTACATTAAAGTTTCAGGATAAGGCACCTAATACGTGCAAAGCACAGAGAGAATCTGCCAGAAGTGTGAAGTCTGGATGCTCTGTGTTGAGTTCTTACATCTGCATAACACAGAAAACTACCAGTTGCAGGGGGTTTTTGACATATGTTCTCAACTTAATGGTCAATTTGTGTGGGGAAGAATAAGCAGCCTAGAAAGGAAGATGACATTGATGCACATGCCATAAGGGCTTGATTACACTTTACCAACTTAACGAAGGTGGTGACAGCTGCAATTGCAGTTACAGCATAGACAGCACTTCAGTCACCAGCTGTCCACTCAACTGTGGTGCGTGGCTTTGGTTTTTAACCAAACTGGGAAGGAAGTAGCAGAATCCTGTGGAAACGACAGTAAATCACTGTTTTTTCCTAGTATCTCTGACAATACAGGAAAACTAGTAACTTGGGCCATGTTTCTGGAAATCAAATTTTTTTTTTTTCCTTTACAAAAAATTACAGGAGCCTGAACAGACAATGAGAACAGGAGATTAGGCACAGACAGAGGATATTACAGTTCCACCTATTCCAATTCAGGTAAATTAGATTGAGATTTGCCAGTTTGGGTTGTTTTGTTTTCAGTCTTGGTGTTTTCTGGTTTAAACAGGCTGATGAGAGTTCTTAAATGGTGATTAGCATGGGGAGACATGATATGACAGATGCCACACCCACAGAGCAGGTGTTTTTTATCCATTCAAATCATATCTCTGAATGGCCTTGAGAGCAGACTAATCTAATCTAATTTATTCTTGAAAATAATGTTAATTTTAAAACTTAATAAGAGCATTGTTACTTTTCTGTGTCAAATATATGGTTATGGTTGCTCACTGGTACTTTGCAAAGAATTTCCACTGTGCTCTTGATAAGAATAAACCAATGCAAGGGACATTCTTCTTTGAAGAAAGCTTTGCTGTGCTCTGGAATTGAGCTGGCAGAACAGTTATTTTATGGAAGTCCTAATGTTAGGAATGGGAAATTGCATGCAATGGAGGCCTTAGAATAAGTAAATCATGGATGTAGAATGTGATTCGTAAACTAGCTTCAGGCAAGAGAAAAGCTGCTTTTTATGCTTTACTCTGATTTGTGAGCCCTTCATTGTTACACTGTTCAGAAATCCTATATGAAATAGGGAAAATTGTGCTAACAAGTCTTTGTATCTACTTTTCCTTTTAGAATAAAACAGTGTTACGTTTGGATGACCAAATGGGCACATCTACTTTGGGGGTTTTTCCTACTGAAAATTGAACTGTTTTTCCATAATTATCAACACATGGTCACAGCAAGCTGCTCTAAAACTTCAACAAAGTTTTCTGCCAGGTGTACTGCCCAGGAAACCCCTTCCTTCTTTTTCTCAAATCTACCATCTTTTCAAAAGCTTTCATATAAAGATGAATTTTGCAGAAAGCCCTGAAAATCAGGTAATCTGACCGGAACTTATTGTTAGCGGGTTAGAAATCGTTTCCAACACCGATATTATTTTGTCTCCTTTTTAAAGGTAGGTGGTTTTTATGGCTTCAAGCATTTGAAATCTGGAATTTTTTTAAGACACTAAGCTTAATTGAATGCTATCTCAATTAAATAATGCTATAGCTTGTTTAAAATATAACTTTTCCAATTTTGTAGCTTTTCCTCACATTATGAGAAAAGAGTCTTTTAAGAAACACTGAGCATTTAAAAGGTGTATGGAAGATCTTGTCTAACTGAGAAAGTCTGTTTCAATTATTCCTCACACATGAGCAAATAAGAAATGGATGCCACTTCTGTGCCATTTGCAAAGCAAGCTATCTTGGACGATTAGTAGTCAACATGAATGTAGGTATGACTTTTCCTTTCAAGAAAGAAAAGCTGTTGATCATGAATGGAAGTTGGTTACAGTTATCACAGCTTAATTTTAAATATACTGTGGGGAACAGTTATCATAACTTAATTTTGAAACTTGATGCCAGCCTTCATTGTATCATTGACAATTAAATATCCGGTGTGCTGACTGTGCCATCTGTTCTTCCTGCAGGGCACGGGAAGGAAAATGAATCACTCAGCCATCCAAAACACTGAGTGGTACTTGAATCAGATGGACAAGGATGGCATAAAGGAACTGAACAGATATTACTTTGGAAGATTAATCTCTGTTGAAGCTCTCTGAAATGTCATCTACCTTGCCTACTCTAGCTGGTTTCATCACACACACAGACATCTCAGACCATCCTTGGTTCAAGGAGGATTAATTTAAAGCTAGGCATCTTAGGGCCACTTTTGATTCAAGGAGATCCTAGTGGGTGCAGAGCTGGGACTTCTAGGAACATTTTCAGTTATTTAAGCGGTGCAATAATTTTTTTTAAGGTGGAAGGCTTGCATCAAATTTGGCTGTGAGGTGCTGTGCAGTGTTTGATCCAGAACAGTCTACTTGTGGCAGCCTGTGCTTGTTCTGGGGGCAACATTTGTGCGAGCTCAGTGTCTGATTTGTCTCTTGCTTTCGTGCGGATCAATAGAGAAGAATCAATAAAGATAACCTTTAAATGCCAGCCTTTCAGGCAGGACAAATAGTGGTTGCAAAAAGAAGAGAGGATTGCCTTGAAATCTGTCACCCTGCCTTTGTCTCTCCTGTCATTTTCAGTTGCTTGTTTTGCATCACACTGTTTGTCATAAGGAAAATCTGCAGACCAGTATCCCTTGGGGAGTTGACTCAGGCTTTACTCGGGGTCTGTTGTAACTGGACTTCACAGAGATTGCACTTCAGACTTGTAAGAGCCAGAGCAACAGCACAGGCAGGGCTGTTGACCCCTGCTGCATATTCCACTGTAGGGGAAGAAAATAGGAAGTCAGAGAAGAAAGGTTAAGTTCATATCAGAAAAGTATTGTTACATGAGGGCTCCTTTGTGACCCCCTACTTGTAAATGTGCTGCGGAACAAAGAGTCCCCATCCCAAATTATTTTTCTTAAAGCACATAAAAACTGGACTATCAGTGGCCAAAATTCCTATAAAAGAGTATGGGAGCGCTGTGGGGCTGCCTGCTGCTCCAGCATGAGAGGAAGAGACCAGTGATGGATGTAATTTTTAGACATATGGGATGTCAAAATAAACAGACAGTGATATGAACAGCTATCTAACTTTATTCTTTGGCCTCCTGCCCAGATTTGAGGAGCTGCTAACTATATAGCCTCTCCATGAAAGCTGTGGAAAAAAAGCGCTGGAAATCAGACGTTTCCTGTTGGCAGTGCTCCCTTAGTCCCCGAGCACCAGGTCTTGGAACCGCAACACGTGGGGGGACTATGGGCCCAGAGGAGGGGGAACGAGGCTCAGGGGGAACAGAATCTGCTGGGGCTTGAGGGGTTAGTTCAGGGATATGGGAAGAGATCCGAATTCCCAACATTTCACAATACCCAAAGAGTTTTACAGTGTTATGTTTTTCTGGAGAGGGGAGGGTGAGAACTGCACTGTGGAAGATTTAAATAGCTTGACCTGTCTCAGAGCTGATAATTACCAGATTTCTGCAAGCTAAGTGGAGGAAAATTTTACTGCAGCATGGAAAAAGATTACAGCAGTGCTTATGAAGATACTGGGAAGTCAAATAGCCCCAGATTAAAGACTGGTGAGTTTTGCAATGGCTGGATTGTAAAATAATGTAACCAAAAGCTTTATGAACAGGGACGAGCAATTACCTTGAAAGACAATAAAATAAAAACCTAATGGAAGGCTTGAGTTGTACATTGCTAACACTTTGTGTTAAGCATTAAATAAATAACTTCCAGTTCTTAAGATTTCAAAAGAAATATTTTTTTTTTTTCCTAAACTGAGGTTTAGGAAGAGAGGTTAAAAAACTTCCCTCAACTGTAAGACATTGGAAATCATGGCATTGTTACAGGGCAGTCTTTCTCACCAAGGTGATGTTCGGTCTACTAGTGAAATGAAAAAAGTTAAGTGCACGCTTCCACTTCTGTCTCAGCCAAAGACATCAATATAGTGGCTTACCTTTTGAATTCAATATTTACAAGCACAAACTAAAATACTGTCCAACAATTCTGCAAATCAACTCCTATTTTCAAATGGATGTTGTAAACAAGAAATATAAGATGCAGAGATGCAGATCTGTGTCCAGATTAAGTCGCAACCATATTCTTCTCTCTGCTTATCTAGCATTTGTATCAGATAAATGGAATCTGGTGGGAGCTTGCTGCATATGCATGTCAGCATGAAACATTACTTGGAAAATTACTGTAAACTTGTGTTTATATTTAAAAGGCATTTCATTTAATTTTTCTCATTCCAAATACTGACTGAAAAGCTAAGCCGTAAACTTAGCCACTGTGACTTCTCTTGGGAATGATCTCTTGAATATCAGTCAGAGGGTTTGTTACAGGCTGTTGTAGCCTGCTACTGCTATCACAGAAGGGAAGCTCTGTGATACACAGCTTGAAAAGGAAATACTGAACTTAATTTTCCTGCAGGCTACCCCGCTAAAGGTTCTATCATCTTTCCTGTGCCATTGTGCTTTATTTTCACTGCAAACTGAAGCAGATCAAGCTGACCGAGATTCTTTGAGACTTTTTTGAGAAATCTCAACAAAGACCTCAGTTACACGACCAGCTGATGAAGGTTTGTTGTGAAAATACTGATTTTAGTTCCATAAAACAACTTCTTAAAAACTATTTGTAGTTAATATGTGATTAAGTTTTGCAAAATACTTGGCAGAGTATCAAAAGAAATCAATTTTACTGCATTTCACCATTCTTTAGGCTGTTTTCCTAGGGATACCCTTTTGATTTAAATCAGTTTCTTTCCGCAGTCTCAGTAGCTGATAGGTCCGAAGTCTAAACACAAATTGTCTTGGAGAGAGGTCTGCTTAGGACCTGCCCGAGGTTTTTTTGGGGGAGAGTGGGCTTGGGTGTTCCTGTCGCGCATAAGCTTGTACGTTCTTTTTTTAGGTCGCGTCTATCTCCTGTGTGCTCGTGTTTTCGAGCTGACTAGCGATTCTTCACCCTTCTCCCAGACGATTCAGAAACCCCAGGCCGGGGTTAAGCCCTTACAAGGCACGTTCCG
>VZTA01025717.1:119188-151128 GCA_013398855.1 Mohoua ochrocephala
CATCCGTGGAGTAGGAGCTCCGGTGCCCGCCCTGGAGGCGCGTCCTCAGGCACCCCCGCGGAGGATGGGGGGGGGTGTCTGTCTGGCGGCACCGACTGAGCAGGCTCGGGCGTCCGTGGGGAGTGGGAAGGGGCCCGGGAGCCGGGGGATTCTGCCGTGCGCTTAAGGAGCCGGCGTGCGGGGAACGCGGGAGCTGCGGGGGGGTTTCCCACCGCGGGGTGGTGGGTGCGCCGGGAATGGGGCTCGGCCTCGCCGTGCCGGGGCTGCCGGAGAGCTCCGGAGGATGGGGAGAGCGGCGTGCTGAGGCCTGCTGCTTCCTGTGTGCCGCCCGCGGGGCCGGATCCCGCAGGGGCGGTGGGGAGCGGCCACGTGGGGGATGGCCGGGGGCTTCCCGGACTCGGTGTCCACCTGCTGGAGCGGCGGGAAGGGCATGGGCCACGGGGGAAGTCGAATTGGGCACCAGTCTTCTTACAGTGCAACGAAAGGCTGGCAAGCTGCTGCAGTGAGCATCATTGACAGTTGTGCTAAATGCTAAGCACATATTTTCATAATAGCTACTTCATTTTTTTCTATATGCTGTTTTCAATAAAATCCTGTTCTCAAATTGTATCAATATCTTTAAGTGATGTTGAGTTAAACTCAATTGAGAGATCCCTATTTTAAATGCTTTAGAAATAATAAAATGTCTTAAACATTCTACTGAAAATAGTTCACCAGTACCTTCAGCCAAAACTTCCCAAAGAGGGAAGCAGAAGGTCTCAGTAGGTTACGGCAGCTTTTCTTTCTTTCTCTTTTTTTTTTTGTTGCTTTGTTTATTGGTTTTGGGGTGGGATTTTTTGTGGGGTTTTAGGGGTTTCTTTGGTTTTTCTCTTCTTTTTTTTTTGGAAGAGAGATACTGAGGGGCTATATGAAGATTGATGTCTACATTAAGAAATGCTATTTTTGCTGCCTTATGCTTTTAATGGAGAATTTCCAAATCCATTGCTTATATTTATCTCAAGTAAACACACCAATACCTATTAGGTATCTTTTTATTATTTTTTTAATTAACAGTAAAAATAATTGTTTGAGATTCTGCAAGGCTGTTTCTAGAGGGGAAGATCCACTCATCACAGTTGATATTATTAGCAAGTTCTTGTGGGAGGGAAGTATTGGGATTACTTGTGATATCTTTTAGAAATGCTGTGTGTTGATATTATAGGGTACAAAAAGTGTACCGAATGGATCAGGGAAGGGAGAGTACAGTTACTATAAAATTTTGCTTTCCTCCTCTACAAATCTCTGTCCTTACACTCTTAAGGACAAATGCTATCTGGACAAACAGCCAGATTTTTGTCTCCCTGCAAAGTGAAACCGCAGTTTGTGTTGTCCATGGAAATAGGGGTGAGGAATACCAAATGAAGCACTTGGAAGACTGCTCTGTGCTGCAGTCATTGGCACTAGGAGTTGACAGTCGTATTTAGCTGTGTAGTGAAGCTTACAGGCCTTAATGTCTGTACAGCTTTGCTGGAAATGACTGTCAGGGCAACAGGAGCTAGTGGATGCGTTTCCGAGAGTTTCGTGTGCTAAGGCTGGGCAATGTCAAAGCGATGATAAAATGAGGTACCACGTGGAAGTTGTCTGTTGGTGTCACAGGTCACCATAGTGTCACTTGGTTCAGCACCCTCAATTAGTGAATTTCACACACAGCATTGGCTAAAATTGCCTGTTCTTGCCATTTCTTTTGCTTCCCCTTTCCTTCCACTGATTGATTCTCAGCAGGAGGTAGGTAGGCATTACTGAAAGTTTACATCTCCCTACCTTCCTCTCAGTGCTAAGTGCCCAAGTCATCCAGTGTAGAGCCATTTATAACAGCCTGTTTCTGATGTTCCCTGCTGATTTGCAGGAACAAGCTGCTGTGGCTTAACCCCCACTGACAAGCAAGCACAACACAGCCCCTTGCTCACTTCCCCACACCCTAGCAGAGAAAGTAAAACCTGTGGGTTGAGATAAGAACCATTTAAAATTGAAATGAAGTAAAGTATATTGTAACAGTAGTAAAACAGAAAGAAAACACAAGAAAAAACAAATTATGCCTGATACAGTTGCTTACCACCTGCTGCCCGGTGCCCAGCCCATCCGAAAACAGCAGTCGGCCCTCCTGCTGGATAACTTGCCCGGTTTATGTATTGGGCATGATGTTCTATGGTATGGAATATCCCTTTGCCCAGTTTGGGTCAGCTGTCCTGGCCATGCACCTTCCCAGCTTCTTGTGCTCGTGCTTGCTGGCAGCGCTCGGAAAGCTGAAAAGACCTTGACTTAGGGTAAACGCTGCTCAGCAGCAACTAAAACATCAACTTCTTATCGACATTATTCTCTTACTGAATCCAAAACTTAGCATTCTACCAGCTACTAAGAAAAAAATTAATTGTATCCTAGCTGAAACAAGGACACCAGCCTTTGGACAAGGATCTTCTTATGGTCTTAGAGTTGGTTCTTTAAGCTTCTTGAGATCACAGAACTGCTGGCATTTGAGGATAAGAAAAGTGACTCATTAAACTAAAAGGCATCTAAGAAGATGCAGGAAGAGTACTGACATTTGTTGAAGATGATAAGAATTTTTATTAACTACAGGGTGAGAGTACTGAGGATGTGTAGACAAAACCTAAACCATTTTGAAGTACGTAATTTGCATTCCGCCGATTACTTGCCCTGTAGTTAAATGGAGCGCAGTCATTGAAGAACAAAGAGCTGATCCTTCTATTTTAGTTAAAGCCTGTGGATTAAATAAAAGATCAGTCCTCCCTCACAATTGGCATTCCAGGAGAAGGGGAATCCTGCCTTAGGTAGCTACCTTTTTGGTAACTCCAGAACCCAGTGGACACACTCGGCTTTTTGACAGCTCCATCTGCTCTACAAGTCCTATCAAACCAATCATACTTTTATACTGTAAAGCAGACGGGACTTTCACCTGGTTGTTGGTATTTTCTCCTTGCTCAGGTTCTTTGTTAAGATTCCTTACCGAGGCTTCAAAGCGACGTTCAAAATTGATAGTGCTGTCCTGTAGTGAAACTGTGATGATTGCTGGTGGACAATTCATTCATTTATTGAGAAAGCGATGCATGACAGTAGAGATGTTCCCCTCCAGATACAGGTAGTGGTGTAAATCGATAGTACTCAGTTGCTTTGCAACTGCGAGGTTTGTACGCTTTCTGTTTTGGAAAATTGTAGGCAAGCAGATCAGTAATGTACTGCATGCACAAAGGAAACATTCCAGTCTGGTGATTAATTCTAAAAGCCCAGCGTGTTTTTTGCTATGGTTTTTAAGTAGCTTAATGTGTCTCTCTCATTTTAGAATGGCAAGAGTTTCTTGGTGTTGGATGAACAGAGATTTGCAAAAGAGATTCTTCCCAAGTACTTCAAGCACAACAACATGGCAAGCTTTGTCAGACAGTTAAACATGTGTAAGTTCCTGGATTTTTGCATTCTAGCACAGTTCTAAATCCTGTACATAAAAGTTAAGTTATAATTTCCTTTGAGCAGAGGCCTTGTGTTCTCTGCAACTAGGATACTATCTTATCCTCAAAATTGGTAACAGGATAATTGGAAGAGCATACTTTGAATTTCTTAATGTGGGTTTTGAGGTTTTTCTTTCCTTTTGTTTTTTTTAAAGATGGCTTCCGTAAAGTTGTCCATGTTGATTCTGGAATTGTCAAACTGGAGCGAGACGGTCCAGTAGAGTTTCGGCATGCATATTTTAGGCAGGGCCGGGAGGACTTGTTGGAACACATTAAAAGGAAGGTTAGTGAAAATTCAGTATGTGGAAAACCTGTACTATTAAGTATTGATGAATCACTAAGTTCATGTCGAGTTAACTGCAGGACTGTGATTGCAAGTAAGTTCAGAGTTGATGGAAACAAACTGCCCTGCTTTCATGTATATCTTGAGCTTGTTTAAAGATATTTTGGGGGATTTGACAAGGCTTTTTTATCTAACCTACTTTGCTGTCGTTACAGTTAAGTTTCACAGGTGGCAAAAAAGAATGAGTTATGTAATATGACAATTTGCAAATGAGTATTAGAAGTGCAGAGCTTGCTTTGACTTTACCATCAGCGATATAAGAAACAGCTTGTTTATGTAGCTTGTTCCAGAACAAAGCTACTGTAAGCATTTAACTACACCCAACAGAAAATAATATAGGCAAACCTATAAACGTGTTTGTTATGCTTCTGAAATGTGCTCTGCTGTTATTGATGGATGTAGATGGCAAATGGAAATATATGGCAAATTGAACTGGATGTCATGGTTAACCCCAGCCAGCAGCTCGGCCCCACACAGCGTCCTGCTCACTCCCCCCATGTCAGGATGTGGGAGTGAATTGGGAGATAAAAGTGAGAAGACTTGTGGGTTAGAATAAAGTCACTTTAATAAGTAAAGCAAAAGCTACACACACAGGCAAAGCAATACCAGGAATTAATTTACCACTTTCCCTGGGCAGGCAGGTATTCAGCCATCCCCAGGAAAGCAGGGGGCCCTCTCATGTGTAATGGTGACTTGGGAAGACAAATGCCATTATTCTGAACATCCCCCACACTTTCTTCTTTTTCCCCAGTGCTAAGCATGACACCATATGGTATGGAAGTTCCTTTGGTCAGGTGGGGGTAACTGTCCCAGCTGTGTGTGTGTCCTCCCAATTTCTTGTGCAGCCCCAGCCAATTTGCTGGTGGAGTGAGGTGAGAAGCAGAAAGCCCTTGACTCCATGTGTAAGCACTCCTCAGCAGTACTAAAACCATCTCTGTATTACCAGCACTGCAGCACAACTGCACAAGTCCAAAACACAGCCCTGTATTTGCTACTATGAAGAAAATTACCCTACCCCAGCCAAAACCAGCACAGAGTGATGTACTTGTTATCACCAGGTTACTGTGATGCAGTTATGACGAAGTAGAGCCCTTGGGAAAATGCCTGAAGAGTCTGAGCGTACACAAATGTTTGCAACAACTAAAGCTAGGGTGGGGACAGCTGTGTTTCTGGTTTGGGGTTTTTTTGGATGCTTGGTTTATTATTAAATTAAATGCATGTTTTGTCAACAGTAGTAAGAAAATCACCAGGAGAGAATAATAGTTAAGCATGAGTTAAGGAAACTGTTGTTTCTGGATTCTAATCTTTTCAAGGTTTCTTCTTCGAGACCTGAAGAAAACAAGATACGTCAGGAAGATCTCTCTAAAATAATATGCAGTGCTCAGAAAGTGCAAATTAAACAAACAACTATTGAATCTCAGTTGTCTATTTTGAAGAGGTAAGTTGCTTCATCAGTAGCTGATTCTTAATGCTGAGTAATTGTGACACTAGATATTGGACAAAGACCTCATTTTAGGTGTCTCTTGATTTCTGGTTCCCTAACTTCAATTATTGTTTTAGGAACATAAATTTCAGTAGAAAAATTGCTTTAAAATTGGATATTCTGATATTATTAAAGTAGTAAGCCATGTTGGTGCTTGCAGAACACTAGTAGTAGGCAATTAAATAACAGCTTTAATAATAGTTCCACATAGATGCTGAGGCTGAATATTTAAATCAGCTCTTAATATAAAGTGTGCTGGTTTGTGTCTTCAGGTTTGAAATAGTTACTGTGTTTGGTTTGAGGCAGAGTTTGGTTTGTGCAATTTGCATACAATACTTTCATAGGACAATTAATGTCTTTGCTCATTGTTTTTTATTTTCCTATTGTTTTTGTCCTCATTCTCCCACCGTTTAAAATTGCAGAAGAGTTCATGCCTATGAAAATGTGTTTAGAAATCTAATTTGGAAATTCCTCAGTTACCTCATTGACAGAGGACCAGAATCTAAAATCCAAATGCAAATAGAGTTTTTTTAGAATTGCATTATTGCCTGCTTAGAAATTACGATTTATTGTTAACAGTGAGAGAGATGTGTGTCACGAATTACCTAATCCTTTAGAGTATGTCGATACAGACAAGATACCCGACCATGAGGTCATGCACTGTAAGTCACATCACCTCCAGAGAAACTCTGTCTCAGGGCACCTTAACTTACATTGAGAAAGTGACGGTGTACATCTGTGGCAGAGGTTACCGTAGTTCAAGGTTCAAGAAGTAAGTTCTCTCATTTCTAAACTTCAGTTCTAGTGACTTGAGTGGTAGAATATTCAGAGGAAAACTTCTTTGGCCTAGGCATAGTCTTCATTAGAATCTGGCCAGTCTAGAGTAAAAATCATATTTGCCCTTTTGAAATCCTAGACTAATTTGGGTTGAAAGGAACCTCAGAAGGTCATCGGGTCCAAACCGCTGCCCGGAGCAGGAGTGGTTTTGACTGAACTGACAGCCAGTTGCTAATGACCTGACAGTTCAGAGAGATGAGAACGTAATGGTTGGTCTTTGACATCCATATTGTCATCCCATCAGTTTAAAATTATTGAGGTAGAAACTGGGGCTAAACCAGAAGACCTAGTCCTACAAAACATGTTGATAAAGCTAGTGAGAAAATTGAGAAAGTTTAGAATCCCTAACTTCTGCTGTTAATTTTGTGATGGAACTGTACTCTCAAATTGCATGTTGGACGCAGGAGCAGTTTGAGGAGTGAGTAGTACCCTGCATCACACTGCATACGAGCAGCTGTTTCTGAAAACTTAGTTTGAGGTTTCCTAAAAACACAAACACCAGTGGAGCTTGCTTCTTTGTGTTGCAAATTAAGCTGCAGAAGGGAGAAGGGTGGTATGTTGTCTTCCCATGCTCATTGAAGCTTTTGGTATTATCTACCTCTTCCTTGTTGGAAACAACAAGGCTTATGGTTACAATAGGGCAGTTTTTACACTGTCTCAGTAACGAGTCCTGTGAGTACTGGAAGAACCAACATGTCTAAAATGGCAGTGTTTCATGAAAACTGCCGTGTCCGACGTGCTCTTGTTATTTTTTATCACCTAACGTGCCCCTTTACTGGAGCTAATAGAGGTAACTGTTAAAGCTGATAGTTAATTTTTAAATGCTGAATGTATGGGTAATGATTATTGCCAAATTTGGGAATTTTGTTTTTCTTCCTTGGTGGAAATTCTCTGCAGGCCATTTGTTGTGTTTGGGTCTCCATTTCACTTTCCAAGGCTGCTTGCTGACCGTGTGACACTCCCACACCAACCCGCAATATAAAAACACATTTCAAAGAGTTTTAGTGAAGCCGAGTGATTTAAACAAAAATTAATAACTTCGTTTTAGTTTGACTTTTAAATCATCATTTTTAAACAGCGAGAATGAATCCCTGTGGAGGGAAGTGTCAGAACTGAGAGCAAAACACTTGCAACAGCAGCAAGTTATTCGAAAGGTAAGGCTTCATTGAAGTGTCTGTGCTTGAGCGAGTGCTCCTGAACTCGGAATGCTCTGCCACGTTACCTTGCTTTGCCCTCACTCAGAGCTTTTTGTAATGTCAAATCTCCCTTTAACAGAAAAAACAGCAGGGTGGTATATGGTGAACAAATCCTAGCGAAACAAATATTCAGGGTATTTTACTGCATAAGCAGAAAGTAAGGCCACAGTCTTGTAAACGTTTTCAAAGAAAGAGGCTCAGGAACGTCCTACATCAGTCATTAAGGTACCCTTAACATGGTCCGTCCATTTTTTATTACTTTGGGAATCAGATGTCTGATTCTCTGTGTCGAGTGATCTCGGGAAAAACTTTCCTAAAGTTACCAGAGGAACGGGTAATGGAGTGGAACCCCTTGATAATATGTTAACTTAGGTTATTTAACAGTTAGATTTATGATCTACCAAAACTGATATAAATGCATAGAGTTGACAGATCTATTTTTTTTTAGCCTATCAGAAAGGGCATCACTGCAAGTAACGTTGTAGCAGAGACTTAGTGATTTTTTTTTCCCGGTTTCTTCAAGCCAGAGACATACATTAAAGCATTGAATTTAAAACATAAGGGAAAGAAGTGTAACATTTCCAAAGGAAAGGCAGCTGATGAATACTGTTAATTGTACATGTAATTTTTTCTGAATCTCTCAAAAATGCCTTTCACCAGACCCAGTATTTACAGATACAGGTTATATATATGGTCCACATCCCCGTATGCCTTCTGTCATTGCTAATTAGAATTCTTTTAATCATTTGCATTGCTGGATGTCTTTTTGTGTACTGCATGATGTCTTGTAAAAGTCTGTTCTTACCACTTGCTATGGGAAAAGTCTTTCTTTGACAATTGAATAACTATTTAGATATTATCAGCACTGGTTTTTACCTTGATTTTTAATTTTTCTGAACATAAGCTCTGTATAAAAGTTATTATACAAAGGAAGTGTTTTGTTGTTTATGTATAGATTTTATTATTGGCATCTTCTGCTATAAGATGCCTTGGTACCCAAGAGAAACAGTTACAAAGTAGAGCAACCAACAATAGTGTTCTCTCCCTTACAGATTGTGCAATTCATTGTTACCTTGGTGCAGAATAACCAACTAGTGAGCCTAAAACGCAAGAGGTAAATATGATCTTGAAAGCTTGCTGTCCGCTTGATAAACTGACGGGCCTCGTTGGCTAATTACCAGAGAGGTGGTTTTGAAATGGCTTTCTTCCTTTACACCTTCTGCTGTAGGCCTCTACTTCTGAACACTAATGGACCTACAAAGTCGAATGTATTTCAGAAAATTGTGAAAGAACCAGCTGACAGTAGCCACCACGTAAGTTTTCTATTATGGATACTTTCTGTCATGATGAAGGAGTGCAGGTGGGCAGATGGATCAAGTTCCTTGTCATGTGGAGACTAAAACGTGTGCTGAGAGCTGTCAGCTTGTAGAAGTGATAGGCCATGTTGTTTCCTTCAGAAGCTAAATGTGTTGATAATCACCATTCCCTTTCCAACATAAGCATGTATAAATGGGTTACCTGTGTATTAAATACAGCTTGACATGATCCTGCTGAAAGCAGTTTGCTTTTAAGAATGGTGCTGTTAGAAACAGCACATATAATGTTGCATTGTTATCTCTGGGAATGTGGCATCCCTGGCGCCATACAGGGACAAGGGTCCGGTGTGTTGCTCTGCAAGGCAGCATCCAACCCAGAAAAATCATCTCATTTTCCTGTTACATTTGAATGAGTCACACCACTGAAAGTTGTTTTCTGCTCTCCAAGTAATGACTGGCAGGGAAATTGTTAAAACAAGTGCTGTAGTATGGCACTAGAATTAATAGCTCTATAGCAAAGTGCTGTTTAAACAGCAGTCACTGTTTTAATGTTTTTATTTCTAGTTTCTGACAGTGCTAGTATATTTTTATTTCTATGCCTGTAGTATCTGCCAAATTCTTTTTCCTGTAGCTGTTATTCTCCAGCTTGTTTATTTACTTGTATGGCTTTTTCTATTAAACATAGATCTGTACAAACAGCTTGTAATCTCCAAGGTGTAGGAAAGCTCTTAGACTTCATTAGATGTGAAGCATTGTAAGATACAATGGTAACTGTCAAAAGGCTGAAGCGTGTTGTCCTTGTGTGCCCTGACTCTTTTAAAAATAATTCTCAGGTACCTCTCAAGAGAAATGAGGGCTTGAAACAAAGGGAACAGATTTCAGATGACATTGTTATTTATGATGTCACTGAGGATGTGGGTGAGGAAGAACATCCCATGGCTGATGAAGAAAATCTTCCTGTTACACCAGAAACAAGTGAAGATACCACTTCAGATTCTTCCAAGTAAGAAGTCTCAAGAAGTGTCTGTTGATAAATGGCTTTCAGTGTTGTATATAATGGAGTAATTCAGATGTCATCGATAATTTTTTTTAGTGAAGTGGTTAGAATTATTCTGCATTCCTGCACATACAGAAATTTCATCTGTGAATTCACCCTGGCTTTTGATTTATTGACCTCTGGATTTGTTCCAAAATAGTTACTTGGCTGTTAGAGTTGTAATATCAGGAGGATAGATGGAAACTGGTGAAAGCAATCTCTATTATTGCATTATAGTTAAATATGCTACATGTCCAAAGCCCAGAGTAAGAGAAGTCTTCTTACTTTTTGGTTACGTGTACAGACAGGAATAACTTCCCTTGTTTTTGCAGGTTTTTGTGGAGAATAATTTACAGGTGGTATTTGTCAGGTATTGGTGTGGTCTTTGCATTAAGCCAGTTAATTTCAGGGTTCTGGTTTTTTTTCAGTCCCGGTTGTTTTTTTGTGATTATGTTCTTTCCTGTCTGTACTGTGGTACTACAGAAGTTACTCATCTTTCAGCTACGAGCGAGTTGAAACTTGGTCCAGGGATTTAGGTGCAACTCTCTTCTTGAGTTGCATTGGATCGATAGGGCCTGTATTATGCCTCAAGGAACAACACTTAATATTTGTAGCTTATATTTGAATTGGTACCATTGTTCTTGCTCAGCTGGTGTCTGGGAATGCATTCTCTGATAGAAAAGCTTCATGAGGAAAAGGCTGTGATAGAGAGGCAACATAACTAACAGCTACTTAAAGGGTTAAGAACCAGAATATGGATGAAAGCAAATCAGTTGAGGCTCGCTCTTGGTTTTCAGGTTTCGTTCTTGGTATGCATAATAAGGGTATTTTAACTACAAACCTGTTGACTGGGATCCTTTGTTAGCATGGGTGCTCCAGAGTTGATGCTGTTCAACAGGAAGTATGGAAAATATAGACTGTCTGTCCGGTTTGATGACTTGGTATGACTTGGTACATACTTCACGTTTATATGCGAGCTTATAGTTGTTCCAAGGACAAAAATGTCGGTGTTCCTATGGCTCTTTAGCAGTTGGTCATTGTGGTCTGCCACAGCAATGTCTGCTGACTGAGCTGCATTAATTGTATTGATCGTTACAGAACCGTATCAATGGAAAACAGATACATAGAGTATCTTTCTGTGTTTAGTATTAAAAAGCAGTAGAAAAGTTTATTTCCTTATAGTAGCTTGACTAAAGTGAGAAGTAACTGAACCTGTGGAATAATACCAATTTAAATGTGTATGCAATGCTGTAATTAATTTATCTCCCATTACAGCTGTAGCTGTAGCTACCATTCTCCCGATATTGTAATTGTGGAAGATGATAACGAAGATGAATATGCCCCTGTAATTCAAGGGGATAAAAGCACCGAATCAGTTGCTGTCCCAGGTAATGATCCAGTCAGCGCTGTCAGTGACAGCACAAGCCCACTCATGTCAAGTGCTGTGCAGCTGAATAACCAGTCAACTTTAACCGCAGAAGATCCAGTCTCTGTGATGGATTCCATACTCAATGAAAATGGAGTAATTTCACAGAATATAAATCTTCTTGGAAAGTGAGTAGTCTGGTCTTTTGTTTTTTCAAGTATTAGAACTGATTATTTGACTGAACTAAAGAGAACCGAATAGCAGTTTCTACTGAGAACTCTGAACTTACAGGCCGCTGTTCTCCCAGCCAGTTTCTGAAGATCCTTCTGTTCTAAGCATTTTAAGATGCGACCTTTGATTTTCATTGTGAAGCGAGTGAGTTGAGATGTGTAATCTGGCACTGTAATGTTGTGGAGATTGTTTAAACTGTCGGGATTTATTTTTGTCACTCCTGCAGGTGGATTAGACCCATTAGGGCTATGTGGAGGCAAGCATTGCGTCTCTGCTAATGTCGTGTCATAGTGTTATGTTGATGTGATTCCCGTGATACCTGTTTCAGAGCACCTGTCTGCTGTACTTGGGTTCTCCTCTAAAGATGCTAAAAGTCTTCATTTTTTCCCAGAGGTCATTTCTTTTGAGAAAGACTTGCTTTCATTCTAGTTCTGGTGAAGATTTTTAGATGCATGTAGTACATCTGTGTAAAGCTTACTTGAGGATTTCTCTAATTTATTAAGGGATACAGCAATAATATACTGTTTGCCTTCTAGAGTTGAACTTCTGGATTATCTGGACAGCATTGACTGCAGTTTGGAGGACTTCCAGGCTATGTTATCGGGACGGCAGTTCAGCATAGATCCAGATCTCCTGGTTGATGTAATTTTGACTTGATTTTAAGTGTTTTGGTAAAAGCCGTAGAAAACACTTGTGTGTGTTGTTGCTGTTTAGAATGGATTTAAACCACAAACGATTTCTTTGTCCTTTCTTCCCTTTACAAAGCAAAGTTATAAATATTTGTGAATATGAGTTTCTGGAGCACTGGTATAAGTCTCAGTGCTACATCACTGCTCAAGTGAACGCTTGAGTTTCTCACTGAACAACGGCTTTCTTAATGAAATAATGCTTATATTTGTTGTGATGCGAACTTAGATGTCAAGTAGAGTAATGCTCTTGCTTTGAAATAACCCAGCACATCATCTGTGGTCTTCTCAATGAACTGGGGTTAAAAAGAACTTTCCTCCCTGTAGCAAGGCCATGCTGCTGGCTGGTGGCAGGGTGTTGCCTGCCATGACTCACATGTCCCCTCTCTGAGGTGCTGTTCCCTGTCCATTTGATCCTTAACCCTGACCTGGGCCCATGTGTGAGGTTACTGGATCCTGGTCCCATGTGGCTGTTGAACCTGGTGGAGTGCCTGCTGGCCCCTCTCCCACTTCACTGAGATCCCTCTCAACAGCAGCTCTCCTCTCCACTTACTGAGGACTCCTTCCAGCTTGGTGGCACTTGCAGCTTAAGTTCATCCATGCTGTAGACAGAACTATCCATGCAGCAATGTCAGAAGAAGGTGGTGTTTTAAGGCTGCAGCAAACCGTGTTAGATACAATACAGTTGTTTCCTTTGTGATCAAGCTTCATGGAATTCCAAACCATTGTGCTCCAAAGCTAGATTTTGTTTGTAAAAGCAGTAATTACTTGTAAATAGACTCTAGTTCTCATAGAGGGTGGAAAAAGTACAGGGGTTATTCTCACACATGCAGAAGCAGCGGTCTTGTATTCTTAATAGCAACATTGGGATACCTAAAACTTGATGTCTTTTGTCTTATTCAGCTTTTTACAAGCTCCGTGCAGATGAATCCCACAGATCATGATCATATCACTAATACCAAAGTAAGTCTTAAATCCACTGCTCAACATACGCAGTAGTGAGAGATGCAAAATTCACTCATCTTTTGCTGTTTTCTTTACTGGAGTCATGGCACTTCATGCTCTGGCTTTTAAGACTTGCACGAGAATAGGAAGACTGCAGCTGAGTTCATCCTGTTGGGCTTTAAACAGCAAAGGAAAAAGCGCACCAATTAATTAATAATGTCCTTTAAAACTTGTATTACCTTGAGGCCAATACCTGTACGTTGTACCAGTCTCTTGACTTTTGTATCCCCTGAGATTACTAGCAAACATGGTATGCACTTTTATCGAAGTGGTTTCATCTGCATTGTCTGGTGGGAAAAGAAACACAGTAATAAGCAGTGGAGCAAAGATGCAGCACTTTGAATTTGTCCTGCTCATTTAAAGCATCAGTATTGGTTCTTGCTTTATAGGCTGTGTTGCCATTTCATGTTTTCTCAGCCAAGGTGTGTTAGTGTGGGTAATACCGATAATGCCACCGCATCTCATCACAAATAAAATATTATTTTTTTGTAGTAGTTGGTCAGCTGTGTTCCAGTGGCATTGGAACAGGCTTTAAACATGTGTTTTAAGAGTTTGCTTTTGTTCCCAGACGGAGACAAAGGGAAAAGAAACTAACAAGAATAATGCTGGTCCAGCGGCGTCACAGGAAACGCAAGGTACTAAGCCCAGATCAGGTTAGTTGTAGTGATCTGTCGAAACACTTCACCAGTTGAAGATTGTTCTAAAAGCCATCTCAGTTATTTGGTCCTTGTCTGGTTTTATGTTATGCTGATAAACAAATAACCAAAATACAATACTTAGTTTTTTGGCTCTGCACTAGATGCAGAGAAACTGATGTTTTGTGGGTGAATCTGCACAAATAATGTTATGCATGAACATAACAATTCTTTAAAAACACATTTTAAAAACACATTTAAAAAACAAACACCTACCGTGTTTTTTATTAATTATTCTTTAAGTAAGTACTGTGGGTTGGATTTTGTTTTTTCCTTCTGCATATAGAAAGCACATGAATTTATGTTCTGGGCATTTTTTTTCTCCATAGATAAGCAGCTGATACACTACACTGCGTTTCCACTCCTTGCATTCCTCGATGGGAATCCGGGCTCTGCTGTTGAGAGTGGGAGCTTCACAGCTGAAACTCCTTCCACTGTTGAGAAATCCCTGGAAGGGGACGAGCTGCTGGAGAGCAGCCTGGATCCCGAGCCCACCCAGAGCAAACTGGTGCGTCTGGAGCCACTGACGGAGGCAGAGGCGAGTGAAGCCACGCTGTTCTACCTGTGCGAACTTGCCCCGGCACCCATGGACACAGACATGTCCTTCCTGGATAACTGATGTGAGGGAGGCTCTGTATATAGTCATGAAGATGAACTATTTATTTAGAATATTGTTTGGTATGAGAGTTTTTTGTAAATCACTGTTTTATGTAACCAGACATGTGGAATCTGAAGTACCTTTCCTATCTTATACAAGCAGTTGTTTAGCTACGGAGTTAGAGAGGCCACCGGGCACAGCTGGCGCTGCTGAGCCAGGCTGCTGCTGCACTGCTGTGGACACGTGGTGTTGCACACATCGCTCGTAGCGCGGGTAACCCAACACTTGTCAGTAGTGAGCTTTATGGTTTCTTATACTTCTTGT
This sequence comes from Mohoua ochrocephala, assembly GCA_013398855.1. Lineage (NCBI taxonomy): Eukaryota > Metazoa > Chordata > Aves > Passeriformes > Acanthizidae > Mohoua > Mohoua ochrocephala. The sequence continues at coordinate 133,802 of VZTA01025717.1, forward strand.
CTTACATATGATGACATAAACGAGTAGTGTATGGTTAGGGAACACTGACTTTCTGTATTTTGGGGTTTTTTATTTTTTACATTTTGTTTAACACACATGAGGCTTTTTTGGGGTGGGGGGACCAGGACCTGATGTAGGCTTTTTTTTTCCCTGCTTCAGCCGGGAACAAAGTGCCTGTACCTTGCTAAATCTTGGTTCTGCCTTACTTTCACTTCAGTGGAAGTGCTCACACACAGCACAAACTGGGGAAAAGTTCTTGACAGCTGCCAGGCCCCATGACTGCATGAGTACTTTTAACTTGGACCATCTTATGCTGACAAAATAAATGTTACTTAAGTGTGATACCTGTCAAGAGTTTGTCTCTTACTCCGTGTGCCGGGTGGTTATGGATTTAATAGCCTCTGGTTTTCCTATCCTAGTAGCTGTGCAAGGTCTGCTGTGCACAATTACTGGAAAATTTCCATTATCCCCAACCTGAAGGGTTTATTGATAGGCCTCCAAAACAAGTGTCTAATGCAGCAAACTCTTTTCCAGTAGTGGCACACAAAAGGGTGTTCCCTCTTTGCTTTCTTGCTGAGAACTGTGGCAGAGCACCATCGCTTTCGTTCCAGTGGAGGGGCCCTACCCCTCCTCCACGGTGTGTGTGTCCCCTGCTGCGCTCACGGAAGCCACAGCTGCTGCAGCGAGTTTCTGTAGCTGTGCCACAGAGCCAGAGGGGTTCCTGCACCGCCAGGTGAAGGGGCAGCTGACACACTAAACCAAATCCTCTCACCTTGAGCTCCTGAGTTAATATAAACAGTAAGTCAGACTGCAGCTGAAAATACATTTTGAGAAGCTCCAGAGCACGAAGGCTCAGCAAAGGGAGAAACTGGGTTTCAGTAACTTCATACAGGCAACATAAAAAAACCACATTCCCCAACTCTGGCAGTGGATCCAAAGTTTTTTTTTTCCAAAAGAGTAATCTGGCCACTTGTACAAGGAGCTGAATCCATAGACCGAGCAGTCTCCTCCTCTTCTGAACACAGCAAGTTGTTCTTTGGTACAGGACTCAGAAACTGCTGTAGTAGAACCGGTGTTCAGGTGTTTAACCCAAATTTTAAAGAGGTGCAATCCAGTGGGGCAGAAGCAGTTGATGAAGCAGGAATGCAGTTCCAGGTGCAAGGCATGTTTGTGTTTGCAGAGACAGGGCTGCCAAGGGCACAGAACTGTCAGAGGACTTCACCCAGGGGGTTACACAGGACCTCCCAAGAGAGCCAGGGACTGGCTGCCTCACAGGTGGGCTCTGCAGCACTGCTGGCGGTTCTCAGAACCTGACAGTGCTATAAAGCATCCCCAGAAGAGGGGTTGAGAGTGTAACACAAACCCTTGCAATAGCCACATCTGGAAGCAGTAGGAGACATCAAAAGCCATGGGACTTCTTCATCCAAATTTATTTATTAATAAGGTACCAACATATTCCAAATTATTACAAGCCTTTACTAATCTTTCCATTACTGTCTCAAGTTTGACTTCACACGTCAGACTTTTGCAGTAAATGTCAGTGTTCAGGTGCAGAATTAAAACAAAAGCTTAGAGAATAGCAACAGGAAGTCACAGTTACAAACACCACGGAAAGAGATGAGCATGACATCTGCTGCAGGCTCCAGGGTCACTCCCAGTCAGGCTGCTCTAGGCTCAAGTTGTAGCAAGGAACAGAAATAATGCAGCTTATGTACTTCAGTTACAAAGCGGCAAGCACAAAAGCATTTTAAGATTTTGTAACTGCACAGGAACTATGCCTAGATTTAGACTTTCTAGGCTCAAGTCCATCTCTGGCAATGGACAACAAGCAAAATACCTAATACAGTAAAAGATTTCAAGATTCAGAGCCCTAAATATTATAAGAAACCCTTCCGTTGAAGCCTCAGTAAATGCAAACCTCCTCCTTTAGTTATTGTAATTTCAGTGCTCCTTTTTCTCCACTTTTTTAAAATCACAATAGTCAAACAGTTCCTCCAAAGGGCTTACACAGCTTTCACCACTCGGCTCCTTGCAAAACTCCATGATTGTAGCTTAGCCAAGAAGAAAGTGGCACACAAAACAGCAATAAATTACAGCACAGCTATGCCATTTAAACTACTTAAAAAAACAGTAATAATATGTAGATGCACAATGTAAACAGGTGCCTTAAAAACATGCTTCTGAGCATCTGATACCAGGATATTTCTCCCCAGGGTGCCCGTCCTCCCGTGTGCAATGGGACACACTGGACTGGCTCCTCTGCACCTCCAGGTGCAAGTTTCCCCCTCTCACATCTGTGTGGAAGGTACTGCTGCCCTCGGCATGGGAAAGGTCAGGCTGGTAGTGCCAAAGTGTGCTGCAAGATGTCCAGTGAACTCCAACATGCTCCACTTTGAGTCTAACAACACTTACTCAAGGCTTACTTTGGAATCAAGGCAACAGGGATCATCAAAGGCAGCCTCTCCTTTACTTGCAAAGCCTGACCTAGCACTGTTTAGTTACCCTAATTAACACTTGCATTCTTTTTCCTGCAATCATTTAATGCAATTGAGGGGAAAAAAACGTACTTCCTAAAGTTCTCGATCTTACATCTCGTGCTCCCAAAGCACTCAACCTAGGAGTAATCCTATGAAAACCATTGTTACAGCAATTACCATTGAGCTCAGCTAGAAAAAGTCATTTAGTGAAATGACAAGACATGATTCAAGGTAATCATGCAGGATAAAGCAGGGACTACTACCTGGACAGCACACACACACACACATGTATTTACACCCGCACTATTACTCGGAATACTGTTTGTTTCAGGGACACGAGGCGCTAACACGGCCTCCCTCGGGAGCAGCACAGCTTAGTCAAAGTCGCGGTTGGTGAGAACCAGCGGAGCCACCAGAGTCCACACGTACAGCACGATGCCAATCCAGCTGGAAGAGATCTTCACCCACACAGAGGGCCACTTGCTGGTCATTGTCTCGTAAGTAGAATCCGGACTGTGAAAGAAGGAAAAGAAAAAGGATCGTGTGCCATTTTTTTTTTTCAATACAACATACTTGTGTTCTAAGCCACCCTTCAACACTTCTCACAGGAGATCATTTTCACCTCACACCTCAAAGGACCCTTCTTCCAGGCAGTTCACACCAGTCTGTACCAGAATACCATTTCTAAGTTGGTGTCACAGGAAGGTGGAAAAACAACAGCAGCACAAAAAATATTTAGTACAAGAAGCTGCCAAGAAGCAGAAATAATTACAAGAAATCTCTAACAAATCTGCAGAAAGGCAGTAAATGGATAGCACTTAGAGACAAAAATAATGTATTTTGCCTTGCCACACTTAGAGACACAAATAATGTATTTTGCCTTGCCAGAGGACACCACCTAGAAAAATTAATCCTCTTGGTGTCATATTAACCCAAGCAGGGCCACAAATCAAATCCACAGCACAACTATCTATTAAGAGCTATTTCTGAAGGAAGTACCCTTTAGTGTTGCTTTTTCAATACAAATTGTTCTTTGCCAAACAACTAGAGACTATGATTTGTATTTTTTAATTCTGAAGAACATCTGATCAAGCTGCTAACAACAATGCACACACAGGGGGACTATTTTATTGTGAGGATTTTTTCAAGGAGCAGACAACCTAATTTCCTTCCACCAAGCCCTGTCACGGAATGGCTGCGGTTGGAAGAGACCGCAGAAGGTTCTCTAGTCCAACTCCACTGTTTCAGCAGGGACACCTCAATTCAGCTGCCCCAGCTGGCTTTTGAGATCCATCCTCTTTGCACTCCTGCTTCAGGTGTTTATATACATTGGTGAGACACTCCCTGGGCCTTCTGCTCTCCAAGCTGAACAGTCCCAGCTCTCTCAGCTTCTCCTCATGTAACAGATGCTCCAGCCCCTTCATCATCTTTCTGGCCCTTTGCTGGACTCTCTCCAGTATGTCCATGTCTCTCTCGTACTGGGAAGCCCCAGAACGGGAGGAGTCACCAGTGCTGAGTAAATGGGAAGGAACACCTATCCCTTGACCTGTTGATATAACATGTCCTTTTTCTAGCTCTCTGTACCAGACATGGGCCTGGTGTTTACTAATTTTCAATTGTTATAGAATTTAAGACTTTATCCTGTTCACTTCAGCAGGATGTATTGCAGCAGGCCAGTGAATGACAAGAATCATCCTAGAAAATATGACAGGCACTTGTGAACAAGACTGGCTACAGTTTTAAAATACAATTCCCTAAAAGTAACTCAAACAGTAACTTCCCTTGAGAAGGCTCATTCGAGACCTACATTCCAGAGCACACAACTCGTGCCTCCTTGTCCAGCCAGAGATGGCATCTTGTACGCTTGTTATCGGCACAACATCTAATGAAATGTAAATACCTGTACCAGTTGGTAAGTGTCATCATGATGTACAGGGATGCCAGGAAGAGCATGAAGTGAAAGAAGGAGTAACTGTAAGTGACTCCATCCCTCTCGTTATCTATAGCTCGGTGAACATCATCTCCATCATCAAGGGAGCCATCACTCCTGGGCATTCCATCCTCGATCAGCGTTGATTCATCACTGGTCAGCATCAGCTTGTTAACTTGGCTGTTGTTGGATGTCCGGATGCTGGATTTGACAGGAAAGGACACGGTACAGTCACCCAAATAAATACAATTAATATCCAACAAGAAGAAGTAATACAAATGAATGGAATTTTTTTAAAAGGAATTTTACCTTGAATAGAGAACACACAGCAAAAACAACACCAGTCCGACAATTCCTTGCGCATCCCACCACTGCACTACCTGACCTTGGGTTGGAGTGGTGGTGCTGTTGTAACCAATGATGCTCAGCAGACTGGGGTTACAGCTCCTGTCTGTGAGGGAAATCGCATTAGAACTTACATAAAACAAGAACAGGACAAATATTTAATAGCACATTTCCACGCTGAATGCACAGAAATAGAAAGGAACTTCGTGACTGTGACAGTCTTGAAGTAAAAAAGCTTTGAATCTAATTTTAGCCTACTGAATCTCTCTAGAGCAGGGAAATGACAGTATATGGCATAAAAATATGTCTCTTCGAGCAGATAAAAGGATTTTGAACTTATCTAAGATATTCATCAACTGCTTTACTATTCCATCAAATATAATTAGATGCAACAACAAAATAAAAATCTCTGCATTTTAAACTACAGAAACTCTACTGCTAGAAAATAAGTCTGACAAACATATTCCATAGATGGGGTACCCGAGTCATCTCAGAACTGGAAAACGATGCCAGTAAGTCAGTGTTTTATTATGAGTGGTTCCCAACCCGCAGCATCCACAGGTAATACTGATGAAACAGCTGAAAGTAATAGACAATCTTATTTTCCCATAATCACTGCCTGAATTAGACGACTCCTGTATTCCATGACACAGAAGCACAGAAGATTGTCCATAACTAAGATAAAAGGGTCAGAGACCAAATTAAAACCACCAAAATCAGTGTCTGGCAATTCATTTTAATCACCAGAATTTCTGCACTTATTTATTTATTTTTAGAGATATTCAACTGCTTTCAGACACAATAAACATCGACAACATTTATTACTTGTTTTAAATCCTCAGTTTGGAAAAATATAATCTGAGGCATGCTGGTCACCTAAGAAATGTGAAAACTTGATAGGGAGATGAAACTCCCAGACACCTCAGAGAAGCTGTGGTGATCTGCAAAATCTAAGCTTTAGAATACTGCAGTTCTGCCAGTAAAGAGCAAAAATTCTTACATGCCACATGAGCAAGGGAAAAAGAGGTTATCTTTGTAGCCTGGTTGCAGAGGGGGCGGAGCTCAGAGCTGTGTGGGCATGGCCAGGTTGCCACTTCACACCTCCCCCACATCCTTGCTGGGAGCCTGGCTTTGCAGGGGAGGAACAGGTGAGCACACTCCGAAGCGGTCCCACTCTGCTTCCCTCTCTCCCTCGGGGAGCTTGCCTGGACCAGCCACGCAGACCCTGCCCTCTCTCACTGCTGCCCATCCATCCCTTCCTATCCCTCAGGAGAGCGGGCTCCTGGCAGCACGTGCAGCTGAGCCCTAGCACACACACATTTCATTGTCCTGTTCGAATGCGGCCCTGCAAAAGAGCTGAGGATACAATTTACTGCTGAACTGGTTACCCAAAAAGCCCCACACTGCTGCCACACTTACCGGGCTCATTGGTCATAGCTGACCAAGTCAAATACATTGTATAAACTGTGATCACCGAAGACTGCAGCAAACCAGACCTTGGCTGAGATTCCTACACAAAGGAGCCACAAAACAGGAAAGTTAAGACAACCGAAAGTTGCGGGCAGAATTATATTGTGATAACACAGGAGGCAACAGAATTAAAGTTGTACCTGAATCCTTGGCAGAATTGACATAACAGAAGCACCAATGCACAGGAGCATATTAACACTGATGAATGTCTTGTTTTCAGAACAACCTTCTGGATGAGTGTAATAAACATAAAACAACACAATAGCTACGAGAGACAGCAGATAGTTGACAGCTGTAGCTGAGAGCAGAGCTGTGAAGAAACAAAACCAGAGTTAAACCGGTTAATAACAGAGACTGCACCTCTCCCTGCCTCCCCTTATTTAACTTGACAACAGAAGGACATCAATAGAGCTGAACTACACATCTGAGAAAATGATAGGAATGCATGAAGCAGCCCTTTCTGCACTCCAGCAAAATGAACTGTTCAGTGAGTAACTTCTTTAACATAATGCACATTAAATTAAATTTAAAACTTGATTGTAGTACAATCTCTCCTTACCTGCGTACCAGCATCTTGAATTTCCTTCCTCCATTTTTTCAACCCAAGATTCATTCCACGAATGGGCAAAGTCAATAAGCAAGACCAGCTGAATAAGAATAAAGCAGAATGCTCCAGCCATACCTACATAAAACCACACTAAAAGAGAAGTAAAACAAAACCAGTTAAGAACTATAGATGATTTACCCGCCCGTTTTAGTGTCCCTAAACACAGAGAAGCACTACAGTTACACAGCTACAATTAGAACTGTACTACATCAGCATGCACGTACTTTTCTTTTAAAACTAACTATGACTGCACCATGATACAGAGGAAGACAACATTCCCTCACCAGTTGTAAATGGTCCCTCTGGTATGAAGAAAGCTCCAACGCTAATTGCAAGTGCCGTCGCAAATTTAAAAAACCAGAATCTAAAGGGAAATAAAGAGAATAAGGCAACTGTTAAGTCTGGTCTAATTCACACATAAAATACACAACTTTAAGAGTTGTTTTTTTTTTTTAATTTGATCATTACAAACTTGCTTCTTTTGAAACAGGATAAAAATTTCATCTGCCCAAGATTTTTGTTCTCCCAAAAAGGATGCTTAAACTGTGCTAGGCTGACACAGAGTTTGACACATTTCCCAGAGGTATCTTCTTACTCATGAATTACAAATTAGGCCAATTGTGAGCTGCTTTTTCTCCTCCTAAGACCATTTTAAACCAGAGCAGTGAGATTACTGAATTGTCTGCATAGCGGAAAAATGGGTTAAAAAATCCCTTCCTGCTTTTAATATCAAAGATCTGACTGGTGCCTACAATGACAGCAAATACTATGCTGGAGCTCTCTACCAGTCTTGGTTCACTTCCCATATGAGAGAGATATACAAAAGTCTGGATTCTTCCCACCCAACTTCAGATTCTTTAGGCCTACAGCTGATGAGGATTCATCACAAAAACAAAAGCAAATGATTTATCCTGCACAGAAAAGACACACTCAAATTCTAAAGTCCCTGTTTCAGTGCAGTGTCATTGGAATCTTTTTTTCAGTAAAAGATATGCATTCACAGACCATCAAAACAGATCAGATGTTTCCAGAAAGCATACATCTTCCAAAGATTCACCAAACTCACCCCAAATACAAACTGTATAAATAGACCCTGCATAGGGAACTTCAAACTGTTATGGCAACAAAACTATTTTTTGTGATCCCAGTGACAGGCAGCTCCAAAAACAGGCGTGGTGCCATCTACATGTACTTCAAAACAGAATATAACAGCACAAAGACATGTACCACACCCCCACAATGTCAAACACTTGTCAATTTTTCAAGTTTTCTATCCCTTCCCATTTCTTCCCGTATTTTGAACAAGTTTAATCTCTCATGCTGGCTGTTACAATCAAGTGATGGAGGCCAGAAGAACAAGTGCCAATTGTGTGGAGAGGAACGATGTGAGATGACAGAAGTGTAGAATATGGGACAAAATGGACTAATTCCCTGGGATGCAGAGAAGTGACTAAACCCAGTCTCAAAGCTGAATCAAGTTATAACAGTTACAGTGCAATACATAGCCCACTAAAACTGGTTTTTGAATCCACTTTTTTTTAAATCAATGTCATTCTCGATTACAGAAGTAAGAATGAGTTCGAGTTTGTATATATTTAATCTCTAATTCCAGACTTTTTTAAGCGATCTTAACGCTCTACCCCATATGACAACTGATGACAATATTCATCTGAAATAACACCTACAGCTGCTGTGCATTCTGTGCAAGCCAGCAACTATCTTGTAGATACATCATAATTGGGTTTTTTTTCTATTGTTATTATAAACCTGAGGCAAGAAACCACTCTGACTGCTGTTAAAAAGCAAGGAAGGTGAACACTAGCACTAGATCATATTACTGGGCTTAACTTGCATGCAAGCATGAAAAAGTTAGTACACATATATGGAAAAACTAGTATTCTGAATATTTCAAACCACTGACAAAAAGATTACATCTCAAAATACTACTGAACATACACACAATTTCAAAAATCAAAGGCCATGAAGCTCACTGAAACACATATTATTGAACCAACGAGTTATTACAGAAGTAATGTTATTAAATATTTTACCAGCAACAGTTAAGTAACATATTTTTTTCCTTTTATACTAGGGCTGATGTTAGATTGGCTAAGAAGAGCAAACTGCTATGGGTTGCATAAACTGCACCTAAATTTGTATTGGAGAGCACAACTCCAAATAAGGTTATCAAGAAGATCCCAAACACTTAAGAACAGTTTTAGGTAAAAAACATCCCACATCATCTAAAATCACCATGTGCCTTTTTCTGAAAAAAAAAAAAAAACAAAAAAACCCAACAGAACTCTGATACAGAACGTAGCTGAACCACTTTCTTCTTGCTTGCAGCAAGCATGTTCTCCTCAACAAAGCAGGGTGGAGGGAAAGGCTGAACTGAGTTACTGTTGCTAACGTATCTTAATACTGTACTCTCTTTTTCTTTAGGCCAAAAAAAACTAAACAAAGCAATATTCTGCTCAGTCTTCATTTTCTCCTACAGAAATAATTTGAAGCTTTTTCTCATTTTATGCTAGACATGTTTAATCCTACTATACTGAATATAAAATAAAATTTTACAGCTTAGCTGTTCATAGCTTCTGTTAAATACAGTCACCTTGAAAAAGCAGTAGTCTAAGCAATCACTCTGACCACCAAGATTAGGCACCATAAATGGTTTTAGACTTTTTAGCCTCATGACCTCTTACAAATATTTACATCTCCTTGGTTCAAGAAGCTACACTGCACATAGGCAGAGCCTGGATGAAAACTACCACTTGTGTCAACACACAAGCTGAAATTCCACTACATTCTTCCATCTGATAATCCTAACTAAAATGAGATACAAAAGAAAATCTACTGGAAAGTTCGGAAACTAGATACATAACTCGTTTCTTTCTGCAGAGGAAAAGATAGCAGAAAGAAAAAAGATATGTTTTATACATCTATATAGATACATATGTGTAACTGTTAAAACCTTTAAAAGAAAACCGTTCAGAAAAGAACAAAAGTTCCTACAAGCTTCAAAGTTAAGAGGAATATAATTCCCAGAGGACAAATGAGGCTTTTTAAATCTTTTTATTTCTTGACAAAATCTCAGTGGAAGAAACTTTGTGCCATTATTCATCTCTGAATTTGTTTTTAGAAAAAAGCAGAATTACTCATCTTGGGAAACCTCTGGACAGATTATCCAATGTCATAGCTCAGGCCTGGAAAAGCAACAGCCACGTGTATCTTTTCCTCTTACAAAAACTGATCACTAACTCATCTCAGTACTCATTTCTGCATCTTACCCATTGTGCACCGCTGCTCTGGGGTCGTTGCTGCTCTTCACTTTGATCATCAGCAAGGAGAAGAGAAGGAAGAACATGGCCATGCCAAAGCACACGCGGTACACGGCCTTGTAGCCGACCAGGACATCACAGTTCACGTGGCCCTGCACGCCAGGAATACTTGTTCCCAACCCTCCATCACAAAATCCAGGAATCTGCGATAAATACAAGACATGCCAGTCATCTTTAGAAGACCTCCTGACAGTAAATGTACATTAATAAATTTCCAATGTGCAATTCGTTAATATTGTAACATTGTGTAACTACTAACACTGTTAGAAAACATGATGCTGAAGGACTGCATCATTAGCTACAGTCCAACAAGGATGTCAAACACATGCAAGGAAAAAAATCCTGCATAAGCAGGATAAAATAAAATGAAGTAAGTATTTTCACAGAATAGTCTGGGTTGGAGGGGACCTTTAAAGCTCACCTAGGCTAACCTCTCTGCCATGGGCAAGGACATCTTCAACTACCTCAAGTTGCTCAAGGCCTCATTCCACCTGACCTTGAATGTTTCCAGGAATGGGACACGGATCTTATTAACAGGGGTTTTTTTTATGTTATTAGCCATTTCAGAGCTTCTACAGGAAATGCAGTTTTCTCCTGTTGATCTGAATCAAGACATAATCAAAGATCTGGGAATTGGTACATCTGACTCGACAGTTACTATCAGTCTTATGACATAGCTGGGAGGTGGCAGCCCGCTTACATCTCTTATTTAAAACAGACACAGCCTTTCCCAAAAAAGTGCCATCGCCATCAATTAGGTGTATCTGCCACTTCCAGCTGAAGAACATTCTCTCCAGTCACTACCAGGACATGAGCAACATCTTTTACAAGTCAAATCATACTCCAGAAGGCTGTAATTTTCTTTCCTAGATGACTAACATGGTTCTCACTGAAGCTCTAATGTAGTAACTACACCAACCTAAAATACACATTTACAGATGAATCATTTGTGGGAAAAAAAACATGAAAAGCACGTCTAACCAAAGTTACTATCTACTGAAAAAAACTAAAGACTGCAAAACAGAACTGAAGTACATGCAACCCAAGCTCAGTGAACATGTAAGCTCTGTTGTAACTCACATTACCACTCTCCAATTTTATATCGCATCCTCATAGAGCTAATAAACTGTAAGATCCTACAAACACTTCCTAATTCCCTCAGTGAAAAACACACTACTATGATTAGTGAAAAATATTTTTGTTATACGATGCAGACTTTAAAATAGAACTTTAACCAGTACAGCACAATGAAACTAGGAAGACATCTTAGAGTGTGGTTATTTTTTTTTAATCGCAACCACAATAAAAATCAATTAAGTGCCATAAATACAAGCATCTCAGTAGTACTTAATTTGAAACTACACATACATAAATTTTCTTGTTTGATGCAAGATTTTACTTTTTCTGCTCTGAGCACTTAAAGAAGAGGCACGACTTTACCTCAAAATAGTGCTTTTCATCTATAGAGGGATCCTCCCACAACTTCTTTATTTGACTTACAAACAAATTAACGGTGACTGTGAAGCACACTGGTAGCAAAATTACATACTTCCAAATAAAATCCATGCTTTCAAGATGTCAATTACTATTATGTGTGACATTTGTTATACCAAAAACGTTAGCAATAAATAACCTGACCTTCTTCAGCTGCTCTTCCATGCCTGGAATTAGCATCACACAGGCAACGCTCACGCCCAGAAGCAGAAAGAAGGCATAAATCAGCCGAGTTATGGTGGAGTTGTTTCCACTGGGGCAGCATCGGCAAAGCAGGCATGGGGCGCTTCCACACAAGCATGGTATCTGACAGAAAGACAGAACATGAAATATTTAAAAAGCTTAGGATTACTAGATTTCAATATTTAATCAGGCTGTGCAGATCATCAGACATTATGATGGAAAATGACTCATCCTGTGCATCCCACCACCAGTGCAGACGAAGTCACGGCAACACGTTACAGAGCCACGGAACAACAGCAGCGCTTCCCGATGCGCCGCTGCACGGTGAAATTAGCGCTGTGCCAGAAGTAATCACTTGGCCATTCAGAAGAAATAAAGACTGGATTCCAGCTCATTTATTCTCTCGGATTTTATTTTATTCCAGCTAAATGACATGCAAGCACTGCTTTTGTTAGCAGCTACATCCTCCCTTCCACAGCTGCAGAGATTAAACAAACACACCACAGGAAAAAGATTCGAGCACAATTGTCACGTAGGTACACTCTCAGCACCTGGCACAGTTGGGACACAATCCTCACTGGGGCCATAAATACTTCCAAAACACAAAAAACAGGTAGAAGAACCTAAATCCTAGGTTGCAAATTATTTCATATTAGCAGCTACTCATATACCACACACAATTCCGTTAGCTTGCAAAATTAACTTCGTCAATGTAAAAGTTGCAAACAGCAAGAACAGAGCAAATACGCAGCACGTGTGTTACTGATACCAAATATCAACAGCAAAAGTGGATGGGAATGCTGTACGGCTGTAATACTACAAGGGGGAAAAAAAACCAAACAGGACAAAATTTACCTGTATTTAATTCTCACACAGAAAATTGAGGGAAGAAAAAAAGGGAGCTATTTCACCAGGAAAGGGTTGGGGAGCCTGGAACAACTCTCTGCCACTGACTGAGTGACAATTTGGGAAGTAAAAGAAAGACAAGGTCCCACAAATAAACATCAGCCAAAGGAGGAAAGGTACAATCAAAACGTGTGATCACTGCCCTTCTCTGAGCTACAACAGAAGAAAGACAAAGAAAGACACAGAACAGGGTTAAAACCCAGCTTCTCCCCCAGCACACATCCAGGACAACTCCACCATGGAACAAAAGCCACGGGTGTTCACCACCACACTAGAGACACTCAGACAGTCATGTAAGGCCATGAGTAGTTACAAGGCCACATGACCAGGAAATGTCAATCACCCAGTATGACTGGCATGTGCCAGAAAGAGTTCTCAGAAGTTTAGTCACATGACAAACAAAAATGCCAGCAGTCTGCTGCTACCGGAAAAGCCCCAGGGGTTGCCAGGAAAAGCAGACAGATTGCCACAACGCTCCTGGCAGCCTCCTGAGAATCCCTCGGGAAAGGGCTGATTATCGTTCTTAGAGTTTCAACCAGACTCACACACCGGACCCACAAACTTTGTCTTTTAAACAACTTCCCTGTATTCTTTTTGGCATATGTGTTTCTTCCTGAGGAGCCAAGAATTTTCACTCCACTAGGCTACAGAATCATCTTTAAACTAGCAAACTTCACCATGACATTTGTCTTGCTAAACCAGTGAAACCAGGCAGATTCTCATTATAAGTATTTCAGGATGTAAAAGCTATTATATTGCCCTTTTTTACCTTCTCCCCCACTCAGCATCATTACAGCACAAATAATATGAAGGTGTTGATTACAGGAGGTTTCATCTCAATATAATAAAGAAATAATTTAGACTGAGAGCAACCAGTCCCTGCAACAACCTCCCCAATGATACGGTAGAGTCTCCATCACTGGAGATTTTCAAGATGCAACTGGACAGGGCACTAGATCATCCCACTCGGGCCCCCTTTTTCATAAAAGATGGACTGGGTGCACCTTTGAGGCTGCTCTAGGACTGCAAGCAGCTATATTAGGGGCATCTGTGCTTTGTATGCAAGAAATGTGTGGCAAATATTGTCTCCGAATGCATCAGAATTTTATAGTACTACTGTCTTACACTATGTCCTACACACACAAATAACCTTTCCAGTGAAAAATATCTCTGTTCAAAAAATTACTTTCTTGAACTAATTCTGTCTGCATTAATATTTCTAAACATACTGTCGAATAAAAGGTTGAGTTTGGCAGGACAGTATATATGACTAGGCTCATCTGCTGCAGAAAACGTGGGGACAGGAGCACCTGTTAAAAAAGGTCACTTCCGTAATGAATCCCAGTGTTACACTGTTTGTTAAATACCTAAATAATTTAAGCAACTTGTTCCTGACTGCCTCAGGGGAAGGCAGAAGCACACATACTTCTACAGACAGGAGAGACCGGCAGTAGCTGAATTGAAGATGACTGTCTCCACCTCACTGGGAAACAATGTGCCTCGAGAGAGACCATACACCTCACTCAAGTGTCTGAGCTCCAACACCAGCTTTTAAAATGCTTTGTCCCCAAAGAGCTCATGCATATACATTTCTGAACAAGAGACACCTATTGATACATGATACTATTTATACAAGTTGGCCACTTACACAAGGAAACACGTTACAGTCCAATTCTCTCTTTCTCTGGCAAAAGAGAATAAAATACAGACCACTCCAATAAAATAGTATCATACTACCAGCAAAATGACTTGTTACAGACTTCAAAAAGAACAGAAACCAAAGAACATTCAGCCCATGGAATCCAGCTTATCAGCAGAGGAGACAAGGAGAGTTTCTCCTCTTGAAGTGCCACTTTCTTCCTAAATTTGAAGCACACCTCTCACAAAAAATTCAGTAGTACAAACAGTAAGATACTACCATGCAGATCAAAGCTTAACTCCCCAGGTGTGACTCAGCTCAGTAACAGATGCAGAAAAAAAAAGTTACTCTACAATTACTTTTTCACTTGTTTTCATAAGGAAGCTTACACAAAAGTTACTCGGTCTCAACTGCATAAAATCTATTGCCTTCCAGAGACTTTCTCACTTACCTACCAACTCATATTCCTTTACATTTCTGAGGAAAAATAAGCAGCTCAATGGTGTTTACTGAGGTAAAATAAGAAAAGACAACCCACACACCTATTCTGGGAGCAGCCAGCTGGGCAGACAAGTTAATTCACGCCTGCTAAACTAGTCACTTCATTTCCCCAGGGCAGTGGAAATTGCATGAGAACACGTAACAAGATGTATACTGAAGGAGAGAGAAGGGGAGAGAAAACCCCACTAAATCATGGAAGGTCAAATGTTACTGCTCCTGATGCACATAGTACAAGTTTTTAATATAAAACATAATCTTCCTACTGGAGTAATGACTAAATGATTATACATTGAATTAAGTATTTGCAAAAACACTAAGCGCCTGCTGGGCCTAGTCAGGGTTTAGCTACATCATCTCTACTCTTAAGCTTAAAGACACTGAATCAATCAAGATCTTTGCCTTGACAGAGAATATTAAAGGAGCAAAACAGCAGCTCAGCTGTTTCAGAGAGCAGCACAATAGGGGCAAGCCACAGCAGAGGGAAAACGGCACTACATTATCAATCCAGGCTGTCAGGATCAGAAGACTTTTGGTGAGACAGCTGTGCTCTTACGGCTTCGGCCTCACCCCCCATCTCTGACAGGCTCCCCCTTGCTCTTAAAAATGCCGACCTGAAGCACTGCCTGAATCAGCGCAGGGGAGGGCAGAGCGCTAACACGCAGCAGTAACACACCACAAAAAGCCCAGGAGAAACAAGCTCGGCGTGAGGCCTCACCCAGAGCAGCTCCGCAAAGCACAACCCGCGGCCCTGCGGAGAGGCAGCGCTGACAGCAGCGTCCTCTCGGGCACAGGAGCTTTGCTGGCCACGGCACAGCCCCCACCAGCAGCGACTCCACCGCACCTGGTTCAGCTGCCCCCTCGCCCTCACCGTGTGCTTCCCGCTCAGAGCCGCGGTGTTTGTACTGACACACCCTCAGAGACCGGCATGCACAGATTTCTCCTACTCAGAACTGCTGTACAGGCTCTAAGTGCTGATGAGCTGTGGTTTTAAATGTGGAAAGAAAATCAGCACTTTAAAGCCATCAGGGGAAGGAGAAAAATAATACCAACAAAAACAACCCACCCTGATTTGTTTGGGCACTTTAAAGGAAGGGACAGGGGTTAACTATTCACAGTAAATCTGACTTAATTAAGATTATGATCTCATGCAAATCATTTTATCTAACAGGCCATTAGCTGAATTTCTTTGTAGAGAAACAAACACTTAAGAGCAAGTAGACAGGGGTTCTTCACGCACTACAAACACCAACCAGTTGTCAGAAAGGCTGTTTATGAACTCGAAAATGCAGTATATATTAACTCAAGTATTTGAATTAAAGCCTATAGTCACAATGTCACAAGGTACTTGACAATAATTTTAAAAAAATGTTAACTATATTCAGCTAGTAATTAAAACCTAACTGGCTAAAACATTAAGTAGTGTTTAAAATGCTAATGAGAGCAAAATGAACCCTGACAGTAATTAGTTAAAAGGATATTATCAGTGTTCTAGTCGATTATTTACATGCATATCAGCCTGGAAGTTAACTTATGCAGATTTGCCAATTTTATGATAATTTCATATAATTTGTACATGAGATTAAGGGATTATGGATCATCTCTCTTAATTACACATCACTCTGTACTAGAGGAGCCAAAGCCCATACATACATTCAGATATCACAAAAAAAAAGGAGCTTGGATAAATTATATCACTAGAAGTGTGTGTATGAACTCTTTAATAATAGGGAATTTAATTTAATCCATGTATGGTACAATATTTTTGGTATGAAAAATTCAGATTTTCACAATCCCACTGACATTCTTACAGCAAACATCTAAAAACTCACAAACCACTCGACTGTGTCAATACACACAGGGACTGGACTTGGAAAGACACACCACTCATGGATAAAAAAGCAATGCCTCAGTTGAAGGCTCTTTACCAACTTCTTTACTTTCCTGCACAGTGCCAACAGTTTTAAAGCCATCTCCATCTACTGTTCCCTATTAATAAAAATCACCTGACGGTGCTGCCTCAGCACGGCGGTGACACATCACCACGGATTACTGTGCCGCCAGGAAAGCATGGCTGGGCAAGACAAAGATGCTACAAAGGGTGGAGCTGCTCAGGACAAAGCCGAAAGAAAGAGGAATTAAATACAACTATTGGAATCAGGGAAACGTGCGGGTTTTGATTTTCCCGAAAGAAACGCTGGAGTCCAAAGCATTTGATCAGTCTCTTTACAGATTCGGGGAGAGGTGATTTTAGCGGACACCGTAACACCTCCCGCAGAGGAACGCGGATTAAGCGGCGCCCAGCAGCTCGACAGGCCGGCCTGTCTGACTTAAGGACAAAGCTCCCGTAGCCCCGGCGAAACGGCTCCGACGGATCCCGGGGGATCCCGGGAGCAGCCCGAGAGAAGGGGGACCGCGGCGGGGCCCGCCCCCTCCTGCG
>VZTA01025718.1:0-27397 GCA_013398855.1 Mohoua ochrocephala
TTCAAACCGAAAACAGTGAAAATATTACTTAGTGAAACATTAAAAGTTTCAATTGGAAAAGGAAAAAAATATTTTGCTGGCAATACACCTTAACAAAAAAACCCCAAACAAACCAATAAAATGTAAAACTGCATCCAAATCCGAGTTCTTTTCTATGTTTACACACAGAACTGTTGTGTGTATATAGACCTGTACATATATATCTGTATATGGGCCTGTGAAAAGAAAATCCTACCACTATTTCAAAACAAACAAGACATAGTCTTATTAACATCTTCTTTTGTTGCTTGGGACAACAGCATAATAAAAAAACCAGTTAAATTGTTGAAACTTTATTTGTTTCTTGAACGAAATAACTTTAGAAAAGCAAGCATGTAAAACACATATACAATTTAATCCCTGTTTATATAATAACCTCAAAAAGTTCTTACTGATTACTCAAGGTTTTCTGTAATCAAAGAGCTGAAGATGAGAGCTGGTTTTCATAGGAAAGCTTGCAAGAACCCCCTCTGCTGTCTGGTCAATGCTCTTTAAAGTGGATCATACCAATATAACGTCTGTCAAAAGGCAACAATCAGCTCTAAATTCTTAGACTGTGAAATTTTTATCTTATCAGTTCTGTTGCCTGCTTGTGGTCTGGAGATGTGTTTTCCCATCATAACTGAAAGAGGTCTGCTCAAAATGTTCAGTGGACTTTAGAGAGTGATACTATTTAAAGGAATTTTTTTCTGCTGCCTGTTCAAAGACAGGTGTTGTCATTTGAAATGCTATCCAGTGTCTCCCTGGCCCTCAGAGGCCATTCCAGCAAGGCGTAAGGCTTTTTTAGGTACTGAGTCACATTTGCAGATGTCCTAGATGTTCTAGAGTGTTCCAGATGAAAAGAGATGCCTAAAGTGAGGGAAATGCCTGGGGGGTTGTGATAGGAGCCCACATCCAAAGTGAGTTGCAGGTCACTACAACTAGGAGTTTAATCCCACCCATATGCTACTTCCTTGTGTCAATTTAATGCAGCTGTGATTAAAGAAGAGTATTCTCACATGAGCCATTCTGTATGCCTCTCATTTCAGTAACTATGTTTATTTCTTGATCTCAAGATACTGATTTACTTTACAGTAAATAAAAATAGATTTCCCTAAGTCCCGTACAGTCCATTTCCACAATATTTTTTTGATTCGGTTCCCAAACTGTGATTGTTTATTGTGAAAGATCACAGAATTTGCAACTAGATTAAGATGAGCATTTTCAGTAATCTTCCCAGTTTGCCACTTTTCTACTATCGAAAAATTAAATTTCCTTCAGGCCAGCTGGCTTTAGGTACTTGTAGAAAAGATTTTTTTCAATAGGCCAATTTCAAAGTGAAGGCTAAGACTCCTTTGACAGCAGAGCTCCTGGATTTATACTGAAATTCTACTTTTCCTCTTTTGAGACAAGATATGTTTATAGAATGAGAGGTTAATACAGGAACAAATTCAAAGCACAGAGTGACTGCAGACAGGGAATGCCTAAAGGCTCTAAAGATAGAAACAACACCACTAATTTTCCCTTTTTTTAAAGGATAGTTTTCTGAGTTCTTGAGACAGACATTTCCTGCAGCTTTCCAAACAGCTACAGGAATATGTCTAAGAATTTAGTTTTACCAGCATGTGAAAAATCTACAATAATGCCCAAGAGATGTTGGATGTGTGAAAAGAAAGAGCAAATAAACACCTGTGGCAAGGGAAGTTACCTGAGTTTGATTATTGGTACGTATAGATTCTCATGTGACCCAGGTGATTTTTTTTAAACATTGCAATTACATGTATTCTGCCAAAAATTAAGAAACAGATAATTTCAAGGAATTCATAGTACCCCAGTAATATGTATTACCCTACTAGCATTCCAGTATCATAGTAGTATTACATCATTTTGTATTTTTACGGTATTGCATTGATGCATAGACCAAATGTATCCTCATTGAACAAAAGATCAAAAATATCTGCATCCAATAAGGAGATTTCTTACGTAATGAAATTTAAAAATTTGAAATACATGAAATCACCTGAAAATTAAATATAGTCCTTTTGGGTTTTTTATTTTGTCTGTACCATAAGGACAAAAAAACTCAACAAAGAACATGTGTACTGGTATACATGGAAAACCAGATGGGTATTAGAAATCATATCTGGAAGAGAAAAATCACTGCTTAATTTGCTTGTCGGTAAAGGTAATGCCAGCATGCCAGGAAGCACAGGGCACACAGTGCTCTATCTGCAGCATTGTTCAGTTTGCCTCCTTCAATTCTATCTCAGTGCAATCAATCTTGATTTGTAAAAAGAAAAGATCCATAGAGAACTGACCTAATTGGTTTCTCAATATCTCATTTCATTTTTTTTTTTTTTCATTTGCTGGTTTCTTGAATTGAACTATGTTAATCTCAAGTGCTTGCTATGTAAGAAAATAAAGCTTCCAAAATAATGAAGTTATTTTTCTAAAAAAATGAAGCTAAAAATTATTAAATTTTGGTTTTTCTTCCTTTTTTATTTTTTTTCTCTCACTGACCAGATACATATTCTGCAGATGTCCACACTGTCTTGGGGTTTTTGGAAACAGAAATGTTAGCAGATTATTTGTTTACCTTTTTTTAAGAAAGATGAGGTTTTCCAGTAATCACCTGATTCCAACAGCTGTAGAGATAATAATTATTTTATATCCTAAATGACGCCTCACAATAAAATCATGAAAAGAGACAGCAGTAAATGCAATTTTGAGAGCTTTTAACAGAAGTACTCATGTATGGCTAGAGGATACCTGCCTGGGTAGATATTCAGAATTTAATCTGGCTACACAAATAACAGGACCAGCTGATTTGATCACTGCTTAACTTGATCTTCTGTTTAATTTGGTTAGAGCATTAGAGGCCAATATGTTTTCAGCTTAAAATAATTCAAGTGTTTGTTTTTCGCAGTACACCAGGACAAGGTTATAAGAATTAAGAAAACCACATTTGCAGGAAGTTAGAAATTTAGTAAGTAGGCTATTTTGGGAAGCTATATTAAACTCCATCACAGTGAAAGGACATTTGGAAATCTGAGACATCTCTAATGTGTACAAGGCTACACCGTTCCCATCAAAGAAATCTGAGTGATTTTACTGCGCAGATGGTGAAAGTATCAGGTGCATCAACTTTGCTGTATGACTGCAGGAAGGAAAAGCAGAACGGAAAGCGAGTATTCCCCTGAGAAAGACAGAGAGCAAGATCCAGACTACAAGCACTCTGCATTCACGTCAGCAGGCAGTATTGCAGACTACACGAAGAACACAGAGTGTCTCAAGTTTCAGTTGTTTTGCCCATTTTCAACTGCCCTGTGAACATTCATCTTCACCTTTGTGTATTGGGAAGTCCTCTGCAAGCTCCTCTCCTGGACAAAAGAACATTTCCATCCTCACAGTCATGGAACAGCTGATGAGTGAATGAACTTCTGGAAGTCACCTGCTCCAAATCCCGGCTCAAAGAAGGGTCACATAGGGCCTTCTTTACTGCAAGGGCTCAATGAATACTATGTTACAGTCACTATGGTGCAAACCGGACCTCCTGGTCCTCCTCTCCAAGCTGCCTCCAGTCTGTACTTATCTTGGTGTTAGAACTCCACAGGGGCAGGAGGTGGGATTTCCCTATGTTGAACTTCATGAAGTTCCTGTTGGTCCATTTCTCCAGTCTGTGTTGAGGAGGATTTGAATGGGAACTCTTCCATCTCATTCCACAACTACTTTCCCCAGTTTTATGTCAGCTGTGAACTTATTTGAGAGTGTGCTCTGACTCATCGCCCCGGCTGTTCATAGAGACATTCAATAGTATTTTCCTCAGTATCATCCCCAGGCATGCACTATTATAGACTTGCATCCAACTGTGCCACTGATCCCAACCTCTTGAATCCAGTTGTTCAGCCACTTTTCTAATCCACCTCACTGTCCTTATAGACTGCACGCTTATCAGCTTGTCTATGAGAATGTCATGGATGGAAGAGTGGAAAGCTTTGCTTAAATCAAGATAAACAGGAACTACTCGTCTTACTTCATCCATCTTTCCAGTCATATCACCATAGAAGGTTATTGGATTGGTCAGGCATAATCTTTCCTTTGAAAAACCATTCTGACTACTCCTATTCATTTTGCTCTGCTTATGCTTGGAAATATGCTTGGAAAAGCATTTCAGGATGATTTACTCCATCACCTTTCCAGCACAAAGATGAAGCTGACCAGCCTATAGCTCCCTTGATCTTAACTTCCCCTTACCCTCCTCAAAGATAGGTGTGACATTTGCATTCTGCCATTGGTCAGGAACACCCTTGTCCACCAAATCCCTGTGACCTTCCAAAGATAATGGGCAGTACCCTTACAATTATATCCATCAGATTTCTCAGCACTTGTGTGAAATGCATACATAAATTTAAGACAAGAACCTTAGCCTCTTTTGTCCAAGTCTGGCAAAATCATGAGGAACAGAATATGGGCTTGAAACTGAAGGAATGGAAAGTCTTATGTCACTGGTAAAGGTAATATCACCAAAAGTTATAGTGTATGGATTATTAGACATTAAAATGAAAATGTCTTTCCATAGAATCTAATATCTGCCAAACTTGCAACAAAATAATATCCCCCCCAACATCAAATTCATTCAATGAAAAAGTTATTCTAATGACTTTAGATCCCTTCTCTGAGTATTGCTGAGGAGATTTTCAGGGGTGCCATTTCAGGTGTGGATTGACCAGACGATCTGCAGCTATCCATCCTCATCTATCTTCTGCAAATGCTGCTGCTTGGGAATTTATTACTGCCCAGAACAGAGAAGTCCATGAGTACCTAAAGGAGTTGTTTTACTGCCAGTGCCACCAACGACACTGGCCAAATCAGATCTTAGCGGGACTACAGAGGAAAGGAAACAATTCAGGGAGGAAGTGGGTGGGTTGAATGATAGAAATAATAATAAAGTAAATATGTTCAGATACTATGCTACTAGACTAGGTAATTCCCTCTATGTACATTACAGGATTACCACTTTCAGAGCTGATAAGTAATTTAAATGGTTGAGGATGCCATGTATTTTGGTATAAAAAAAGACAGAAATTCTTGATGTATTCATCACAAGGAATATTATTCAAATCTACTGCCTTCTTAAAATTCCACTTTACCTTTTCAAAACTGAGAAAATATCCATTTATTTGATATTAATAAAGCTTTCAAAGGGGCTTTCCCACATGCACACTGTGACTGCAATTTCATGTACACTCTAAAATAATGTAACAATGTTCTAAAAACATGCCATGTATGGCTTGCAGGAAAAACCTTTCAAAGCTGGTCTTGTAAAAGAAAAAACAAAAAAAGAAGATAGATTTCTGGGCAAAATGGATGGAGTTGGAGCAAAGAAGCAATAACTGAGAGAAGAAGCATTGTGTGGTTGAGTGAAGAAAAGATATGCAGCATGAAAATGTTTTCCCTTGTGTTTTGTGCAAGGCACATCCATAGGATTATTTTGCCACTCTGTCAATAGCCTAATGCATGAATCTGAGTTTGAGGATCCAGAAAAAATCAATCTCTGACACCTTCAAGAAACTCATCAAATCATGTGTATAGAAAAGCACTTTGAAGTCTGAAGGTGATAAATACTAATTACTTTTAGTCGTAGCGTAAGTAGTGATGTTGTGCTAAACTGAGAATAGTGTACTTAGATCCTCATATTTCATCTGTTACCTGCCCCTTCATTTGCAACAGCTTTTTCAAATGATAGTGAAAATGAATCCAGTGTTCTGCATCTGGTCTGTTAGCAAAAAAAAGCCTAGAGTTTCCTTACGTAATGCTACTTAACATGCTTTTTCTTTTCAGTTGTATGAAAATATATGACTTCTTTGTCACTCTTTACATAGGGAATTCTATCACTCTCTCTCAGTGTTTGTCCAGAGGATTGAGTAGCTCTATAATCTCTGTTTAAACCCTGCCTTTGTGATGTCTTTGACAAATTACTTAAAATAAGTTCTTAACCATAATTTTCACTTTTATATATGTGGGACCTATTGCCTACTGTCTTATTGAAATCTGGGGACCAAAAAGTGGAGTGGGAGACACTCAGTTGCACAAATAAGAATATAATTGTCCTAGTTCTCTAGACCAGAATAGGTCGGGGGGGGGGCAGACTCTTACCTTGAGGATAGCATCACTCATCCTTGCCATAACTTGACAACTTTCCTAAAATCTTTTCTGAAGAAAATTGACTCTACCCCAGCCAAAACCAGCACCTTGGTAATATTTTCCTTCTTCACTAAGTGCACCGACAGACTCGCTGGCTCTGAGCCTGTCCTCAGGACATACAGGAGCAGGGACTATGAGCTTGAATAGGAAGTAGTACGCTGGAGAATCAGCAGTACGTTGTGCCTTCACAGTGGTGCTCAGCTGGAGAGCTCTGATTTCTGTTGAAGTTCTAAGATGACTGTGGAAGTCTTCAGGCCCTTTAGACAGCTGTTAAGCAAGTTGGCTCTTCCTTTAAGTATCATTCCCTCTCAGTGAATGGGCTAAAGACACTGACCTGCCTCGGGCAATTCTTTTCTGTAGTACACAAGATGCTGAGTGGCTGTGCTGTGACTGTTCTGAGAGAGGGAATTTATTATCTTCAGTGTGGTGCCATGCAAACAAAGCAATATTGCTTTCAGGCCTGAAGGAGCCTGCATGTAGCCTCTCTGCATGTAACATGAGTTGGCTGTACCCCACTGTTCCTACATTTGTTATATACAGGGAAAGGCTCTGGTTCAGGAAAAGATATTTAATTCTCTGCAGATCAGCATCTGTTGCCACAATAAGAAACTTTGAGCATACGCCATCAGCCTGGTGTAATGCACTAATCATACACTCCAGCAAGTGTGAATACTGGTTCATACAAAGCCCCTGCAGTCCACAGGCTAAAAGTATATATGTTTTATGAGCCAATTTCATACTCTGTTCATTAAGAAAGCCATCACCATGGTAACATATACATCATAAGTTACTACTACAATCTCTAAAATTTTCAAGTGCATAGCAACAAGAACATAATGCTGGAGCATCTCCATTTAGTAGTGCTTGAAAGCTGTACATAAGGTTTACTAAGCACCTTATAAGTATCAGAGAGAAGAAATAGGTCTTTTACACCCAATTGGAATAAAGAAAAATCACGTTATTAATTTGTAGACTTAATGATCTTGAGTCAAAGATAACTGGCTGTCGTGTTTTTCATTTTGCCTTTGTATTTCTCCTTCATCTCATTATCTTAGCTATTCTTTTTAAAATGGTTAGTAATAGGACTATGCTGTAGAAGAAATGCTGTATGCAACTTTGAGTAAAAATCTACATGTGGGAAAGCTGCAGACAATAAAGTGGTCTTCCAAGGAACATGGAGCTCCTTGTTCTAACCCCATTGCTTAATCCTCTGCAGAAAGCTCAATTTCCAGATGCAATTTCTCCAGTGACGTGATTCACATCACAGTAACTTTATCTAGTTTTTTAGCAGAAGACAGATCCTGTTAGAGCTGTACCAAATGAGGAAAAGGAGTTCGACCACAAAAAGATGACTCGAAGTCATAGCCAGAGAATTTTTCCTAGCAGATTGATGATAGCAGAAAGGTAAAGTAAAAAGAGGAGTTATCATCTATGCATCAGCTTTCTTCTGTGTGGCTCTAACAACCAAGACATGGCAAACTCTGTGGGCTTTCATACTAATGGAACTGATCTGCTCCTTGTAAATTAAGGGGAATGACCGTCTCTGATTTTCCTTGTGCTTTGCCTGACAAAATGGAAGACCTGGTTAACAATTTTATATGTACATCCATATATGCACAAACTTTCCTCTCCTCACTGACTGAACATGATAAGGCTCTATTTTAGATTTTATCTTAGTACATCAGCCCACTAAAGTTGAAAAGTTATTTTGATGTCATAATCATACTTTTTTTCCCCTTCAAATTATCCCTTGCTTTATTTCAGAACTTCAAACTTGAAGATCATTACAAACTTCAGAAACACAAGGGAACAATGCTACTAGGAAAATGTTTGAATAGCTAGTTACAGGGATATTTAAAGGCAGTGGAAAATGTCAAGACTGTAAATTTAACTTTGACTCTAGTAGGAGGTTCAGAAAATGTTAAAGCATAACTTGAACAAGAGGGCAAGTTCCTGACAACAGAGCTATCATGCCAAATCAAAATTAAGCTTCCATTGTGTGAACAAGCTCAACTTGACAGGACATTATGTTGTTTTTCTTTAAAATGATACTTCACCAATAATTTCCACTGCCAATTAAATGAGAAAATATATATATTTAAAGAATGCACTGTAGGCTGCAATCATACCTTTTAATGTTTTCATTTGACTCATGGCTTAAATATAGATTTTTTTTTTTTGGTAGTGGGTTTATGTGGTGGGGGAAATTAAAGGGACGGTTTCCATGAGAAGCTGCCAGAAACTTGCCCCATGTCTGCTAAAATCAATGCCAGCTGGCTTCAAGACAGATCTGCCACTCTCCAAGGCTTAACATATCAGCAACAGCAGTACAGCCTCTGCATAACATATTTAAGAAGCCGAGGAAAAAAATTTGAAGAGCAAATGCATCTGGAGAGAGGAGTGAGAATACGTGAGAGTGAGGTGGTTCGTCCTTGGCTGGACACCAGGTGCTCACCAAAGGCACTCTGTCACTGTCCTCCTCAGCCAGACAGGGGAGAGGAAATATAACAAAAGGCTCTTGGGCTGAGCTAAGGACAAGGAAAGATGTCTCACCAATTACTGTCATGGGCAAAACAAACTCAAATTGGGGAAATTAATTGAATTAATTAACAGTCAGGTAGGTAATACATCTTATATATATATATAATATAACTGTTATCATTTGATCTAAACATCTTTCTCTTGGGATACAAGGGTGTCTTTCTTTTTTCTCTTCAAATAATCAAAGACATATGGATCCTCCCTATTTTAGGATGGCTGCAGAGGTTGCCATCTTGTGCTAAATAATTCTGATGGATCTGTTGCATATACCCTGAAGGAAGATAAAAAGGTTGAGCCTTCAACCCATAGACTTGTGCAACCATGCAGTCTGCATAGCAGTGGGTGTGGTTAGTGGAGTCCTTCGAGGTCACAGTACCAGAATGTGCCATCCTGCCCCAGGTGGCACAACACAGTTAAGTGCTACGGACAAGAATCACTGAAATATCAGCAGAGCACAAGTGACAGCACTTGTGACTTGAAGTAAGAGCAATGAGCTGATCTGATTTTCCTTGGGGACTTATACCTACTCCTTGAGGAATTCTTGAAACCTTCAGATCCTTGCTAGCAGTACATGTGAGGAAATGCTTCTCAGCTTCAACAATTTGCTGGGAGCAGAGAGGTGGGGATATGACTTGCCTTCAGTTGCTCCCCTTCAATGCTGCTGGGGGCAGGGGGACTTTTCCCCATTTCTGGACAGGGAGTGGCAGGCTATTGGACAGGAACAGACTGAGCCTGAGTGGCAAGAGCTGTAGCTTCTCACCATGAAGATTTAGGGATATGGTGGTGTACAGAAAATACCACAGGCGGTGAAAGATAACATCAGCACTTAGTAACACTGGTATCAGCTATACAGAACTGCTGATCCAGGTATATACTGTTGGATCAGAATAGTGCTCATCATTCAGACTGATATATGAGAAAGCAAAGGCACTCAAGCCTCATTCACTTTTAAGAACTTGACAAAAGTATCCTTTTAAAGTTTTAAGGGGAAAAATGATTATTTCATCCAAAGTAATTGTTGATATGTAAGCATTATAAACTGTATAAGCTGCCATCTCTATATGAAACACTTTGAAGAAAATCTAGGTCCCAGACTTCATCAGGGGTGTATAAAGTAGTCTACACCTGGCATTATCCTAAACACATTGGGTAAAGCTTACACAAGCTTTATGCACTTGCAACCACAAAACATAGAGAAGGCAGTTAGTATTCTTTCATGTCTAGAGTCTATTTTTAAGATCACTAGGAGAGCTTTTGAGCTCTGGTGACAAACTGAAATCTTCGATTCCCCTATGCTATTTCATTTGTATTGGTATTACACAGGAGGCATTCAGCTCATACCTATGTGGGGCAAAACCTGCCGTCCTTTGTCTTGCTGAACAAAACCCTTCTCTAAAATGAAATCTGTTGACTTTACCTAGAACTGAATTTCAGATGTAGAAGATAAACATGTTACTTACAGAAAGCATTAGAGTTCCTTAGTAGTTGGCTTTTAAGACTGTAGTGTGTACATTGGGGTAGTTATGTATTCTCATCCAGGTAATTAATAATGCATCAGCTTAACTGCAAAGTTCTGTACACAAACGACTGCAACTGAAGTATAAATAACTGCATCATGTAACTACATGTAAAATGGATTTGTGGGACTATGAAATAAAATTGTATTATAAAGCAGTGAAAGAAATGGGATTAAACTCCCTGCTATAAGAAATACTAATAATTACTTAGACACAGTATAATTACACAAATTGCAATAACTGTGTAATTACATAATAGTTACAGTTATAGTGTTATAAAGTGTGATTGCTTCTTGTCTTGTCCTAACTCATGTCCTAGCATTTAACTTGAAATAACTTCAAAAAAGGAAGATTAATTTTAATGTTTATGGACTTAAAATCTATTGAAGTAGATGGAAAACTCTGCTATTTCAATAAATTTTAGAATGGGATAGATAGATAGATAAAATTATAATGTGAGGAATAATACAGTCCTCTGAAGAAAATGTGTGTTGCTTCTTACATTTGTACTTAATACTCCACTGCTAAAGTGATTTCAAGAAACAGAAGTATTTAAGGAGAGAACGATTTGGGGAGGTTATCCCTTTCTGAGACTAGTGAGAATTAGGACAGAGTCCAGGCACAGATTTAGGTATCTTGTCCACCCATCTCGTTTTCTCTGTTAGACTAAGCCTATGGTTCTTCCACCTCTGAGAGGGTTCTTGCTTTTTGGGTTTGTTTTTTGTTTGGTTTTTTTTGTTTTGTTTTGTTTTGGTGTTGTTTTTTCTGATTGTCTGGGTGTTTTGGGGTTTTTTGCTTTAACGCCAGATACCTTCATGATATCTGAGCTGAATTCACTGGAGTTAAGTTTTCTCACTCAGTCATATTTTATTCCTGTTTGTTTTACTCTGTCTCTATAATAACCACTCAGCTGAAAAAACATAGAAGAATTACACTGGGCTTATGGAAGCAGGAAATTATTCACTACAGCTACCTGCTTCATGTGGTATAAAGAAATACTACTAGGATGATCTGAGAATTCTACAATCTAGTTTACAGCATAAAGTGTCATATCTTTTGTGTACCACTAAAATCAGTAAAGAAAGTCCTGATCTGCCTGCCGTGATCCAAACGCAATGTGTGATATTACAGACATTTCTTTGGCATCCCACTGTCCAGCACTCTGCTGACAAAACACTTGATATTTCCTCTGCTTCCAGGGGTGTCTGGGATTCCCTTGTTGCACAAGTTGTTTCCCTTAGGGACTGAACAAAGAGTTCTGAACATCAGAGAAAAGAGACACTGAAAGATCTTTTCCATAGGAGTAACAGACTCCAGTGCAGTAGGTAAGGTATCTTCATTGTCATCATCACCATCATCATCTTCTAATTTTTGCTGGTGAATCCAATTTGAACAAGCAGTTGGAGAATTTAACCTTATAACGCTTCAGAAGTTAAATATTCCAGCATTTCCAAGACAGAGCTTTGCCCTTTTGGCTGGACTTGCTATTCATCTAACCTTTTCATCTCCTGAGGAACTTTGATACAGAGATAGAAGTCCTAACTTTGCTGATGTTTTTAATTATAGAGAAGCCAAGAGATCCGTGGGATTTTAGTACTTATAACAAATATCTGGTACTCTACAACCTGTTGGACATAATAAACAAAAGAGAAAGTCCTGTTGTTATGGCACACACCCCCCTGAGAGAAGATAAATCTTCATATGTGTCTGCTGGACGTTGACAGATGACTTTGTGTGTCTTTCATGTCTGAGCATTCTCACAGCTCTGAGCTGCCTTTCCTACTCCCCTTTCCTGCTAAAGCCTCCTTGCAGCAGCAGAGGCAGAACAGAGTGCAAGTCTGTCTCTTACCCGACCAAGTTCAATCCACGGTATTTAAAATGTAAATTAACTGGGTTTGGCATTGGACAAGGAACAAGGGAAGAGTCACAGACATTTTTCCCACTCTCCCTCACTTACAAGGAAGCACTGACCCCTGGAAGAGGCACAGGAGCTCAGGAGAACTCATCACAAAAACAGCACCCAAAATGACCAATCAGTCTCTTAAATATGTAAGGTTAATCCTCCCTACTTTATCCATGAAAGTTATCTAAATTAATTAAACAGTACCAGCTTGTAATGACTTACAAATAATTTTTTTTTCACCTATTAGTAACTTTCCCAGGTTTATGAACACTTTAGATTAGAAATGGCAAGGAGACCAGGTGGTTACAAAGTATGTTCAAAGTTGTCACTAGACTATAGTGTTAATCAGAAGATGGCAACAGGAAGAAAAGATGGTGCCAGTTATAATGAGCTGAATCGTTATCTCTAAAATTACTAGGGAATCTAATAACAATATAATAATAATTACTTTCTTGGAAGAAACTACAAAAGCATTTAAAATTTCTGAAATAAAGCCCCCTGCCAAAGATCAATGCAAACATATGCTAACATTTAGCAATTAATTATTGATAACTCAATTTAACTCACTCTCTGTGCTGTTTACTGAAATTAAAGTCATTTAGTAATCGATAATCATCCTTATAAAACAAGGGTAAAACTTAGCTAACAATAGTGCAGATCAATAAATTAGCTCATCTAATAGAACTTAATATTTTATTTCAGCACTCTATCTAAGAAATAGTGGGCACTAATTTCACTGAAGCAGCCATGAGGAATATGGATCCTTTGCACAATTTCCATCATGGAAATTAAAAAAAAGAAAATCCCAGTGATGATGGACTTCTTCATTGCAAGTTTTCAACTATGTGAGAAAGCAGAAATGGTCCTGTTACCTCGAGTACAGATGGACTCAAAAAATAAAATAATCTTGCCTTGCCGGCAGTACGAAGCAGTTCCTTAAGCATCACTTCTTGCAAAAGCACTCACTCAACCTCAGCCCAGGTTCATGCTATGAGTGTTTATTCAGTTGTCTTGTATTTTCTTACTGTTCCTACTCCATAAGCCTTTTCTGCCACTTCTTTCTCCCAGGCACACAAATCTATTGAGCAGCACTGTCTCCTGATAGTCAACACTTCTAACAACTCATTTTCTGATAGCAGAACATCAATGTGATCTAGATGTTATGGTCATGTATCTTGCTAGTCTTAAAAATGTCAAGTTCCCTTCTTCCACCTAGTCCCAAAAGCCCTTAATTACAGAAG
The DNA here is from genome assembly GCA_013398855.1 of Mohoua ochrocephala. NCBI lineage: Eukaryota > Metazoa > Chordata > Aves > Passeriformes > Acanthizidae > Mohoua > Mohoua ochrocephala. Next base: position 13,425 of record VZTA01025718.1, read on the forward strand.
ATATGCTCTTACCTAGTTAGAGTACATACTCCACGGCTTCAGTGATGTTTTCAAGCACTCCTGGCATAGTAGGGTAACATTTCACTATGCAATAAGTTTTCATTACTGCTCTCTAACCAATCATATACGTAATAATAGTATTTAAAAACATGCAAATGTAGTTTGTACATTTCAATTTCTAATGTAATTTTTGTAATTCTTAAATTTTTCCTCAAGATTTTAGGACTGCAGACAGATGACGATGTTGCTAACTAGGACCAAGATTAACCTAGCAGGACAGGACATAGGAAACCAATGGACATGACACAGGAAGTTGCTGGATATGACAGACAACAGTAAAAGAAGCTGATAAAGATTAAGGATAACTCCATGACAGATGGTCATTTTTAATGAGTGGTTAAGGGGAATGTATAAGAGGAATGATCAAACTTCAAAAATTGGGGTGCTGCAGAACTTCTGGATAATAAAATTTGCAAGGCCAGGAACATATCTCGGTCATACCAGATTTGAATATGGATGTCACAAGACTGGGACTAAAAAATACTTACATTTTCACTGATTTTTTTGCAAAGGAACTGACACGGAGAAAGATATGGATGAAGGTAGAAGATAGGACCAAGAAACAGGAAATGGGATAGTAAGGTAGGCTTACTATCTTAAGACTGGTTCTTTCTGTATGTAGCTGCCAGCAGCCCTGTGCTTGATCACCACAACTTAAAGCAGGACAATAAACTCACTTTTCCTTCTCCTATACCAATCATGTCCAAATTGTTTCTTTTGCCAGGAGCAGAGGGAAGGGAATGGGAGCACCTTTTCCTGAAATCAGGAGTGACCTTAGGACAGATGGATTGAGTACACTGTTGTCACCATGCCAGTATCATCATGCCAGTGCCCTTTCCAAGCCTGGTGGCATCAGTGTCTCTAAAAACATCTTAAGAAATATATTCCATTTCTTATGCAGGCAGGGAAAAGCTTCTAGTGAAGAGAGCAGGCCACTGAGAAACTGCTGTAAGGCTTAGTACTCTGTGGTGGGTTGTCACTGGCTGGATGCCAGGTGCCTGCCATAGCAGCTCTATCATTTCCCTCCTCAGCTGGGCTTGGAAGGGAAAATGAATGGCTTGCGGGTTGAGATAAGGACAGAGAGAGATCACTCAGCAATTACTGTCACAAAAAAAACCCCAGACTCAGGTTTGGGAAATTAGCTTAATTTATTGCCAATCAAATCAGAGTAGTGTAATGAGAAATTAAAACTAATTCTTAAAACACCATTCTGTCACCCCTCCAATCTTCCACGACTCAGCTTCAGATTTCTCTACCTCCTCCCTTGCAGCAGCACAGAGAAGCTGGGAATGTTGGCTGCAGACAGTTCATCACATGGTGTCTCTGCCACTCCTTCCCTCTAGGGGAAGGATTCCTCACACTCTTCCCTTGCTCCAGTGTGGGGTCCCTCCCTCAGGAGACAGTCCTCCACACACTCCTTCAATGAGAGTCCTTCTCATGAGCTGCAGTTCTTCCCTAACTGCTCCCATGTGTGTCCCAGCCACAGGGTACAGTCCCTCAGGAACACAGAATCACAGAATCATAGAATATCCTGAGTTGGAAGAGACCCGTCAGGATCATTGAGTCTGACTCCTGGTCCTGCACAGAACGCCCCAAGAGTCACACCATGTTCCTGAGAATGTTGTCCAAACACTTGAACTCTGTCAGGCTGGTGCTGTGACTGCTTCCCTGGGGAGCCTGTTCCAGTGCCCAGCCACCCTCTGGGTGAAGAACCTTTTTCTAACATCAAACCTAAAACTCCCCTAAATATAATATCTAACCTAAACCTCTCCAGCATGGATCCCTTTTGTGGGGTCACAAGTCCTGACAGCAAACCTGCTCCATCATGGGCTCCTGTCTCCACAGGTCCACATATCCTGCCAGGAACTTGCTCCAGCACAGGCATCCCATAGAGTTACAACCTCCTTCAGGAATCTACTTGCTGCAGTGTGGATTTCTCCAGGGGCCACAGATGGGTCTCTGCATCCCTGTGGACCCCCATGGGCTGCAGGGGCACAGCTGCCTCACCATGGGCTGCACCAGGGGCTGCAGGAGAATCTCTGCTCTAGTGCCTGGAGTGCCTCCCGTCCCTCCTTCTGTGCTGACCTTGGGTCTTCAGGGTTGTTCCTCTCAGATATTCTCATCCCTCTCCCTGGCTGCTGTCGCTCAGCATTTTTTTTTTCCTCTTCTTAAACATGTTATCTCAGAGGCACTACCAGCATGTCTGATGGGCTTGGCCTTGGACAGTGGTTGGTCCATCTTGGAGCTGGCTGGCATTGACTGTTGGACATGGAGGAAGCTTCTGGCTGCTTCTTACAGAAGCCATCCCTGTAGATCCATGGCTACAAAAACCCTGTCATGCAAACACAATGCAGACTGCCAGCTCTTCAGAGCTAACCAAGGGTTTCTGAGCTGAGTATCACCATAGAAATGTCGCCTTTGAGATCCGTTTAGAGAAAACTTCATGCTGAATGAAAGATGGGTGCCAAAAAACTCTTCCAGGGACTGTAAGTGACTCTAATTGAAAACTAATCCTCCTTCAAAGAAAACTTAACAATTCTCATTCATCACATCTGTGGTTATAACGACATATTAAGTTATCATAGATAAATCTTTCCCATGGAAGACTCTTGATTAGTTTTTAAATGAATGTTTTCCATAGCACATTTTGTAGATTATAAGGAATTTATTTCAGTTTTTGTGAAATCATCGTGTGAGAAGGAAAGTAGAAGGAGACTGATGATGAGTCACAGTCTTCCTAGTTATTTAAGACTGTGGGTGAACAAAAATCTTATTGAAGTAAATGCCAAAGAAAGTACCATGGAAGTCTGACTCATGATTGTAATGGAAATTTAAAATCAAGGTTCTGGAGCAGAAACCACCATAACAAAATGTCAGAGATGCTAACATTCAAAATGGTTTGGGTTTTTTACCAGATAAAACCATACACTAGTAATATGATAACCATCTAAACAATTCATTGCCACAACCGTTTCACTTGCTTTATCTCAAAATTTGCAACAAATACAGTTATGAACTCATTCCAGCAATGCTTTATTCAGAGCATCCAGCAGGAATGACAGACATTTAACTATTCATGCATTATAGGATGGGCATTCACCATGCATCTAACTCTTTGCTTGTTTCACTGAACCTTTTTGTGTTGAAATATTCCTGTCAAATCTGAGGAAAATGGTAACCATAATAAGGCCTTCAAACAAGATGAGTCTTGTTTATTGTTTAGTAAAGCAGAGTAAATTGAGAGCAATGTCTTTCTCCATGACAGAGCTTGAGTGTTGTTGAAAGGAGGACTGGAAAACAAGCATGACAACACTAAGAGCTATGTTCACAAAAGGATTTGCATCACAGAAGTTTAATACTTAGTTGTCCTGTGTTCATACCCTGGCTGATAAACATCAAAGGCTAGATTACTCCCACAAATGAACAAAAAATATTAGCTTTCCAGAGATTCGTTTTGAACTGTACTTTTAGAAAACAGTGGAGAAGGAAAAAGAAAGTTTGTTCTATTTTCTGACTGGAATGCTTCTGATTAATGCCTCACCATGAACCAGTCTCCCAAAAGGTGTTCAAACCCTTCTGATGTACGCTTAGAATACCTTCCTTGCTAGACCATAGTCCCCTCCTCTTTTCGCTTGAATGGTCTGTGTGCAAAAACACATTGTGATTCGTGGCCCACGTGGAGTCTCTGCCCTGTTTTCCCACATTCCATTTCTAATTTTCCTGTAGAATTGAATGCAAAACCTTATCTCACAATAATGCGACTTAAGCCTTGATCTCATAAGAATCTGTGGACTGCTGACCTGCAACCTAAATAGCTAAAATTGGTGCTGTTTCACTGAATCAACGGAATTTATTTCACCTATGGATTTTCTCTATCCATGAGGTGCTAAACACTATAAATGTCTTGATCTATCTTTCCAACCTCAAGGGAGTTACCCAAAACCTTCAGACCAAGTCTTAAAAGGCTTCTGCTTACAACTTAAAGGTAAATGTGTGAGAGAAGAGACACCTTAAAAATGAAAGGTTTAATATACAGATTGTTTTAAGGCTGTGTAATATTGATCAATATTCTCCAGAAGAAAACTGAAGCTTATACACTGGAGGTGAGATTTATCTACAGTGAATTACTATGATCTTTAAAACAAAGAAATGAGAAACAAGCTACTTAATTTTCAGCAGCAAGGTGTTCAGCCAGGAAGTGAAACTAAAAAAAGATATTGTCAAGGTAACTTAATAAAGGAAATTTATTGTTCAAAGTCAATTCAGAGCACCTGTCCACCTAATAATATTTCAAATTATTTTGTGAGACAAATACTCACCTAAGTCAAAATAATTTGCAAACAATCAATATTAATGAAGGAATTAGTACACAGAAGACAATAATGAGAACTCGGGCCAAGGAAAATATTAACAAGGTGGATAACCCAAGTAGCAATGTATTTTGCATTGGGTAATGGGATCGTAGTGTTCATTTTCTGTATTTGTGCTTAAAAGTGGGGGAGGAGGACGAGGGAAAAAAGAGCAATGAGAATCAGAAATATGGAAAATAAAATAATTGGACTTATTTAGCTAACAATAAGGAGCACTGAATCAGGTATGGCACAGCCTTCACCTCTTAGAAAAGCTACTGCAGAGGGGCAGGAGTGGTCTGTTCTCCATGTCCAGGGAGGATAGGACAAAAATCAGTGGGTTTAAACTGCAGTGAGGAAGATTGGAATAATCATATGAAGAAACTTTAAAACAGTGAGGACAGTGAAGTACAGCATCAGACTGCCATGTGCAGCTATGCAGTCCACATCACTGGAGCTTTCTAAGGTCTCTTTAGATGCACATCTGCAAGGAATGACACAGACACTGCTGATCTTGCTTTGGGACACAGCGATAGAGTAGATGACCTCAACCTACTTGCAATCTGAGTGGGTCTGTGAGATACATAGTACAAAAACTAATTACCACTTGTAAAGTTTAGGAACGTCCAGGGGATGTTGCATTGAAAAGGGACACTTTCCAGGTTTAACAGCGAGTTGTTTTCCCTGACTTATATGTTAACAATCACCAGGAATACATTTGAGAAACAGAAATGGGAAAAGGTCTAACATTCCCAATTCCCACTGCAGCTGGTGACAACAGTCCTGTTGATCTCAAGGTGAAAAAGATTAGGAACAAGCAAAGAGTAATACACCATGGGCTCAAAGCTGTAAATTATTAATATAAAATTTTTCCAGTGCCTCCTGCAACTCAGTCTGAAAATACACCAAATCTTATTATTTTCGTAGTGACAGCCTACAAGAATGAATTCTCTGAGTGCAGTGCTGGAGCTTTAGTGAATATAATATACAAAACTCCACTTGAGGGGAAATCCTTATCTTACTTACATACTTCGAAAATGCCACCAAAAATCTAAGATAGATAGATAGCTAGAACACCCAGTTGAAGGAGCAATATTTTCCTGTCATCTGATCTCAGTGTTCCCAGTTCCCCCTTTATCTGTTTTATTTGCCCTGCACTTACAGTCTTCAATGTCTCTTTGAACCATAATCCTCTCTAGCCCCCTGGGCCCCAGCCCTTATGTGTAAATGTTACTGTCAGAGTGGTCATGCGTAGAGAAATACAGGGGTTTATGGAAGAATCTCACTTTTGAAACAAAGACTGAGAAATATGCACTAAGACAATTATAAACAGGCAAAACCAAGCAGGGAGAGAAATCAATAAATGATAGTGAGCTGAATTTTTTTATTATGGTGCACTCCACTTTGCTGGAGAAATTCGGGTCTCTAGAGCCATTTGCAGTCCTAGACTGAGACTAATACCATGGGAGACTCTGCCCTTTGCAAAAGCAATCTGGGAACAAAGCACACTGAGACAACCTGTGTTCTGCAGTCTGGGAGAGGGACAGCCAGCCCATAGACCACAGCAAGTGAGGACTGGACTAGAGAACACTTTTCTCTCTTCCATGATTGTGCAGTCTGATTGATAAGCCAACCAAGGTGGGTATTGAGGGCGCTAGAAAAGGGGGAAGGACGGACACCAATGCAGACCGAAAGGATTTATTAAATCAGCTACAACTGTGCAAGTGTAGTCATATTGATCTGAGCCCCAGCTTTTTAAAAGGAACTGTAAATACATAGAAATTGACCAGCCCTTGCCCAGAGAGCAATTGGTCATCAGTTAAAACCAGAAGCAAATTTATCACCTGTTTTAATCACCTAAATTTTCCACAGACCATATAATTTACTGTTACATTGTTCTGAGTCTATTTACGTTAGTTTATCTAAAGCATGTTTACCAGACAGGTATGCAGTTTCATTTGAAGACAGAAGAAACAAATCCATCACTGCTTGCAGTTTTTTGTCCTCTCCGTCCTTGCAAATGTTTGATTATCCCATAGTTAAAAAGCTGTTGTATTTCTCATTTGAGTTCTTCTAGCTTTAGCTTCCAATGGTTTTCATCACTGCAATATCTTTTTTCCAAAAGATTGAAGAGCCAATTAGTACCTGCTATTTTCCTCCCCTGAAGATCTTTATACACCTTAATTAAGTCACTTTCCAATCTACTTTTGATAAGTTATGCATATTGATTTCTCACTGGAAAGCATTTTCTATACTCATCAGAACATTTTGCAGCTCTCTCTTCAATCAGATTTTCCTTAAGAAAAAGTATGGCAAGTACAGTGGAAACCAGCAAGAAGAAATTCCAGCTCTGAAACCTTGTGACAAAGTTTCCTCAGGGTTCTTCGTTCACTATCCTGGAATCTTTAGTCAACTATTTGCCTTTATTCATCTATTTCTAGCTAGGTTGGAACAAACAGTGCTCTGAAACACCATTTCAGATGCTGACGATTAATATTAATCAATGGCCAGAGTGGTATTTGGCAATAAATCATTTAATGCTCTAGCTTCACAAGTACTTGATCTTCTATTAGATGGCTAATGTTTAGTATCATCACTGACAATTCTGCATGAGTCGAGCCACTGAATTATATTGTGGTGTGGGATGAGACAAGTTCTTTTTCTCTACCTCTTCCTTCTCTATAAGTCCTCTGAGTTAATAACATAAATAATAAAGGAAATTTGCTCCAAAACCTGCATGACAATGCCATAGAATTGTCAATTTTAATTCTTGGAGGATTAAAAGGGATATTTATGCTATTTCACTGTGGGTACCTTATTTAACCTGTTTAGATTCCTAATGAGTGTGATTCAGTGCAGGAACTTAACTTTGGTGTCAGAAATTAAGGCTTTCTGGGCTGTAAACTAGGAAATATCCTAAGAGTTATTTAATATACCCACTCTTTTTCTGCTCACACTATCATGCATAGAAAGCAGCAAACAGGAGAAGAGTGTCAAAAAGGAATGACCTATGCTTAGGCAGCTTAAAAAAAAAAAAGTTATCACATGATACAAACTTTCTAGAATTAGAAAGTTTGAATAGTCCCTTTTACTTTTGCACCCATCAAGATAATTTTTCAAGGAACATTTACCTGCACCTCTGTGAACTCTGGTTTACCCTTTGTGATTCAATCTGATGAAAAAATGGTAGATAGAATGGAGTTATTTAGTATTAGCTGAAAAAAGCTACATTATGAGAGTAAATGATGCTGCTGGGAAGCGAAAAGACCTGCTTCTCAACTCTATGAGATTAGAGGCCTCTGGGCATTAAAATTACATCAGTACAGCAAACTTGCACAGGTAAATTGAAGGTATGTGCTAAAAACCCATCTTAACATAATGAACGGCCAGTAAAATACTCTCATCTCAGGGACATGGTCCATGGACAAGGAACCAAGGACATCCCAGACCTCTGCCGTGCCCTCGTTCAGTGTACCAGGCAAGGTCCTATTGGTGCCACAGTGCTAGAGCTAGTCAGCTGCTGCTGGCCCCAGAAAGGCAGAGATGAAGGTAAACAGACTGATGGAAGCTAGAAGGCTACAAAGCATCATTGTCTAGCAGCCAGAATTATACCAGACCACTGCTCATATATGTGGGCATTGCATTTATTCTCTGAGAACTTTTTATTCTTCCAAAGAATATGTTATATCTGATCACTTCATAAATGCTGAGAATCATGTTGCGTGAAGTAAACATTATTTCAGTCAGTAGAAACAAATAATAAAGTGCTTGAGGAGTCTTATTATAATGGTGTCAGAACCGGCACAATTTCAACTGTGGCACAGATGACATGGGTTAAGACTAAACATCTATATGTCTGATGTTACAGTAACTTAAAGAATCCTTCAAGCATAATCAGAACTGATCTCTTGTCATTCAGATGACTACTAAAAAGATATTCTGGAAGCATTAAAGAGAAACTGGAAATTTAGTTATAAAATAATGGTGACTGACTTAGTAAGTAAAAATTTGTACCCAGATTTTCCAAAGCACTGAAATTAAACAGCAAATTTTGTTGTGATATGTTCTCATGCCTACATTTCATGAAGAAATCTATGGAAGTACTAAGAAAACTAATAATCTTAGTCTGAAACCCACAATGTAGTCTTCAGCACCAAGCTGTTGGCTCACCTTAAGCACCTGCTTGAAATAAAACATTTAAATACTATCCTAAATCAATGTGCTCTTTTAAATGGAGCCTTCCAAAAACCAGCAAAAGATATGTTGTGGTCAATACACATGGTGCACTTTATTACTCATTTCCATGCATGTTTGTATGTATTCCTCAGTGAGTTAATACTTTGTTCCTTTTGTTATTGTTTTGTAGGTACTGTGTAGGACTGGAAAGAGTTCTAGGACATCTGGGCAGACCTAGGCTCATACAAACAGACACACCTTATATTGATCCACTTTTAAAAACCCCAGCTTTCTTACTGGAAAACTATTCCAGAATATCTACCTTCCTTCAGACCAAATCTCCAGTGCACATGCACAAAGCATGCTCAAATTGTACAATATTGATTACTTTTCTTTTCAGGGATTCAGTTTAGTATCCTGTATCCCATGAAATTTCTTATCAGGTTGGTAAACGAATACTGTGGGTGTCTCCTCATGCATCACTAGGAACCTTTTTCAGTAGCTCAAGGCAATAATTAGAAAGAAACACAAGAAGAAATTAATTTATTCTCAAGCGTGATGAGTCAGATATAGGGGTATACACAACATACTTACATTTTCTTTTTAGAGACATGATTGTTGTAAAACAATATATAAGAATCAACCATTTCCATTTTAATCAGGATCATGTAAAGTGTAATTCTCAACCCAGAGGTTCAGCTATCCATGATAAAGCACTGGTTTCATGCAGCTGTGTGATCTCGACTCAGTTTTACCAAGGAAATTGTGACAAGGTGTGACAACGACACATGAGCTAAATCCATGCAAGAAAAGAAAAGCAAAAATACAGAGAGAAATGTAAGAGCTAAGATTCTAACAGTTAACACCTTGAGGATTTTGGAGGAAGAAAAGCTGATAAGGAAAGATGGATTTCCCTATAAGGAGAAGGGGATGAGAGGTGGGTAGGAAGGAGGCTACAGATTCTCTAGGATGGCAGCTTCAAAACATCAAGGATCAGACCCTTCCACTGACTAACAAAGACAAACTCTGACTGCATGATTAATGGCTGAGTGCACCAGTGTCTCTCCAGGTGTGTGAGTGTAAACTGGTCCTTCTGGCCTGCTGGACCTGGCTGCCTCTTTGAATTAACCAGTAAGTTAAAAATCAACATGTGTTCTGTGTCCATCCTCCTGCACATTCTCTGCGCATTCAACAAATGTCACCTGAATTATGTGACCCAGAAAGGAAGAATACCGAGAGGTTTCCCTGCTGCAACTGATCAAAGCTTTTCTGGGTCAGCACCACAGGCTGGCCACAGCTTGTCTTTATCTCACCTACCTTCTATTGAGTAGAAAACATCTCTTCGCTTCTTGAGATTTGATTACTGTATTCTCTCTGCCCGTAGTAGTGATGATATAATGTAATAACAGAGAGGAAAAACTGAAGCCCATTTCTTTTCCTTTTGAAGCAAATAGGCAAATATTTAGGCAAGAAGTGAGACTTCAGGCAGGAACCCAAATTTCTCCTTTACTTCACCACTTTTTTCCTGTGGACCATTTCTCACTTTACAGCTTCCATAAACCCACTCAACATTAGTACTTCACATGCAGAGAACAAGATGTGATACCTGAGTTTGCCCATTTTTTTTTCCTAATGCCTTGAACAATTTCTCACTGTGGTACGTCAGCATTCTCCTAAAAGAGATAGAACAGGAAAGGACTGGGTTTTAATTCAGAACATGATCCTATTGAACACATCACAGTAGATGACCACAGACATTATTGGCAAAAAACTTATTTGTTGGAGCTTAAGCTCTGATTAACAGCTTTCCCTGGCTCAATTTTGCATTCATACAGGGTCATTCTGCTGAGATGAAAAGTGCATTTAAAGCTCTTTCTCATTCTTTTCTGAGCAAAACATGACCTAGATACCAAGCCTATTACAGCCTAATAGAAATAGCTTGACAATCACCAAACTCATTTAACTGTGCACATTTTCTATGTTTCTTTTCATCCTTTTGAGGCCCGTTTACGAGGCTCAAGGTGGGATGCTGCATGCAAAACCTAGGTATTTACAAAAGGTGATAATATAAATTTATTGAATTTGCACTTTTTGCCCTTACGGAAATATGTTGTACAATCCCTATGCTACATTTTACTCAGGGGTCATAAAGACTTACCACAAATCAAATTTTGCAGCATATTTTTGATATAGGGATATATTATATGCCCCATTTTATGGATGTGCAAATAGTCATAGGAAAGTAATATGATTTCTCAAGTGCCACAGTGCCAGGTAGGATTTCTCTCATCTAATATTATCTGCCTGTGGGTCAAGTCTAGCCAGATTGTCTCCGTGACCTTTATTGCTAGCAGGAAGGCACATTTGTCCGGAGAATGACGCATCTCACCTCTCTTCCACCTTACATTATTCCGTCTTTCTGCCTTAAACATTTATCTTAGGCTGACATAGATCACCTTATAGATGAAGCCACTCCTTTCCATTTGCTACAGAGGGTACTTTGATGACTAGCTCAGACTTGACACCTTTTAGACAGATAAGGTTAGACCGCTATATTATTAATATTAGGTGATATGGAGGCTACCTTTAGTGATAAATAGAAGGTGGACTCATCAGTTTCTTTCCCTGTCTTGATTTACAAGATCTGAATTGAATGTATTACAGGTCTGTGGTACTTAATACCTCTTGCAATGTGTTGTCTTCCTTGTTTATACAAAGTCCATTATTAACAGCAGCAGCAAAAATGAACCAAATACCCATTCCTGCAAATTAATATAGGATTTCTTCATCAAAATTGAAAGTCATGCTGATTTACACTTCTTGAGCATCTTGTCCTTTTAGAACAAGTATCAACTAACAAGGGAGTTAATACAAACAATTTTCTTGAATAAAGCTTCTTGAGTACTGTGGCCCTTTAAATGTTAAGCTACCTGGGCCTGAAGCAGTTATGCATGTAAAAACGAGACTGGAAATACAGCACAAAAACTTTCAAGATCTCTCTATCTATTTTTAGTTCTATGTTGGGTCTGGGTTTGTTGTTGTTTTGGGTTTTTTTTTGATGGAGTAGTACTATTAGTAGGTGCCTGCAGTGAATTGATTGTCGTTTAACATCTGTGAGCTCCACAAAAGACAGGAGCAGAAATAATCATAAAAGTTTTGGGAAAAAGCAACACTGGATTTTAAATGGTACCATGTTTTCATTTAAACATCAGAACCTGATACAGTGTAGTTAAAGACAGAGACACATCCATGTTTAATCTCTGGTGCCTAATTCCTCTTCAGGACAGAGATCACTAAGAAAATTTTTCAGAATGACTTGCAGAGAATGCAGACATTAATCAGAGATTGAATTCTCAACAAGAGATGAAGTCCTGTAGGGATCAAAAACTCCACAGTCACACAATTGCTGAAATTGAAGAGAAAGTTGTTTCAGTGGCTTAAGAGCGGACCCTTCTACTGTGAGTAACACTGTGATACTCAAGAATATGAGGTATAAATGATGGGAGTGCTCCTGCAGTTCACAGAAGCAAGTCATGAATGATTTTTCTGTGTTAGAAATAAGCTGGGACTTAAAAATTACTTGAGTGGTTTGACCTCTCTGACACGGTGACCCAGAGAAGTTGAGAATAATTTTGGAAAACTTCCAGCTATTCTTTTACTTTGGGAAGCTTCAGTAAGTACTTAGTATGAAATAAAACACAAACCAAAATTTTCTAAGCATTCACCACCCATTTCATGCTTGCAACAGCCCCAAAAGTCTGGTGGCAAATTACCTCTGTCCTGGGACGAGGTAGAAAAAAGAACAAATGGCACATGGTTGATACTGACATCTGTTTTGGTTGGTTCAGCCGTACTGGCTTTACTCCAGAGATATTTCTAAATGACAATCAAGTGATTAACTCTGCAGTGGCTGTTACTTTCAGAGAATAGTAATGGCAACAGCTTCAGTCAAAGCACTGTAGTCTCTCTAATTTTCTCTGCAAATGTAACAGAGGGAAAAATATCAACTTGCCTTTTTATGATTTTCATTAAATATTTCTTAAACAAAAAGGTCATCAGAGAAAGATCATTGGAGACCTCTTGGGCAAAGTGCTGGTAGCAGTAGAAGCAATTTTTTCTAATATATGAAATGAGTGTGTTTCAAAAGCCTTTCAAAATGTAAAGATAGATTTTTCTTGCCCGTATGTACTTTAGTGTCAAGGCCTGTATCATACTCTCAAGGTCAGTTTCTCCCCTTTATGAATCCTTTGTCATTTTCCCCTCAGAACCAGACAAGTTATTTGTTCTGCCAGATGGATGGACGAGGGGAGAGGCCTGTTGCCATCCACAGCTGGAGACTCTACTACCCTTCCTCCCTTGCTCTGTTGCCATGAGGTGACAGAGACTGTTGCAACACAGACTGTGCATCTTGTGACTAATTTATACCAGTGTCAAAATGCTTTGTAGTAATATTTGGTGAAGTTCCAAGAAAAGAATATGCAGCCAACTACCAACTCAGTGTAAAAACAAGAAAAGGAATGGCTCTGTTTTTCCCCACATTTTCTTAGATAATACTGTCCAGGTGGTCAACCAGATATATACACAAGGAATATTTAGGCATTGACTTAATACATCCTTCAGAGGATTAAAATTACAATAAATGAGCCAGTTTTCAATTACCTTCTCTCCACTGTTCCCTTGTGAGCATTCTGTCACCAAGAGTGTCAGTGTGGTAAAAACATCAAGTATGGATAAATCTGGAGCCTCATGCTCTTCAAGACAGAGAGTGTGATAAAAATGGTTCTGTCTCAAATTTATCTGCTCTGTCTCATATTAGATGAAGAGCTCACTGGTAACACAATAACAATGGTAAAGCATGCTACATATTTAGGCTCACATTGTAAGAGAGAGCTGATATATTTGCAGAGATTTGCTTTTGTGGAACTGATTATTTCCCATGTAATTCTTCTGTAAGTCTGTTAAATTAAACTTGTAGATTGGCTGTTATGAAAAATTTATTCTTCGAGAGGACTTTGAAGTGTTGGAAGCGGTTGCCCAGGGAAGTGGTTGCGTCACCATGTCTGGAGGTATTTAAAAAATGTGTTAATATGGCAATTAGGTATATGGTTTAGTGGTGGATTTGATAGTGTTAGGTTAACAATTGGACTTGATGATCTAAAAGTTTTTTTCCAACCTAAATGATTCTATGTCTTTACACCAAATAGTGTCTTCCAGCATCCAAAAATCCTTTGCCCACTCGCAACAGCCACTACCAACAATAGTACTGCAAACCCTCTGTCATCACCTTCCAAAGTACTTGCAGATATGCTCATGTGTGCATTTGAGTGCACCACCTTTAGACCAGAAATGCTAATTTTAGTTATGTATTTTTTGTCATGGTTTAACCCC
>VZTA01025719.1:3286-15660 GCA_013398855.1 Mohoua ochrocephala
TACTTTTTTCAAATACCCAAAGTAGCTTGGCCTAGGTGGTGTTAATATTCCACTGCATAAAGCAGTGACTGTCAACAGTAAGCAAATTTATTAAGTGACCAGGTTACAGGTATTTTTGCCATAGCTTGGCACCTCATTTTCCTTTTTTCTCACATAGATTTAATGCAGTAACCACGTTATCTGTAGAAAAGTATAAAAGAAAAATTTTTTTAAAAAATTACAAAAAAAAAAAAGAAAGAAAAGATTAAATGCAAATAGTATCTACTAATGGAATCTGCTAAAATATCTGTAACAATTTAAAAAGCAAATGCCTGCTCAAGGAATTGCTACATTCAGCCAAGGAGGCTGCAGCTGTGAGTAAGACAGTACATCAGTCCCATGCCTAACCACATCTTGACCTTTCTTCTGAGACTGTCAACAAAGGTGCCAATTAGAGCAATGATTTAGAGCAACACATTTTGCATTCTGCTAAACACAACTGTTACCAAGGGGACAAAGATCATACGTTTTGCTTAACACTGGATGCCTGACTGGCTCAATACAGATCTTCCACTGACAACTACTTTGGTAAGCCTCAAGATGAGAAGCAGGTAAGTGCACTGCCCACATACTTTTCTTCTGATCTCTTGGGACACAGAAAAGCTTAAACTGCAAATATCTGAATGATTTCCTGGTACATTGTTGATTTTGTTTAGCTTATCATCTCTCACACACAAATTCAGTCATCTAAGAAATGACTAAATTCTTTTTGTATCAGGACAATGTCAAAAGTATTTGTTTCCATATATCACAACTAATTATGAGCATAAATTATGCATCCTAATTCAGCATAATGAGAGCTGCAAGCCAGGTATTCAAACTTAGCTTCTGAAAGCCTCCCCTTCAACCAAGCCATAATAAAAGGCTTACTCAACATATGAATCAACTATCAAATTATTTACTTAAAGAATGGTAAATGAGATAAGGTGATGAGAGACAGAAAAGAAGAAAATTTTTTTCTGTCTCAGTTTCAAAATGAATGTATTTAATTTTGATAAAACTTAGAGAGGGAAGATGAAAGCAATATGACCTGTCCATAGCATAAAAAAAGTAGTGAGTTATGTACCCAGAGCAGGGGAAAGACTATGATATAGTCTTACATATAAGATTAAACTTTATCTTGGAGTTCCATTAACAGGATACACATTGGTGATCTCACAAACAATATAATATAAAGACCACAAATCTATTTTAAGTGTACAAGAAAATCTTTAGCTGACACAGGCAGACAAAGAATTACTTTGAAAGAAGTCAGGCATTTCTATCTGTGGTTCATTTCATTTTAAAAAAGCCACATATATCTAACAACTACTATTAATTAATATGTATCTGAAGTTCAATCAAAATAAGTGGAACTAGTTTTACTCAAGACAACATTGTTTGTCCATCCTGATGAGATCTGCTTCCACCACAGCAATTACTAGGAACTGATCATCTGAGGAGGAGCACAGGATATGGAATGACACAGGATGTGTCCAAGTAGGTTTTCAGCACAAGAAGCACTTCAAACTGAATCTGTAGTAGGTTTTCACAAGGAGTATTTCAAGCTGAATCTGCATTAAGGCATACCAACTGACATTCATGATAGGCCTACTTACTTGGATTTACCAAATCCTGGGAGGTGGGAAGAACTTACATAACATACTCTACTTTAAATCTCGTATTTCTCAGTTAATGTTATGAAAAAACTTCAAACATTGGGCTAAAATTTATGAGGCAGTTCGGAGATGTTTGCATGCAAACTAGCTACTGGTACATTAAAATTCTTTTACAGTTAGGCATCGGATTAACAAGTTTCTTTACCAGTTGTTTCCTTTTTAAAATAAGTACTACGTCTTTTTTGGGGGTTTTCAGGGGTTTTTTGGTCTTATGGTGAGAAAAAGTGTATTGTACAATAGCAAGCTATGATGTAACTATGATCAACGCTTCTGTCTGTACTTTAAATCTTTAATTGCTTTCCTAAAACTAGCCTGGGACAAAAAAAAAAAAAAAAATCCAGTACCCTGAATATACACATAGTTTTGAAGTTATAAAAAGAAGCCAATTGAACTGATATATTTTTAAATTTTAAAGAAAAAGACGGTATAAACTTTATTGCTTTTCTCTTTGGAGATTTTCTTCTCCCCCTGCCTCCTGCAGCCCTAACTTAACTACTGCATGAACAGCACTGTGTTATAGCCGCTTAGTGGAAGATGAATTGGAGCCTAAAAGTTAAAGGCCAATCTAATTTCACTGCTCAAAATCAATGAAATCTGAAATTGAACAAAAACCACATAAACAACGAAAAGTTAGTGAGTGAAGCTATGACGGCTACCATTGCTTTTAAATGACAAAGCAGTTAACATCTATTAAGTTGCACACTAAAGACTTGACTTTAAAATAAAAATATTATTCATTTAGTAGAATTAGTTTTCTACAAAAACTACAGAGATAAATACAACATAGAAATCTTCAGTCTAGAGAACATCTTGAATTTTATTTATGTTCTTTTTTAATATGGTCTTACAATAAATGGTCAGTAAGAGCTTGGGAATATACCACAAAAGTTTGCAATACTCAATTTAATTTTGAAAAGAAAAGTTTAAATATTTCCACTAATTTAGCCCTGGGTTCCACACCAATTGGGAATATTCAAAGGAGGCACTCTGAGAGTTATGCTTTCAAAAGGCAATCCATTCTATGAATGGACAGCATTCACAGATGTGTTGATGTTCACATGTTGTTAATGATACACTAATATACTTAAAAGAATACTTAAAATGGAAGAAAATTATATGGGCATCTTATGCATAGGCACGATCCGAGTATCTTGTGAAATCTTTGTTAGCATGAAGACAGAAGTTTCTTTTATTAAGATTCAGCTGGAAGAGTATTTTCTTGTCTAGCAGATAAATGACATGATACCTTGTATGTTATCTGTCAAATACTTGATTTGATAGATTCTCCATTTCTCAAAGTGGTGTTGGTATGGAAAAAAAATTTGAAGTTAATGTAATAATTAATGTATCTGTCCATCTAGCTTTAGTGTTTTCAGCTGTTTTCTTTTGGGAACCATACATAATTCTGCTCTGAGAGCTTTGACTGGATGGTTTAAGGATCATGGTTTGTCTTACATAGACAAGTATAATTAAAAGTGTCAGGAAAAAGTCAATGTCTTTGAAAAATAGCGTGCCATCATAAAAAAAAAAAAAAAGCAGCAAAATCCCAAGTGATTTGAGAGTGTTCATAAAAAACAGCTTTTCAACAGTATCTTTGTCATATTTGGATGAAATCTGAGTACCACTTTAATAAAAACAGAATTCCTGTTGGTTTTTACTGATACGATTTTTAACTTTAAGTGATATTGTAAGAACTAAGTAGAAAAATTGCATATATTTACATCTCTGTGATTGTATATATGTGGAAAATCCCAGCAAGGGCAGGAAAAAATTATCCCTTGATCAAGTTCTTGATCAAGTATAAGAAGCTGAGTATCTTACACATATACTTCTATGGCTGTAAACTTCAGGTGAAAAAAAAACAACAACAACAAAACTAAATTCAGAAAGGTTACCTTTTATGTCTCATAATTCTATCAGTTTGCTTAGCCTAAAGAAAAAAATTCATAATTATATTATGGTTTATATGAAATTGAAATGTAGAGGTACCAAAAACACCACCCAATTCTGCTCCTAGTAGTTATGTAAAATCCCATGATCCAAAATGGATCGTTTTCTTGTCACAGATTTCAGGATGAAACAGGACTTTCCAAATAAACAAGTATTTTAGCCAATATCATCCTTTACAGCATATTCCCACTGTGATATTTCACTTGCTGTCTTGTACATTAAATAATAACCATTGATACCACTCCCCAGAAAGAAGTCTTTACTTGGGACTAACATGGAAGGATGGAAAGTATTAAAACATTTTATTTGAAAAATGCAGTGTTTCTTATGAGTTCTGATATCCCACTAAACTGGGGAACACAGGTGAATGCACAGCCTTTTAAGGAAAGTAGAGAACCAGGAAGCTTGTCTGAAAATATGAAAATCTGAATATATTCAAATCAATTCTTATATAGGTTCTAGAGAAAAAGGAAAGAAAAAAAATCCTGCAAAGAAAGAAGTACAGATTCTTCCCTGGAATATTATAGGGATACAGATTTACTTCAGACAACATTTTAATACTTATTTATTGATATATTTTATTATGGTGGGTTTACATGAAAAATAGTGGGCTACAGGCTTTGTTTAGTGAGTAACAGCTTCCTAGAGGTGTTGAAAAGTATTCTGTGACATTCTCCCAAATGAAAAAGCACCATTGAAAAGGCATATATTTATCTCTTAATATTACCTGAATACACACACATTTCAAGAGATATATTAACCCACAGCAATTGCAAAGCACAGATACTTTCAGTACGAAGCCAGCAGCAGGCACAGTATTGTCACTGTTTTCCATATGCATTGTTTCCACGAAACTCTGCCTCCAATCATTTAACATTATTTTCTTAGGTTTGGCTGGCAAGCTGTAAAGACTTACATAACTTTTTATTAGGTTGCTGCTTATTTTGCAAATCTATTGTGAAAAGCATTCAGCTTTGAATTGTCGCAGCGAGCTCATATTTTTGGTATAATTTTTTTCCTCGAAATTAACTAAATGACACACAGTACAGTTTATGTTCTTATATTTGATGCAAAAGTGTCATTAATATAACATTATGTTCACTAATAGGTGTGACTGTACAGTTTATGTCCTATCTGTCACTTTCTTACACTGCACAAGCCCTGTGGTATTTTAGAGCCTTCCAAAATTAAGTGAAGAGCACTGAGTTGTCTTCCTATTCTTCCTTCAAATAAGAAACTCTATTTATATTTTTGATTGTGCAATATTATACTGGTAATTTTTGTGTTGCTATGAATAAGCAAAAAGGTCACAGTGCCAAGCTTTACTGTTACTCTTATAATTCAGCATCCTATATTTTAACGTATCAAAGTAGCCTTCTAAAGGAAAAAGAATATATGTAGTATAAATACTCTTATACACAGATATATATATATATATGTGCCCCTATATATATGTATGTATGTATGTATAAATGGTCCATAGATTGCCATTGATTATATTCCATCTTCTGTCCTCTCATCAGGCACCAGCACTGTTTTTGAGTTATTGAGGGGTTACTAGCATTTTCACAGGCTCGTTCAGAAATTAAAGACTTGATACCTGCTGTCAATTGTTAACTGTCATCGACCTCCATTCCACCCAAAATAGTTTGGATTAGGCTTGGGTGGACTACAGTATGGAAAATACTGGATTTATGTCAGATAAAACTATGGGAATATCACAAGAAGTTCTAGCTGTCCTTATAGTTCCTTTACCAAACAGGAAGGGTCTGAGTTGCAGGTGTCTGATCACATTCCCACCAATATGTTCAGGATCTCTTTTAGTGTCCATTCAGAGTTCAAGGCAGTGGCATGCATCTGTGCAAGGTGTCCCAAGCAGTCTGAAGAGCCTTCTCTGTGCAAGCAATCTTCTTGGTGAAGAAAGGTGGTGAAGTCTGTTGCATACTGTAGGCAGTCAGGGTTGATGAAGCACACATAGACTCTCTCAGGGAGAGGATGGGGAACACTTGAGAGAAAGAGAGAGAGATACCAGGAAATAAGCAGGCCTAGGGGAGGTCAGGACATATAAAGCCTCAAAATAAGTTTGCCCTTCCCCTTTCCAACAAGAGCTTTAGATATTCCAAATCTTAAAATATCTTGGTTCATATCATATTGAAAGAAAGTCTTGAAAATTAACAGATGTCTAGACCATACCACTAGTTTGCTTTTTCCTTATTTTCACACGAAGTCTTAGCTGTAAGAAGTAGACTCATATACTCCTGCCTATTTGGATTGATCATATTCCTGGTTTTTAGGATTATCACCAAGACAATGCTAAGAACTGTTACGTTAAAAGCTTGCTCCCATCTTGATTTTGAATGTGTCTGCCCAACATCATGAACTAATTACTTTTCCATCCTCTGCCCTTAATTTTCATACTTGTGGTTACAAACAGGATAGTTGTCTCTCAAATATTTAGCTTTAATTGTGAGGGCAACTTGGCCCTTAACCTTGTTAGAGTAATTGAATAAATGTGGCAAGAACAATGTTCCTCTCAAGAGACTCAGTCGTCTCCATCTCAGTCAGAGATTAAGTAATTTTGGGATAGGATGCAAAACAAAGCAAAACTTTTCTCAAAGATTAAAAAAAAAATATATATATATATTGTCAATTTTCATTACAGCAAAAACTCAGCAGCAGGGCGCTTCAAGGCACCATGCAAGGACCAAGTGTTCAAAATATATTAATTACTGTTAAAATAATAAGTGAACAGCAATATTAGCAAAATTTACAGATAACAAGAAAGTCCTGTTAACCAAGTCTGAATAAGACAGGAAACCCGAGAGATAATTGATCAAGGGAGATGGGTGGCCATCTTAAAAGAGGTGAAAATAATTTATTTAAATGTAAAATAAGGCCTATTGAGGAAACAAACAATCAAACTAAAAAAAAAACCAAAAAAACAAAAACCCCACAAAAAACCAAAACCAAAACAAAGCAACCCAAACCTGTAACAGATCATTTGTTTTATCAGAGATCTCAATTACTAGCATCATCTTAGGAAAAACAGCTGGGTCTCACTGCAGACAGCTCAATGAAGAGCCCTGTTTGATGAGCAGCTGCTGTCAAAAAAGCACATAAAATGTTCAGATGCATAAGAAATGAGGTGGGGAATAAGAAAGAAAGAAAATATGTCATTATATGAATCAACAATTTTCTCTTCTCTGGAATAGTGTGAAGTACTGGTCACCCCATCACAAAAAGATATTACTGAATTAGAAGGTATTCAGAAAAAAGTGATTGTGATAATTAGGCATATAGAGAAGGCTTCATATGAAAAGACTGAAGAAACTGCAATTGTTAACCTTGGGGGAAAAAAAAAAAGATGAATAAGGAGGGATATGATGAAAGTATAAAAATGGTAAGTGGCAAAGAGAAAATAGATCAGGAGCTTCTGTAGTCCTGCGTCTCATAATTCAAGAACAAAAGGACACTAAGTGAAAGTGAAAAGCAGCAGCTCCAAATCTGATAAAAGAACATAATTTTTAATGCAGCACATAATTAGATTATGGAACTCAATGCCACAGGATGTCACTGATGTCAAGACCTTACCAAGATTCAAAGAAGGACTTGGCACTTACAACTCTTGATATTCTTGGGAATCTTACGCTGACTAACTGTTAAAAGGTTTTGAAAGAGAGGTTATGTGCCATATTTCATGATTTAAAAGACAATAATTTTTAAAAAGAATTTGGAGAAAAGTTCCCTCTAAGTGGATTTTCCCATCTCTGGCTGTTTGATTATTTTGTTCTTTTCCTTGCTTGCTATATTGGCATTTTCTCTTGAGACATCTGGGCAGTCTTGGAGGGAGGCTGTGTAATAATGCATCACTATTCTGTTCTAATTACTATTATCTCTGTACTACCCCAGTATCTAAGTATCTCCTATGAAATCTTAGTATTAGGACTTTGGGCTTCTCTTTGCAGAATAATTGTCTTATGCTCTATTGTATTCCTTTCCATTCCAGTTAGCCAACTGGATTTGTCACCCATTGTCAATTAGTATAACCACTGCTGTAAGCTATATAGCATTGTGCATGTGTTTGGAGCAACAGTGAAACTTCTAGATGCAGAACCAAATACATTTTTGCTGTGACAGCTATACAATTGATTCTGTGTGTCCCAATTGTCTTCCAGCCCTATCTTAACCTCCAGCTATGCTATTGACATCTTGCTTCACATCCTGCAGCTGGAAAACATATGCAAAAACAGAGGCATTTTACTTTTTAAACTTCCTATTCTCCACAGCTTACCACACTTTTCTTCTTTCTGCCTGCCTTGCTGCTCAGACAGATAAAGCATTCTTGTTCCCATTTTCGTTCTTATACTATTTCTTTTCTAATTCATTAGCATTTTCTTTTCCTATTTTTTCTATATGAAGGCTTTCAGTGCAGGTAAACAATGACAGGCACAAGCATAAAAGAAGTTCTCCTCAGATCAGATCTGTTAAGTGAAAACTGAATCAAAACCAGTGTGAGAGATACTTGGTAGAAGCAGGGTCACTGATTTCGAGCAGCATTCTCAAACAGGTCTTCCTCCCACTGTTATTAATTTCATTACATTCTCAGAGCTGGAGGGGAGGGAGGCAGGAAGAAAACCTTTAAGTACCTGCCTATGCAGCCAGCAAAAAACGTGCTAAATTCTGTGGGGATTTGGGAGTAACTAGAAAGTAAGTGAAGATATTGGGGTGGGGGCACATAGAGCAGCTGTGCTTGTAGGGCCAGCTGGGGGGCTGTACATGCCTTGAAGAGAAGTTGAATTCAAACTCACAAACTGGAATTCAGTGCTTACAAACTGGACACTGCAGAGAGACTGTGAAGATACCTGACCAAGGGATAACACCTGAAAGAAGATAAGCAGCCCCAACTGAGCTAAGATATGACTAGCTACCACGCAGAAACATGTGGTATGTTTTGTCTCCTCTTCCCCAACAACTTCCATCACTGAAGGAATGCAATGTGGCAGGCTGCCAGATTATCCCATCAAAGTTCTCCTTCCCACAAAAGGCTAGACCTTTGAAGGCCCCTTCCAACCTGGGCTGTTGTATGATTCTATGAATTTACACTGTATATTAGTACACTGCTTTGGTACTGTCTGTTTTCCTGACCTTTCACATGCATGCCCCACTAACCAAACATAGTCCTATAATATTTTCTCTTTTTTCTATATCAGGATAAAAATATTAAAGTAGCAGAAACGGGTTACGTTCTACCTCTCACATATTGAGCTGGCATATCACACACAATGCCACAAAGCACCATGCAGATGACATATTTGTGTTGTCTTTGGGACATCCACATTGCACTCACCATATGGTTTAGATATGCTTGAGGGTTTACAGTTAGTCTGCAAGACTGGTTTTAGGCTGAGTCCAATCCAAAGGACACGTACTGAGGACACTCAGGCATAAATATGCTATTGTAGTACAACATTCAATAGCAAAAGAGGAGGAGCTGGTTAGCAACAGTAAGGAATTTAATTTTAAAGCCTAGAAGAAATGGATCCTACATTATGTGAGATAATAAAAAGTATGAATACTGCTAGTCTCACAGGAATATGAGAGCTGTTTCCAATCTATGAGTATTTACAAACATGAACTCAGAATATTTAGTATGTTTGTTGCCCTTCACCTTTTAAATTTTTAAGACTTAATTCTCATTGATTACAATTCCACCATCATGACAAGGAAATACCTTTAATTTGAAAGGCATCTACTAGGAAAATTGTGCATTGTATTTTTTCTTCCCAAGTATTACATAAATGAAAAAAAAATACCCCAATACTGCACAAATACTGTATTTTCAGCCATATTTTGGCCATTTTATATTACTAAAACTCACCTAATTTTACCTTATATTCCTTCTTGAAAATTCATACTGTGAAAAGAAGGAGCAGACCACCTGATTAGGAAGAGAAGATTTATCTAAATGTTCACTATTTCGCAACAAAAAGTTTCCACCTATATGTTTATGCTCCCTTTTTAAGTCTGCCAGCCTTCATTTTGAAGTCCTCTATTATAAAGCTTGCCACCAGTTAAAAAGCATGGCCTGAAGTCAAGAAACATTTTCATATGAACAATTTACACAATTACTGAAAACTGTTCTAAATGCTTTCCCCTTCTTAGCAAAGAAAAACAAATGTCACCCAACTATTAAAATAAAAGATAAAATATTTCATTGTGGTTATGCAAAATTAAGTTTCCCATATTACCTCATTCATGTCACACAAATGCATGCTATCTTCCTGTTTTGCATATTGAAGCTAAACAACACATTGTGCTTTTTTTTCCCCCATATCTCGTATTAGGTCTGTGTTCTTTTGTTGTGAATTGTGTCTGGTATAGACAAATACACTTCTCTTACCATTAAAACAATCTTCTTATCTTGGAAATTTAAGTCAATTAGATTAGATAGAAATGTGCATGGAATGAAATATGGAAGTGATAGATTTCAGCATCTTAGTTAAAGAAAGGGCACTTTGTTTCGATTTGTGCCACTGTAGGGCATTTGGTTTTGTTTTGTGCCACTGTAGAATTGGTAATGAGCTTTGGAAGAAGTACCAGTGAATACCATCCTATCTGCTTCCATTATGGCAAATGTCTTCTAAAAACAGAAAAGAGAATTCATGACTATTTTAAAAGACAAAAATTAATGTGCAGAATGTTATAAGACCCCATTCAGCACTTCTAAAAAGTGAACCTTTTAAACCTGGAATTTCACTTACCCAATTCCAAGTTAGGTTTCAGGACTAAAGGTGAAACTAAGAGACCCTCTTAAAACAAAGGCCTACTGAGTTTTATGCTCTCCAATCTATTACAACTTTACCTATATAACAGAGAAAATCATATTCAGTCCTATGCAGAACTCGTTCGCTTGCTTGTAGCTTTCTCTACACATTATTTGGGATTTGGCATACACAACACTTTATCCTCAATCCAAAAGCGATTTTTTTTTTTCCCTTCAGTGCAGAGATTGAGCTATGCTTAATGGTTCTGAATTGGTTTTCCTAAGGCTGAAAAGCTCCTTTTTTTCTCAGACATTTCAATCAGGAATGGTGTGATTGGAAGACACCAATGGCAAAGTACAGCTTTTTTTATTTTGTAGTTTTCACGAGGACATAAGCCACATTTCCACGAAAATAGTTAAGCAATCAGAAAAGCTTAAACATACTTAATATTAAGTCTAAACATAACTAATACTTAAGTATAGTTATAAATGTTACTTGCTCTTGACATAAGTATATGATATGGTTTATGCATCTATGCCTTTAAAAAAAGAAATCCTAAAATAAACCACAGGGTCCTAGCAATATCAAAGATAATAACAAATTCTCTGCTTCTATTGTTCTAGCATAAACTTATCTCTGGGTATTACTGCATAGAATCTAATCTGTTACTATTTCCTTTGTCACATTAAAATTTTTCAGTATTAATATATAGGTAATATTGGATTTGTAATGGCTTCCACAAAACCGCTCATGTATCCAAATCAGCCTCTGTTCAGGATTCCAAAGTGAACAAGAGTCCAGATGTGCAACCTTTATCCACATAATTAACCCCATGATATTCACTACTTACATATAAGCAAGTAATTACTTACTTAAGTAAGGTGTTTGTAGGATGGGGCTTGAAATTGTTGATTTTGTTCTTAGCCAGTAGTTTATGCATGTGTAGCTTTTTTTTTTAATCCTTTTTAATTTAAATTTTTAGTCCTTTTACATTTATCCAAGATGGTCAGTTTTGGAAGTTCTAAGTTTGTAAGGGGAAGTTCTAAGTTTATAAGGGACATTACATGCTATGCAGTGGACAATTGTTACATAAAATATCTTGGTTTTTTGTTTCTACCGAGATTAAAATTGCTAGTAAGAGGCATTATGAAAACGCAAAGCAATCACTGAGCCAATAAGACTTTTATAAACCACTGCAGAGATAGACATTCTGGGTCATTCTTTTCCTTAGTTCATGAAATTCATTGGATTTTCAGTTCATGGTAACCAGAGCTCTCTCTTGAACTATTCTTCTTCATTTCCCTTCTAATCTCCAAAACTGTCAGTGTTTGGACATAAGAACATTTCTTCTTCGAGCTCATTCATTTTTTCCAAAAGATCTCAAAATACAAATCAGACAATTATTTATCCAGAGATGGATGAAGTGGACATTATTGTCACGTTTTTAGTAAGTTTGCAGATAATACCAAGTTGGGTGGGAGCATTGCCTGCTGGAGGGTAGGAAGACCCAGCAGAGGGATCTAGAAAGGCTGGGTCAATGGGCTGAGGTGAATTGAATGAGGTTAAATATGGCAAAGTGCCGGGTTCTGCACTTGGGTCACAACAATCTCATTCAGCACTACTGTTTTGGGGATGAATGGCTGGAAAGCTGCCCAGCAGAAAAGGACCTGGGGGTACTGCTTGACAGCCAGCTGGACATGATCCAGCACGTGCCCAGGTGGTCAAGACGGCCGATAGCATCCTGGCCTGTATCAATAATAGTGCGGTCAGCAGGACCAGGACAGTGATTTCCCCCTGTACTTGCCACTGGTNCCTGTTCTTGCCACTGGTGAGGCCACAGGTCAAATCATGTGTTCAGTTTTGGGCCTCTCACTTCAAGGACACTGAGGTGCTGGAGGGTGTCCAGAGAAGAGCAAAAAATCTGGTGAAGAGTCTGGAGTCCAAGTCTTACAAGGAGCAGCTG
>VZTA01025721.1:0-22434 GCA_013398855.1 Mohoua ochrocephala
GCTGTAAAAGACCTAAAAAGCATTCCTCACAGGCCTAATAAGGGGGAAGGGAGATAAGAAGCATGGAGATCATAAAACACAGCCTTGTGAAGAACTGAGCCTGAGCCAGACCTTTTTGATATGTGAGCCAGGAAACAGCCTGAGCACTTTTTGCCCCTGCTAAGATGACATAAGCTTAGCAGTGTATGTGTCCCTGTTTTGCCAGAGAAATAATGGAATAAATCTTTTCTTCACACTTCAGCTGTGGATCATGGCCATCTTGGTGTTGCCTCCATGTACTCGGTTCACACAATACATCCCAGTCAAAACCAAAACTGTACCAGCCCAGAATTTAAATAAAACATTAAAATATTAGATTCTGAAAAACTACCACGGTACAATAAGCAAGTAAAGATTCTCTGCAAAACCTTAAGAAAAACTTTAAATAAAAGTCACAAATACAGCTTTTGATGTTCTTTATAAACCCTGTAAACCAGCCTGTCATCCCCTCTTCTGTGCCATCCTGCTTGGCAAAAGCTGTCTTTTACTTCCTTCTATCATTTTTCTGGACTCAAGCTATTGATAACCTACCAAATGAAATTAAACACTCCATCATTTGCCCTCAACCTGCCATTAAACAGTTTTAGTCTTTTTATATATACAGTTGGTCAGTTTATATATACAAACATCAACATATTCAGAGAGACAAAGATTCAAGATTACCTGAATCTGAAATGCCTAGATTTTGGCATTTGCTTGATGAAATTAAGTAAAATTTTTTTCATCATTACATGAAATCAACATCAAAAGGCAGTTATAAGCTATACATATTAATGAAATAATTCATAAACATTGAAACACACTTAGTAGAAAAACCAAACCAAACAAACCTACTGTAAAGACATACGCATTGTGTTATGTTTATGTGACCAAAATGTAAATTTCTGATTACGAGACTGGCATTATTTTATGCTCTATTTTATTCAGTACGTGTTAGGACACAGTTTCTGCCTTACGCATACTTTAAGTTTTTAATTAATAAAAAAGGCAGATGTACATGTCAAACTACAAACTATTAAAAGAGCCATGCGGAAAAATATGATTGGTCAAAAAGACTATATAATTTTAACATGATTTTACAGAGTCGGACAGTATAGACAAGAAGGTAGTAGAGAAGGGTATGCATATATAAATACAAAAAATACATATATATTTATGTATAACTATTTTAGTGCACACAAATGCACATGCCATTGTAAACTACAGATGTGTGCATAAGCAATCAAACACACATAGCCAGACTTCTTGGGTTTCCACAGTAAACATTTAGCTTTTCAAGTTAGTAGAAAATTGATAAAACTTGAACAGTTGAGGTGACCCAGTTCTTACAGACACATAGAAGCAAGGCTAGAAAAAGTTATTTGAGGAATATGAGGCATAAACATTTACCTTTCTGGTAGAACTATGAAAGGAGAAACATAAAAAACCAAAACAGATCTTGCTTTCAATACATTCATGTGTAACAGTATAGCGCATAGCCTTGGCTGCAGAGCAAAGTACAAAGTGAAAAATATCAGTCATGAAGGTTCACAAGTCAAGGGTAAAGCTTCTTTTATGAAGCAGAGAACATTGCTCCAGATAAAACTCATTACAAGATGCACAGGTTCTTCAAGATCTGTGGCAAAAGATGTCTGGGCAAAATGATGCTAACTTGCTATTATTTCATTTGTCTCTGTTATTCGCAGTTACTCAGCCTTTGGATATTTTTCAGTTGTGACAATGACAACTCATAAGGGTATTAAGTTACTAAAATATTCATTTCAATATTAGTAGTTGATAAGAAATACAAATATCACTTATAAAACTCATGTTGGACAAATTATAATTTTTGGTAAACTAAATTTTAATCAAGAAGTATATAAATATATCATAGAGAGAATTAAAACTAAAGCAGAGACTATAGTCTAGTGTTATGAGATCCTAAATTTAAGAACTGACTATACAAAATGGGTTGCAGGGCTGTTATTCTCCATCCTTTCACTATTTTTTTTTTTTTTTAATCATCAATAATTGTTTGCAATTTCTTAGTAATATCATCAGCTAGGGATAAATAAGTCTTCGGCAAAAGCTGTTGCAAGTAACTCAAGATGATGAGGGATATTGCATTTTATAAATGAAGCACCATGCACTGTGTGTTAGTAAGGAAAGGATATTGTCCAGTGATCAAACCCTCAGATGCAAGAAATGCACAGACTGATCACAGTCTTTCAAAACATACATGTATAACATAAGGGTTATCTACAGCATGAGAACCATTATCAACAGAAATAATAATACAAAAGATACCATGGTGATATGGTCTTCAGCTGGCTAGCTAGCTAAAAAACATTGCGCCATATTTGGGTTGTTAGCATGTTTTGAATTACATAACACTTTATCTTACTACTATTGCTAACTGCTAAAGTGTGTGACATACATTCATTTGCTGGCTACATCTGTCCACCAACTTCTGCAAGCAAATAAAGTATTCTTGGACTAGAAGAGGTATGGTGAAGATGAATAAAACAAACCCAAGGAATTGATAAAACTGGTGAGGATGGAAAGAGAGAGATGTGGCAGATGAAAGAAAAGACAGGTCTTGTAACTGACTACAGATAAATGTAAAGAAGTCCAAAATTCTTACCACCACAAGAATTTTCAATTTTTCAAGTGTAATAATGGCTATGAAATATGCAAGATACAAAATAAAGCTGATTTGTCTCATTTAAATACTGTATTAAATGTCAACATCATTATGCTATTTTCGCATTCCAATTACTCTCAATATAATCCTATACATTTATGCATTTAAAAACACAGTGCCATGCTTTACATTTAATTTATTAATCTATTCTTTGAACTTGCAACTCCTGGTGTTTTGTGGTGGGTTTTTGAAGTTTTCTTCTCCTTAATAGTTCTATTTGATACTGGTATATAAGAACTGGGCTGTAAAAAACTATTGTAAAAAAGCAGCGGGATTTCCAGAATGTCAACTCTTGATATAAATATCCATAATTACATTGCCTGCACAAAACTTATTCCTAAGGCTTATGCAGGAATGTACATACCCTCCCACTCACTGCAAATTCAAAGTGATATTTGATGGATCTATTCAATCAAAATCACAGTTTTAGGCTGCTTTTTTTGTTTCCTCAATTCTGGTGATTAGCAGCCATTTCCACTGTTACACATAAGTTTGAGCAACTGAGGATAAACACCAGAAGAACACCTGCTTTAACATAAAACTGAATGAGCTACCTCCTAACCATAGTTGTGGAGACCACAGGTGTACAAAACCCAAAGGGTGTTCCAGCCAGGCTATTCCCAAAGCAAGACAAAAATGTTCAAAGCCAACTGTTAGCAGCTATTCAAAATTTATTTAACCATATAATTTTATTTAAGGATTTTGTGATATCTGTGAGAAATAATTTCTAATAATACTTAAGAAGCATACAAAATCTGGCAAAACACTGCCTTGATACAGCTTGGTTGTTACATATAAACTACAAGAATTCAGCTCCCTGGTGGCAATATTGTTTTGTTTTGCAACCTTCATAAATCAATTTCTCATAAAAATCTGAACTGCCAGTTAAATAAACAGTTTGTGTATTTAAGTGTTCCTGAATTTATCCATTGCCTCTATAAAAATGTTAGTTAAGAGTATACCAAGGGACTTAGTCTTTCCTAAACATATACCATGCTTTTTAGACAAAAGAAATTAGATCTTTCATTTAATGATATTTAATGATTTTTTTTTTTTATCAATTCATGGCAAACTGGTGTTTGTTTCTACACATGCCAGGCATTGCCTGACAACAGACATGCTGAGTATAGATTCACCCGGCACAGTAGAGCATCTTGCAGCACAAATCACTGCCTTGCCCACTGTTCCCAGAGCACAAAGAGCATTTGGGTTTCAGTGGAGCTTCAGAACCCAAATACTTTCAGAGCTAGGACAGGGTGGTTGTAGTAGGGGCAGACAAGGATCATGGCAGGACTTAAAAGTTTTCTACCTGAAAAAGCACCAAGCCAAATTGGCTGTTTACCTAACCCTGGCTTGGTTTGTACTCCTGGCCTAGAGAAAGCATTTCACTCACAGGGGCTGCAGTGGCACAATCTGGTGCTCTAAGATATCATCTAGCTTCTCTACACGGAGTTGCAACAGAATATAGAAATGAAGTCTTTAAGATGTGGGGAAATTCAGCTGTTAGTGGCCATTTTCATTAGAAATGTAGAAATGACCTTTTGTATTGCAACTTCTCCCTTTTAACATACTATACTGATGATTCTCAAACAGCTCAGGACAAACATTAGTTCTTATTAAGAGCCATTACACAGGACATTGTTTGTAGTTCACAGCAGGATATTACATATACTACTCACTCTGGTTTTGAGGTCCAATTTCACTAATCCCTGTGATGCTGCAGTGGTTAAGTTAGAATGGACTGTTCTGAACTACCAGCAAAATAGCTCTCTGGGATATTTTCTATCAAAATTAAGCAATAATGAATGCAAAGACATGGGTTTCATTTCAGAAATGCAAATGGGTTGGCTAAGTCAGTTCTACCAATGTATTACAATGCATAATGCAGCTTTGTACTCATGACTTCTTGAGAAAACAGAAAAAAAATGTAAATAATGCAATTTCAATCTGGAAAAGAAAATGTTGCATTATGATTTGTGCTATAAAAGAGTGAAGTTGGCAATCGATAGAAATGGAAAGCTGTTCTAGATGGGCGGATGGTTGTTCTACACAGCTCCTAGATTTGGAGGAATTGTTTTGTCACTGCATTTAAAGTAGGAGAGGAGGAAGAGTGAGAGAGAAATGTTATGTTTGCTGGCCAGCCAGTACACAAAGAAATAGGAAGATGACTAATAAAAATCTGAGTCCTATACATAAGCAAACAAAATGACAAAAATTTATTTTATTCATAGAAAAATCAAAATTTAGCATTTTTCACTAGAAGAATTACACTTAGAAGCAGTATAAGTCCTTAAATATGTCATGGCATTATACCTCTTCCCAAATA
Organism: Mohoua ochrocephala; assembly: GCA_013398855.1. Classification (NCBI taxonomy): domain Eukaryota; kingdom Metazoa; phylum Chordata; class Aves; order Passeriformes; family Acanthizidae; genus Mohoua; species Mohoua ochrocephala. Next base: position 5,049 of record VZTA01025721.1, read on the forward strand.
ATCATATTAAAAGAAATTAGGAGCTAAATGCATTTGTAATAATTAGAAGAGAGTGGTGTATGAAATCCACACATCAAAATGTTTAAATATTAAAAGAACCACAGTCCACCTCCTCCTCATACATCAAAAAAAAAACCAAAAAACCACAGTCTTGTAGCCAACCAGTAGGTGCCAGCTAGTCACCTGCTTCACAGTCATTTTCTCTTCCCCAGCCACTAAGTAAAAACCTACCTGATGCTGGGCCCTGGCCACCTCAAGCCTGTCTTCCTTCTCCCTAAAAGCAGTCTTTCTGAACAGACTTTCATCAAAGCAAAGACCCGTGTCATTCATTTGACTGAAACCTCCCACTGATGTTAAGCTTAGGCTTTCACTGAAACGAGAAGCTGTGAAGCCTTAGCTAAGAATCTTGATGGGTAATGTCACTCTTTCTTTCAGTGGATGAAAAAACAACTTTTCTGCCTCTGGCCTGCCGTTAGGGCTTCTTCCTCTCCACTTTGCTCAAGCTGGGCAAAACCTCCACAGTGACCATACATAGCAGATATGTTACAGGAGAGTATCATAGCAATGCGAAAACTAGTTCTCCTCCCACTCTAAAGAACTGTTCTAAGAAATTATGGAATCACCTAAATTGAAACCACTCACAAAAGTCAACTCCTCTATACTTCTCCATGTCCACCCACATTTATAAAGTGGTGTTAGGAATCCATGCTCTTCTTTCTTTGTCTCCATTATTTCTATTTCAGAATCGTTTCTTGTCTCCATTTTATTTCTATATAGCATACAAAAAAAGCAAACATGTATTTGAAAGCAAAATACCTGTAACTACAGATGTCACCCATGACAGAAAGTAAAATATATCCTTTCTGACTGTAACCTATATTCACCTGCTCTTGTCACATGCCACACAGTAGTGGTGCCATCAAATATCTCCAGTCAGATTTCGCCATCATTTAAACAAAGCCACTATACTCTCTCAGGTTACAGTTTGATGGTTCTTTTTTTTTTTTTTTTTTTTTAAATAACCATGGAGCTGGCCTTAAAAATGGCTTCACTTAAAACTTCTGAATCAGCAAGCAGCTTTCTAAACAGCTGTTTTGAAAGAAAACTGTACAGTGTGCCAACTGGAAACCTACTGAGAAGAAGCAATTGATGCGTTCCCAGAAACCTCTTTTTCCCTCATATGCACATCTGTACATTCTGCATGACAGCTCGTTCAGGAAATTGATTTTATGAAATTATCCTGCAATGTACAGAAATTTTATGATTTGTTTCAACTCTGCATGTGTAATCACATAAGATTACTGATTTTAAAACCTGTTTCCCAAAAGCTGGCTGGCAAGATCTTAACCACGAACCCACAGAAAATTAGTACTTCAAAAAGCAAGCTAACATAACTACGCTAGGATGTCCCTTACCATTGATGATGGATAACAGCAGTACATAGAAATGTTTTTATATCTCCAAAAAAGAACTTATTTTTGCAGAAGCAACACTTTTTTGGTAAAAGCTCAAATACATGTCATGAGACAAGGGACTTAGTACATACAGTACATTGCAGAAATTACTTTAGGTCTGAAAATAAGGTATTTAATCCTATCGCCCAACTGCCAAGAACTTATACATGGTTTGAAAGAATTGTAACCTTATACTTTTCTAATACACACATCATGATTGATGCTTTTATTTAGTTAAAGTTAAATAAACTGATGATTAGTAGCTTTTTAAGTTAAGTAATTAAAAAACACCAAATCAAATAATTTCTAAATCAAAGCCCCTTTGATATACTAATTTAACCAAAATATCTCTGAGAGGTCTACAGTCTCTTATACAAGAGATCAGTCACAAAATCAAATGGATCCCTAGTATATATTTTACCATTCAAAAAAAAAAAAAAAAATCATTAAAAATTTTAAGAACGGTCTCGATACAACTTGAATTTTCAAACAGCAGTGTTATCCCTATATTCAGGAGATCTGAAATGAGTGAAGGTTTACAAAACCAATTCAACCTTCTTGTAGGTAAAACCAAAATTAATTAAATGCCACAAAATTCCTAAACCACTACTCATGGAATGCAAATAAACATCTCAGAAGTTTGAACTGTTCTCCACCAAGTAAGCCAGGAAAATACAGTAACTATGCAAAATACTATTCATCAGTAGCAGGGGATATTTTTAGTATTGTAATATACACGGCTGTTTATACTGACCATATAAAATGTAGAAATCAATATCCAGCATTATTACAAAACTTTCACACAGAAGTTTTACAGAGTTTATCTTTAAAATGATGCAGTGCTTTTAAAGTACTGAAATGACTCCTGGCATCATAGGAACAGAAATGCAATACACCATATTCTTGTAAACATAAGGAAATAAACCATCAAAACCTATTTGAGCCAACTACACTTCAAAGGGGGAATATTTATCCCTCCCAGTCTCTATGAATGGTTTGTTTATTTCTTAAGTACTTCACACGAGCATAAAAAGAGGCTCAATCACCACTACACAGCAACTTGGTAAGGGAACACTGCTTGTCTGTGAAGGTGGTCCAGTGGGGCAGCCCCTAGAACAGCTGCCCCACAGAGCACTGAACTCTGTGAGATGCTTCTGTTCTGAAAGGAAGAGAAGTCAGGGACCTCATAATAAAATAAAAAAAATATACATTTTTAAAAAGCACCTAAACCCTGTCAGTTACCGAGCCCTTGGTCTCAGCTGCTTCCCTGCTTTCAAGGATGCCTTGCCTGCTGCCCACAGAGGGCTATGAAGCCTAGCGCCCCTTTCCACCCATGCACCGAAGCACCAGCAGCTCCCACCAGTGCCGGCAGGCAGGGCAGGAAGCATAGCAGCAGAAAAAGGTTCAGGAGTGTGACCAGGCCTTGGAAAAGAGGGGCCTGGTGTGCCCTGGCAGCCATTTGCACAGCCAGTCACCAGACCATGCGAACTCACTGGCTGTGAAAAGCACAGCTCCCCCACTGTGCTTCTCTGACTGAACACCCTGCCACAGAAAGCTTCTGTCCTTGGAGCGGGAGAGCAGCCAGAGCCACAGGGAGAGTTTTACTGGGGCTGATGAGGTGGGAGGGGTGAGCAGGGCAAGCTGCATTGGCTGCGCCTGTAACATGAGGGACCGCAGTCCCCCGGCTTAGCAGAACCTTCAAGAGCCAGAGGCAGCAGGTCCCCAGGAGGGGACAGTGGGCTGGCTTGTCCCCTGTGGGAAGAGGTGTGGGCAGGCTGGGTCTTTCTGGAAATGGACTAAAGGCCTTTCTTCATGAAGGGACTGGAGGAATTTTGTGGTTGGTGAGTGTCAGAATCGATGGAGTAGAAGCGCACAGCAAAGGACTCGTCCCTGCAAGGACGCAGGGAGCAAGGGAAGATAGGTTTGCAAACTTGGTTATTTTTACTCCATCTTACCCAGCAGATCTGAGGTTTTCCTATTTTACAGGTCACCTAGGTCTAATAAAAATCAGATTTAAAAATTATAAAGCCTTGGAGTTTTGGAAAGCAGTATGGCTCGGCTATTGTGTCTGTGAGATGATCACAAGCCCTACTTCCTGTATCAGTTTACTTAGCAAAATGTATTTGGGCAGAAAATCAATAAAGCAGCAACAACTTTCAAAATTACTCAGTCTGATCTGAAAAAGCGTGGACTCCCAGAAGGGACAAGCCCCGAAACATTATGTGCAATGTATTGTTCTAGGGAATCAAAACAAGCATAGAAAAAAGAAAATCAATAGTCTTTCAGCCACATGTAATTTTGTAGTATCAAATATGTGCAAATATTTGTGGCAAACGCTACTGTTTTCATTGCAGATTGGTCAGTTCAAAGCGTTTAGAGCTGGTGGTCTAGAAAGTTCACTGTTTATTGCTGTAGGCTGTTGCTTCACTTTACAGATACTATCCAGCATGAATACAAATAGAGTATGAGCCTTTTTCTATGGAGTCCTGCACGGCATAATGCTCCCCAGGATATTACCAAGTTTTGAGAATAAGTTCACCCTCTGGAGCTGAAATGGGAAGAAGTTTAGAGAGACCATGTTTCTGACTGTTGGACTCTCTCAACACGTCTGCAGCTTTGGAAGACTCAAAGGAAAATTTGTTATGCAGTCACAGGGCTGGTTACATGAAAGGGCAGATCTGCTATAGGGAGTCTCCTTGCTCACCCTGGTGAATGTACAAAGACAGCAGGACAAGTCTGCCATTTTTCCCGTTGTTCCCATTCTGCAAGGCAGCTCTTTGCTGGTGATGGTGAGAGATTCAGTGCACCTGCATCATGGAACTGCTGCAGTGTAAAGTCAGGCATGTGTCCCTCTCTGAGATATGTCATATTCCTGTCACACTGCCATCTTTCGCACATTTGGATGTTCTTCATCCTTTCGTGAAGGTGCAGAGAAATCATTATGATCTGCACTTTAGAGCCATGGACTAACCGATGGACTCTCTATGTTGTAGCAAGCCTTCAAATTGCGTACAGTGGTTAGGGTAAAACTGGGTTGCATTTTAATGTAACACCAGGTCTCTTCATATCAGTTCCTACTTTAGAAGTAATCAGAAATATAATATAGACATTACATTGGAAATTTTAACTACTTTATTTGGTAGACCTTTTGTGGGAACCATTTTGATACAGCAGCATTAATGTTCTCAGCAAAGAGTGTCACAAATCTCCTGATTTGTTTAATGCACAAGCAATTTTCTTTTTGTGGTGAGGAGAGAAGATGAAGGCAAATTTAAATGTTAGAAAAATACATTGCAGGCAAAGCCACCTTGCATGTAATTCACTTCTCAAGGAGAGGATGAAACAAAAAACAAGGAAACCACACCATAAGTCATGCCATCACATACTACAAAACCTTCAGACTACCTCATGAGTCAGATGCTTGACTAGGTGGGATGCACTGGTGCTGCTTGCAGAAGCCTGACATGCTCTCTGCTAGCAGCTTTGGCTCCTAATGGCTTTCTTCCTAGAGCTACATTAAAGAGCAGGTGAGTTTTTTGGAAGCTTAGATGGTATCTGTATGCAAATGCAAAACACCCAGACGAGAGAAGCCTTTGGAGAATGGTCCCAGAGTTCTCATCATCACAGATATCTCAACATTTTGTTCCAGTCCCACTAATTCTGATTGTATCCTTTACTCCTTTTGTCATGCCTGAAAGAAGGTGATCAGAGAGTACTATCAGAGGGAGGCTAGAAAATATGTTCAGAGGCTATAGATCCATTAACAAAGACTGATTTTTTAAATGGATCACAGAGAAAGAAATAAGGAAAAAAATGATTATTCAAATAAAAGGATACTTCATGGACAAGATTACTTTTATAATGAAAAAGGCAGCAAATCCACTGTATTTTACTAGATGAAAAAAAAAGGCAAATTGACAGCAGGGAAGCCTCACAAGAGAGCTACAGCCTAAGGATTTGCCAACATCATTTAAGGCTGGGAAGAGTTGAGAGAGGCATGTCAAAGTATAATTGTTTTTCCCTACAGAGATGGGACAGAGAAAGAAAACTCTACTGAGTGAAAGGAAGACTGCTTTGAAATGAAAGAAAAAAAATTAAAAGGGAAAACTTTTTCTCTTTACGTAAATAACTCATTAGAACTGCTAATACTGAAGCCGTGAAATACCATAACATTATAACGGGGGCAGGGACAGGGGAGTGGGTTGATTATTTTAATGTTTCTTTGGGGGTTTTTGTTTGTTTTTTAAGCAATGCTAAAATAAATGTTTCCTTATTCCTTATCCAGGGGGGTAAGGGAACTACTTAAGTACTGACACAGTGATATTTCTAGAACTGTTCTAGAACATGAGAAATGAAATATGGTCAGAAATATTATAAATTGTGATGAAAATTTTGTTATCAGTCTTGGCTTTTATCAGAGGGCACTGGAAGCAGAAGGATGGAGCACACACAAATTTTATGATTTTCAGTAGGGGTGCAGTAGTTGCTTTCCTGGGCATGTCTTTCTCAGCTTGTTTAGAAGCAGCAGACAAGAGAAAGATTCTGATTCTTAGCATAGTAATATTTCATTTTGTAAGCACTCACCTATTCCCCTCCTCCTTTCTTACTAATGCTCTAAGCTCCTGAGCCTGCTCACACTTAGTTCCTGCTTAGCTCCTTATATGGATGTTGCAACTTGATTCTTTTTGTCTATTCTGCAGCAGCTTTTTATCTTTGTAGGTTCAAACACAGAGAAAGAGCATTAAAATGTGCCATTCCCATTATACTCTTATCTATATCTAAATGCATTTGTCGAGGGATGGATAGCATGCTGTGAGGTTTGGTTTCTTGCATTTCAGCCATAATAAATTTCAGTAGCTTTCAGAAACACTTAGTTCCTGCTTACCTTAAAAACTACAGCAAACAGTTAATTACAGCTGAAAAACTTCCTCAGATACTAGAGAGTACAACTGATCTGAGTGCAAATCATTATCTGTTGGTAATGAGTTTCAACAATGGTTTCCAAGAGTTCCTATCAAAACGAGAATGAAATGAAACAGCTCTGTGACAAATTGCAACACAGCTTAACCAATTAAACTTTTTTAAAAGTATGTGGGGGTTTTGTTCGGTGGGTCTTAGCTAATAGGAGCAAATATTAACATGAAATAATAGCTTGATATTGTTCCTTTCTCCTTACATTTGATTAAAATAAGTCTTAGTGGACTCCAGCCAAGCTTTTGAAAGTACTTTGCCTTGGCACTGATGATTTGTACTGGATTTGGCAAAAAAGATATTTTGTTCTCACATTCAATAGACATATTCAGTTTCCTTTCTCTTCCAAGGAAGTGTTGATGCCAGATGCTTAGATGTGGCTGAGTGTTTCCATTTCCAAAAATGCATAGCTGAATTTTGTACAGAATTTCTGGGTTTTTTTTCTAAGAAACACACTGAAATACTTTGCTTAATGTTAGAATTAATCCTGTGATCTACACTGCTAGGTATTATGGGCATTCAAGACATTGGGTTTTCTTCCCTCTTTCCCAATTCAGGCAGGGAAATTGTATTGCCTGGATTTCTTTATTTTAACAGTCTATTTCCCTCTGTTTAATAACTTGTAAGTAATCTGTAGTCAGCACAGAGAAATGGCCTTGGCATAAAAACGAGGGTCCTTCTAGCTACCTTTTAGTCAGTATGTCATGCTCTTAAGTACATATTCTTTTAAAATTTTGGTGAAACAGTGCTGAAACTTGGAAAAAGATAACAGTCATGTTTTTTCTCTATTTGATTTATCACCACTGGTAAGATCTCAATTTCTATACACATTTTTTGCTGATTATTGGGGAGAACATGCTCCTCACACTTGAAAAGTAAGGTCTTCAATTCTGCAGTTAGAGAATATTTTTTCAACCTAAAACACAATCCGTTGAGCAGTGTGTTAAATTGAAACTTGGAACCCAGCTTTCTAGAAAATCCGAATAACATGAACTCAAGCTAAACTGGTTTTGGCTTTTTGAGTTTTTTTAAAATATTCAGTAGTGTCATTCTATGTTTCCCTTGCATCTGTAATTAATGTGTATGCAGAGAACTGGAAACACAACAGCAGTACTTAAAACAATACATCTACTAAACAGTAATAGTCTAAAAAAAATAAATTGCATGCTTTTTAAATCCCAGAGTAAAGGTCTTCAAACAGACGTGACAGTAGTAGACTAATGACCTTGGAGAGTAGTGCAACCATCAGTATGATTGTTTTCACGGCTGAAAAAACATAGTATACAACAGTTGGTACCTATGCCATGAAAGACATATGGCCGGGTCTGAAAGATTGGTGGAAGGGAATGAAGGGGATCCTTCATTTGACTGTCACTTGCTTCCTAAACTTTCAATTCCATTCTTGATTTTAGACTCTGTTCAAGTGCAATTCAGCTGAATACAAATGGGCTAAGACACCAAATGAGTGCATAATTTGCATGCATAGTCCTTTCCAGTCAGAGGTATGACTGATGCACACAAGCTCTTGTGTTCCAGAAGGTGCTGCACAACTTTTTACGTATTTTTCATATGTACCCCGTAGTTTGTCACATCACTACTCTTAAGATATTACCGTTAGAGCTAGGAAGAAGGTCACCAACATGGAATCTCCAGGGCCACGTACATCTATCAGAATATTAGTAACATTGGTCTCTGTATCTCGCTGTCTCAGACAATACAGGAAACGTTCCTTATTTCAAAATTGTTGTTTGGACTGACTAAAAATGAAATTCTGCTTTAACACCCTATATCAAAGCCCTCATTTCACAGAAACTGACAGAGACTTATATTTTCATAAAATCATAGTCTCTAAACGATGAAATCAAATAACTTGAAAATATATTTGATCAATTATTTGTTATGAATAGCTGACCTGAGTAAAATAAGAATGGAGTTCCCTTCCTTATCCTAACAGCTGAACTTACAGTAGTGTCTTGGTTTATTTTAAAAAAGGAAAATAAAACCTCTCATAAGGCAATTCTCAGGAAGAGATAAAAGTTGCCCACCATAAACAAGTTCACCTAAAATTGTCCTTACTATGCTGCTTAAAATATAAAAAACCCACAAATTTTTAGCAGATGGTATTTGGCTATTTTAGGTGTTTTGGGTTTTTTCATAGAATTCTCACATGAAACAATCACACATTTTATTTTAATTTGACACTAGGTGTATATTTAAATCTTAAAATTGTCTTTGGTGTATGTATCCCTGTTATAGTTCTACTAATGAAGAAGCACACAGATTGGACATAGAACCATCAAAAGGTTAGTTTCCCTCATTTCATACAATTTGTCATATCAACAGGTCAGAGGAAAAAGAAGAAACAACAACCATACAACGCCCCCCCCAGTTTTATCTGATCAGACACAAAACACCAGCTATCTCCACCATGAGTCGTCAGAGCCTGAGCTTTGAACAGTTTGGTGCCCATTCACTTCCTCATTTTCTGCATCAGCCAGACAGTTTAGTTTTACTGCCAGACCACAGTTTCCAGCACTCCTGGGCAGAATCTCAACTGCACTGAAGTCAAGCTTGCTGTACATGTAGTGACAGATGGTCACTGAATACATTCTGAACCTTTCTAAAATCTGTATGACACTCTCTCTCAGAGAATCCCTCCTTGGCACTGGCAAATGCATAGAACCAGTAATATATGACATACAAAAGTATTTGAAAGCCATACAAATGACCAAATGGGCTATTATTCTATATTCAGCATAATAGAAAAGTGTACTTTGAAAAGTACACTCTTATAATGTGAATAAGAAACCGTAAGAAACAATGAAAAACAAGTTACTTAAACTGAAGCATAAGAACATAGATGAGGTAGCCACTTTTCCCCCAAAGCATTGTGATCAGAACTCGTCTTCCCCTTTCTTTGTTCAGATATTAAATATATGTTTGATCTTTCCAAGTGAGACAAGAGGAGTCTATTTTCTACAAACAATAGGAAAAGCACAGAAGTAAATCCTGTAATTACCAAGGATGATACTGAAGATTTCTGATATCAGAAACATCCCACCAGTAAAAATTAAATTATCTTGGATACCAAGGCTATCCTGCAACAAATATGACAAATAAAAGATTAATGGGGTGAATCCGACACACATATTCAGGCTGCCTCTAATTTCTTGGCTCAGATCTTTGTGGCAACAAACAGTAATTTTAGCATGGTCTGTAAAATCTAAAGTAGTTCTCAGTAGACAGAGCTCTTTCATTAATATCACATTAGACTGGTGGAACCTGAGCTAGGTAAAGGTAAGTCTGCAAAAGTACAGCGATGTACCCACGTTCTTCAGAATAAAATTACAAAGTAATAAAAGTATCACTCCATCTCCAGACCAGTTTCAGTTACTCATGGAAACATGCATTGGTAATGTCTTGAGAGCAAATGAACTCCCAAATAAGGATTAGAGATTTCCATTAATCACAATGTGTACTTTGTGTAAAATATTCCAAGTTCTTGATTTAGGAGGAGAAATTAGATGTGAAAATGTGTCCATTTGAGTCACATTGGAATAAATCTTACCAGGACAAAGTATAACAAATGCAGCTTCAGAAGTTTGAGATCACTCTCAGTTTTAACAAGAAGCTTTTTTGAGGACTAAAAGACTGAGGTTAAAGTTGTGTCACAGCTTTCTTGGGTGAAGGCAATGTTAATGAAAACCAAAGGGAAGTTATAATGAGTAGTTCCCATTTTTTCTGTTCGAATATTTAGAATTTGCAAACACTGTATGAATAATTTTGTAGGTCAGTATCTTCTTTCTAGTTTTCTTCTCTTCTATGAAACTAACACACCTACCCATCTTTCTAGATACATATAAAGGACTTTCAAATAATAAAGTGTGTGTTTGGAAAATTCTTTTGTGTCTTTTCTATTTCTGCATTCTTTAACATTGCTCTTAAATGTCTTTAAATATATTTGTATGAGCAAGCAGAAGGTACTTGTCACAGACATAGGTGTATCTAGGTCATACGCTTATTTTAGTGAAAAGGGGATTTAAAACATCATTCTAAACAATTAAAATACTTTTAACCAAATATTAACAACATTTTTAGTATCTTGATAGCCATATAAGCTGAATTCTCCATGCACATTAGCCAAAATTTTGAATAGCTATTTTCACAAAATATTTCTCATCTTTGCAACATTACCTTAACTACTGTTTATAATAACTCTTACGGCATTCTAAGACTTTGTAAGACCCAGTGAAATCCCCAATATTATAGCATGTAATAATTAGGAAGTTATTCAAAAATCAAACCCATCGATGTTCCTTTTAAACCTGTTTTGTCCAATTAATGACTCTGAAATCAGGTTTTTGTTATATATTTCCACATACAGCTTCATGCTAAATGAGTTTTGGCTTACATGTGAGCACATTGAAGTTAGTACTGTAAACCTAGTCAAATATGTAAGATGATCTCTAAAACATTACCGTCATACCTACAGAAATCTAGTATAAATTATGGATTGATATTGTAGAAAAAGTGAACATAAATACAAATCAATATTAGTTAGCAAGCAAAAATTGATGCTATGGAATGTAGAAATAATAGAACTCTTCTTTGCTTGCCTTGTGTTTTAAAGAACACCCAAATGATTATGGTATTTTCAGTTAAGCTAAACACTTTATAAATATAAATTCATAACCTGCATTGTCATGAACAACTCTTCCAAAACACTTATACAAAAAGAAATGAAGTATTTAGGAATTCAGCTACTTGCTACACTTGGAGTTAGTGTGTGAGCGTAGCTTACCACAGTTAAATAAATATAGCATAGGTGCATAATCAAACTGAGCAGACACAGAGTACGTGCATATTTAGGGCTACATTTTACTTTATTCAGATTTTTCTTTTGCTGACGTTAATTGAAAAGAATTCTCTTCCTGGTTGGTCTATACACATACGCCGTATTTTCTCCAAGAAATACTAGCCAGGAATCACTGATGAAAGACTTGTCTTCACTTTCTCCTGTACCTTGCTACTGCTTGTATTTAGAACAAGTATGTTTCTTAGCTTGGTTTCCTAAGCAAGTGATATGCTGAGACCTTTCTCCAGCTGTACTTCAGCTGCTTTCAAGGAAAAAGAAAATCCTGCCATTTTTAAAGTCATCATCCATATCCAACCAAATCTGACATTGGTAAGAAACTCTAGACTCACTGAATTTTCATTTATTTAATTAGAACGGCAGTAAGACAGATTCAAGTGACCCTGTTATTGCCCCACTGAAGGAACATCTAAAGCACAGACAACAGTTACTGGACATCAGATCACTCTTGCAGAGAAGAACCAATATGTTAACCATGGTTGGGATCTTAACGCTTCATTTTTCAGTTCATTTATTTAGAGGGAGCTCTGTTTTCTCCAGAATGCCTGCACTTCACAGTATGGAGACAGGTAGCTTCATCAAGTAAAATACGTAAGTATTTGAACATATTCACAGTGTTACTGATGAACTGAGCTTGCTTCCTTTACAAAGTATATTGTTTCACTGCTGCTTAATAGCAGTGACACATCTGCATCACAAAAGAAAGTGAATCAATGGACTAGGCAGTATTTAGTGAGATATTTAATTAAGACTAGTTTTTCTGAAACATTGTTGGCTGATGATCCAAACAATAGCCCTATGGCCTAGGCAGGCCATATAATTTCATCACTTTCTAAATCTATTCATTTACAGTCTTACTGCCCTCAAATACTCTTGAAGAATAGAGTATTTTCATGCAGTAAAATCAAATGATCTTTAGGCTCTAATTACAGTCTGAAGCAAACATGGTACACGTCTTTATTCCATAGAGACTATAGTATTGCTCTTCCAAAGCATTATGTTCATTCTTAGTGTTTCAAAGCATCCACATAATTCTTTATTTCTGTAAGAGAAATTAAATAGATTTCAGCTCCATAAAAGCTTAATTTGTTCACACTTAAGAAACTACATTACAGTATTCCCTACTGAGCATGTCTTTGTTTTTAACTGCAAAAGTGATTAGAGGTATAAAGTCGAGAAAATAATTTTCTGTCATAGGGCAAAGTACGAGAAATGCCAGCAGTCACAGAGGCTGGCATTCCATCCCTCACCTGATTATCGATACTCTGCTCCAGGATTCTTCTGAAGAGAGGTTATGATAAATGATAGAGATTATATGGAAAGGCAGTTTGTGATGTGGTGTCCACAGGGAAGCAACAGCATTCTCTTCCAGGTGTCAAACATTAGCACTTCATGAGGACCAAGATCTTCAAGATGCAAAAGGCTAGTACACTTGCTCTTTCTGACCAGGCAGTGCTGTGGCTGCTTAATATTTACCCAAAGCCACAATCACCTTCTGATCTGAGGAGCAGGTGACTTGGCAATTCTCTTCCATCCTGATTGCTATGCAGAGACAGTCATGAAAAGGTAGAGTATAAAAGATTAAGCAGATTCTAGTAACCCAGACAGTTTACTTTGTCCTTTTGAGAATTGGTCCAATGCATCATCATCTATCATAAATGGATTATAATATGACAGTGCTGGATCTTTAAGGTTATCTCTGCTCCAATGCTAAATAAGAAAGATAGATCTGCAGAAACACTCAAGAGTAATTGTAGTCAGTGGTAAAGGGCTGGTTTCCTTTCCTAACAGGCATCCAAGCCACAAAGTCCAACAGTTCAAATTAATCTTGTGCTTCAGAGTATGAAACATCTGCCCTGAGCTACTAAGAGCAGACCAACAAAGGGATATTGTGCAAATGTCTGTTTCAAATATATTGGCATTGCCTGCTGCTGAAATAAAGTTAACAGACAAAAATTCACATTTTGGTCAGGCATTTCAGTGTATGCTTAAAAATTAATAAGGTGCAATCTTACATTTGCATACTTCTATAAAAGCAACTTCTTTATTCTCCAACATCCAGTACCAAACTATAAAGTTAAGATTTTTCTAATAACATTAGATTAAAATAGCAAAGAATGTCAGCTTTTTGTCTCTTCTAAGACACAAGATACTGGCTCATATGCTCTTTAAAAAAAAAGAATAGATATCATTAGAGAGCAACTACCACACTCTGTTTAGCATCTGCTATAAAAATATTGACAGAAATACTGAATAAATTTAGCTGCTTATACTGAATAAATTTAGCTGCTTTTTTTTTTTTTTGAGTCTACATTGTAAGATCATATTCCATATTGATATAATCAAGCTAAGGAATAATTACCTTCTTCTTAGATTTATTAATTACTATTTTCATCAGTACACATTTCTCTTCCTCCTAGGAGTACCAGCATTTTCTAATCATGGCTCGAATTAAAAATAAACCCTCACAATAAAGGTATCTCCTGGCCTATCAATCCCAAGACAAACCTGGTAAACGAAAAGTCTTTTTATCAGTGCAGAAAAACTACCTGGTGCTGAAAAATTATCAAAAATACTAAAAGGAAATGCATAGTTGAGGTTGTAGTGCCAGCTCAGGAACTTTTCTGGTTTTGAGATCAGAAAAGACAGATAGATACATAGATAGACAGACAGACAGATAGAATGAATCAGTAATAAAATACTGAATATGAAATTAGTCAGACAAAGAGGCTGGTCAAATAAACAAAGTCCTTGAAATACATGACAAGGATGCCAGTTTCTCAGGGGCAGAAGCAATTTGAAATGCAGAAATAAATGCAATCACGTTGAATGTATAACAGCAATATAGCCCTTTGTATCAATTTAAAGTCCTGGACAATTACCACGTGTGAAAATAATTATGGTAAAAGAGCCTTTGTGGGGAAAAAAACCCAACCCCTTGAATTAACAGCAAGCCATCAAAACAAAGCAAGATGCAGAAAAGCTTAAAAAAGATGCTAACAATTCAAAATATAAAATTCTGTTTTTTAAAAACTAGGACTTTTTATGTTTTGTTTTATTTTAAACTTTTCCTTCAAAGCCTAGCTTTTTTCAGGTTGAATTATGAACTTTAATTGAATGCAAACCTTTGCTACATTACTCTCGATGCAACAACTCAAATGACTAAGATTCAGTGTATGCTCACTGTCTTCACTGAGGCTAGGGGATGGAGATAGCCACAGGGGACCATCTATCAAGAAGAAATTCACCACTAATTACTGTATTACTAAATAAATAATAAATATTACCTGCACCATCACAAAAAGAATATAAATCTGATGGAAATATTTTAGTGCCACCATTCCTGTGCTACTGCAACTAGAGGCACCTTTCTCAAGGCAAAATGCCCATTTACTGAGCATTAATTTGTCCAAATACAAGCTGGTAATGAATTCAGAACTGGACACTTGGAATTTACACCATGATCACTTTTGTAGCATATGAATTACATTTCTGCTGAGTTACACAATGTTAAATATTTAACTGGCAGTAATGTGCTGCTGTTTCCAAAAAGTAGATGGATGCTGACACAAATGGTATTGAAGTGCCTAAAAGTTAGCTGCTGGAGTTAAATAAATTCAAAGTCAAACCCTTGTTTTCACTGTTATTGAACAGCAAAATACATCCCTCTCAGGGAAAGCCTCACAGAAGGCACATCTTGTACCTACCATTTGGGAATAACCACCGCTGCTTCTGAAATTCATTCCACCCAGCTTAAGCACCTGACTCAAAAGTTAGACATCTGTGATAAAATGAATTAATCATCTATAGGACTATCTGTTTCTTAATTCCAGCACAACCAACTGTTACTTTTGAAGATGCAGGGTGAATGAAGTCACCACTCCCTTTTGCTTTGAAACCAAGTGGTTAAATTATTTAGTAAGTGGGAGACCAGTTTGCCCTGCTCTTCTGAAGAAACTCCAATCTACTTTTCTTTCACCTCAAACAACCCTAGTCATAGGGATGAAAGATGAGTGGTTTAACAAAAGATTTTGCAGAGTGAATCATAGAGAACAATAAATACTATAGAGAACCAATTAAATGGGAAATGGCAGAATAGTTTTAAAACAAGTAAAGACATAACATGAACAGAGGGACCTTGAATTAGATAGTAGACACTGCATTTGACAAAGCATCATAAGTTTTATTCAAGTCGGCTAAATCAGCTAAAAACTTGTCCTTTAGATGAACTTTGCTCATTATAATGTGAAAAACACACTCCTAAAATCTTAGGCTACCCACCTCCAGATAAAGGTCTCTACCCACTGAACATGCACACTAGATTTAAAATGCATTGTACCTGTAAATCAAAGTGAGCGAAAGCTTGTCCAATGGCTATTCGGTAGGCCTATATTTAGAAATTAGATAAGCATGTACGGATGTATTTTGAAACTATAATTATGCTGCTTGGCTGTAACTGGGTGTGTTAGCCTTGTGCATTTACCTCCTAGCACCCACCTCTGCACAGACATAAAAAAATAAACCAATGTCTGTACTCGTTATGTGGGTCAGCTTCTTGGACACCAGGAGAAAGAACCCATTTTTGAGACAATAGGCCTGTAGGCTACTTTGAGGAAAAATAAACGCTATCCTGTCTCTAAACGAGAGAAAAATGTGATTGCAACCTAGCTGTTAGCCCACTGTTTTAGGGAACAGTGGAACCAGGTTCTGGTTCTTTTCCCTGCTCTCTGGAATAGCCTCTCTCTCTAACACCTCTGACTCTTTGAAAGCTGCAGATCATGAAAAGGTCATAAACACTAATTGTTTCATTGCCTATAAATCCATGGCATGGAAAAAGGACTTTAATAGAGAGATGAGAGACCTTCAAATTTCTGTGCGTGGTTTTATAACACGGTCATGCAATTTTCTGATGCATTTAACAAAATTGCTGCAGAGAACAACTTGGTAAAAATGAGAGCAATACACCTAAGCTTTCTGAAAGGTAATTGGTAGGCTCAGTGTGAAAACTCTAAGCTTCAGCTAAAGTATGTAGTCTAACCCTTCAAACTTTCAAGTTAATTTTCTTTAGTTACTGGCGCCAGAGTTTTCTGTGGAATTTTTAATCAGTTGCTATAGAAATGCTTACATGCATAGCTCTGCACCCCAGCTGTGAAGAGAGTCTCGAAGCAGTATCCCTGTTGCCATATGTTATTGTTTAACTGAATGCCAAGATTTACTTGGTCCTGTAAGTTCAGAAGCTACTTCACCAAATATGTTTTGCCCTATAACAGAAAGGCTTCATAGAAGGGCCTGTGGACTTTTTCACACACTAGTATGAGTAAGCTCATTTAATGTATAGACAAAAATTGGTTTTGCTAATTATTTAATGCAAGTGTTCATGTTTATATTCTTAATCTTCTGTTCCCAGTCTCTTTCACTGATTGGAATTTATTTCTCCAAAGGACAGATCAATAATGAAATTATGATAGCATGTATTGAGCAAGAAAGGAAATACTCTGGAAGAGTGTAATTCAGGGAAAGAGATTAAATAAATTCTGATGGAACAGATTTGGAGCACTACAGCGTACTTAGCACAGTATGAGAAAATATTGATATTAATATATAGAAGTGGCTTTAGAACAACCTCATACATCAGAACTGCAATAATCTCTCCTTAAACCAAACCAAATCCAAAACTCCATAATTAAAAGCACCAATTTTCAACGGAAGGTTGGAGATCACAGAGAAAGCACAAGCTATGTCCATACCAGTTCTGACAGAGAGTGAAGACTCAAACTAATATCGAGCTATTTAACAAGCTCACCACCGAAGTGTGGTTTGTTAATGAGCTAAGAGTTGCCAAATTTTTGGCTTTAATTTTTACTAATATATAATTATTTTAAGTAGCTCCTTGCTGAAAATGTGGCTTTGTACCAACCAAAATAGCAGATGATAATAATAAAGCTTGAAAGTTTCATTAGTGCAGGTTTTCCAGACTAAGCTGCTTTTGCGTTGTAAAGCTGGAACTCCCACATGTAAGTAGAATAAAAACAAAAAGTACACAAACACAAAGTAAATGTCATATTTCACCTTATCCAGAACAATATCA
>VZTA01025722.1:0-15963 GCA_013398855.1 Mohoua ochrocephala
GGGACCTGGACAAGCTCGAGAATTTGGCCCATAGGAATCTCATGAGATTTAACAAGACCAAATGCAAGGTGCTGCACCTGGGTTGAGGCAACCCCTGGTATCAATGCGGGCCAGGGGATAAACAGATTGAGAGCAGCCCCGACAAGAAGAGGGTGCTGATGGATGAGAGGCTGGACATGATCCAGCAAAGTGCGCTTGCAGCCCAGAAAGCCAAGTGTGTCCTGGGCTGCATCAAATGAAATGTGGCCAACAGAGTGAGGGAGGTGATTCTGTCCCTCTACTCTGCTCTGGTGAGACCCCATCTGGAGTGCTGCATCCAGCTCTGGGGTCTCCAGCACAGGAAGGACATCAATCTGCTGGAGTAAGTTCACCAGTCCTCCTATGAGGAAAAGCTGAGAGAATTTGGTTTGTTCAGCCTGAAGAAGAGAAGGCTTCAGAGTGACTTAATTGTGGCC
The DNA here is from genome assembly GCA_013398855.1 of Mohoua ochrocephala. NCBI lineage: Eukaryota > Metazoa > Chordata > Aves > Passeriformes > Acanthizidae > Mohoua > Mohoua ochrocephala. Next base: position 456 of record VZTA01025722.1, read on the forward strand.
TTCCAGTACTTGAAGGGAGCCTATAAGAAAGATGGAGAGGGACTTTTTTATAAGAGCATGTAGTGATAGGATAAGGGAGAATGGCTTCAAGCTGAAAGGGAGTAGGTTAGATTAGATATTAGGAAAACATTCTTTACTGTGAGGTTGGTGAAGCACTGGAACAGGTTGCCTGGGGAAGTTGTGGATGCCCCATCCTTAGAAGTGTTCCAGACCAGGCCGGACAGAGCTCTGAGCAACCTACTGTACTGGAAGGTGTCCCTGTCCATGGAAGGGGAATTGGAACTAGATGGTCTTTAAGGTTTCTTCCAATCCAAACCATTCTACAATTCTATGTTTAAGAGCTAGTAAAACTTCACTGAAAAGATGCATTCTACATAAGCCACAAAACACCTTTTTTTTTTTTTATTGCTGTTATCCAGAACAGGGGGCTTTCTGAAGCTCACTCAACCTTCATACACCAGAAGCAATTATTTTGTACAACTTTCAACATTTGGGGAAAATAAATCTTGTTATTCATATGTGAATATATGTTCCCACGTGTGTGAAAAACCTTGATCCTATGTAAACGTTCCATAAAATCTGATTGTCTTTCCTTTCTCTAAGACATAGCTGCCCCATTGGCATCTGCACAGATTACTGATCATTGACTATAAATGTAGACATTTCAACTAGTGTCATCGAAATTTCAAAGGAAGAGTCTTTTTTTTTTTTTTTTTAATACACCTGTAAACTCCTCTAACACTGATTCACTTTAAACATTGTAAAATGACAACGAACAAGAAAACCGAGGTGAGAAAGATCTCGTTTATACTTGTTTTCTAGCCAAATTCAATACACATTTCCACAACTTGCTCGTAGGAGAGCCCAGTCCAGACCTGCTCGTCCCTAGCGCTGGGCTGCAGTACTGACCCCTTCCTGTACAGCTGTGGCTCGGCGTTGTGCAGCATTTCAAGAGAATAACCATCAGATGGCAGCAGCACACAAACCACTAACTATTTCCAAAGGCTGGCACAGTCGAGTTTTTATTCATGTCCTTCTGCAAATTTCATTTTTCAATGATATTTTAGCAGACAACAGGTAAATAAACCCTCTAATTAGAATATTTATATTATTTGAAAGGAAATAATACACTCCAAAATGCACCAGATGCAGCAAAAGCTCCTACTCTTATTCAAGTGAGCTATATTAGTCAATCCCCTGTTTCCTTTAAATTGAAGAGGAATTTTATGTCAGTCATCTTACACAGTGTGGCTGGGTGAAAATATATGCCAAAAATCTCTATGAAATGCAATTTCTATTCTTAATTGTGCCCCACTGTGCTGGTGGATGCAGTATGAATTCAACAAAAGAATGGTCTATGCCCAGAATACAAGTTTACAAGGTGAACAAAATCTGGTTCCTCTGAAGTATTTCCTTCTGCTTGTCAAAACTACAGCTCTCACATAGTCTGCAATGTTCTTGTCCCCTCTCTTTGGGTACCACTGACATATGGAGGACTTCAGGTATACTTTTCTTTTTGTGATGGTGGTGCCAGACTCACTGTGAAAAAGAGGGGAAAGCCCTGCAGTTCCCATGACTGCAACCACCTGAGGTGGGACACAAGGGAATGTATGCTGCACCTCAAGGATGTGAAAAAGGGCCAGAAGGCACATATGTCATGTGACCGCTGCTGATACTGTGCTTCATCTCCTTGTTCAGCCTGCAGTTCTTTATGTGGTTATCACTGGGGTCTGTAGTCACCGTCATCATTAGCAGGAGACACATGCATACTTCCAGGGGCACTAGGAGTGCACACACCATGCTTCATTTCCTCCTGTGCAGCCTCAGGTTCCTCATCCAGTGCCCGTCTGCCTGCAGAGCTCTGGGTGCCCACATCCCCCAAGAAGGACATTTGCCTAGATGGTCTCCAGATATTAGCCATAAGCTCTTCAGAGAACCAGGTCATGGAGCATTAAAGAAAAAAATTGCACTGGCTCAGCGCGTAACAGAAATAACTATGTAACAAGTCTATGTCTATCACCAGAGAATTCAGCTTCACTCTTCCTCCTGAACAAGTTTTGCACCAAATTCCAGGCAAACTTTTGGCTTAAGATTCAGTGTATATTATGGTTATATCTGGCATGCTCATGCCACAGCACAGCCAGCAGCCAGAGCATAGCAGTGTGGAATGCTACTCAGGTTGCGAAAACTGTGTGTGAAAAGCAGCGTAAGAGCTCCCCAATGCAGTGGCTAGTCTGCCACTGGCACCTGCATTGTATGCTAGCATATTTAAAGCTGGCACACATATTTGCAGGTTAAAAACTAGCTGCGCACTTCAGTCAGTGTCTCAACAGCAGGTATAAATATACTTCTCCATGATGTGCCTGGGACTTGTGGCTAGATTGGTTTGCTCTCTCTTTCACTCTTTTGCATTAAAGGTTGTCCTGAGCTAGTGTGTAGAAGGAAGCCTTGTAGAAGAACTGAACTAGCTGATAACAAGCTGTAAAGCTACTCAGTAAAGAAAAATGAAAAAAAATTCTTTTTTGTTTCCCCTTCTCCCTACCCAAATCACAGATGAATATGGGGAAGGCAAGCATGTTCTCTGCCATATACATCACCGAAAAGGATGTAATTTCCACCACTAGTGAACCACCCTGTGCCTCTCTAGAGAGGGTAAGATCTGCTGTCTGTGGGCATTGATGGAAGAGGTTCACCATCCAGAAGGTCCATCCTTTGCCTCTTTCAAGTATATCCCCACTACAGTTTGGTCCATAACTCTGGAAAATTTATTAACAGGTTGGCTGGATCTACAGAAAGAGGTCATGTCAGGTTTGGCAATACAGACGGACACTGAATCTCCTACACTGCAGCTGCAAACTGCTAAGCTCAGGCGCAAGGCCTATTCTGCAAATCAGAGCTTCCCATAATCTCCTGCCTGTCCTACACAAGAAAACATTGCCCTAGAAATGGTAAAAGCATAAATGAGTGATGGAGGTTAGGATTTTTCCTTTTTTTCCCCTTTTTCTAAGGGAATTTTCTCCCATTTGTTGCTTAAGACACTATAACTATGACACTTAAGAGACAGAAGATGTGGCTGGGAGGAGATGGATGGGGAAGGGTGCAGTTTGCGACCATCTCTTAGCTGGGGTCTTTCTCTTGGGAAGTGCAGAGATACCATGAGATTTTGTCTGAAGGGTGGGGGCTGGGCTCAGCCCTCACTTGCTCTCTTGCTCTCAGTAGCAGAAAGGAGATGGTCATGGTCTTGGTGCCAGGCTGCTGCGCCAGGGAGAATTCGCTGCCACTGTGGAGTTCTGTCCTGCACTGTTTCTTGTTACCGTGGGTGAGCCTTTGCCCGTAAGAGTGGCCATTGAACGGGGACCTTCCCAACACCCAATCTCGTTAGAAAGGATCTTCGCCATCTACTCAGGTGCCTCAGGGGAAAACCTGGGACCCTGGCCCCCTCCCCCTTCCAGAGGGCACATCTCCCCAGCTGCTTGTGGGAGCCCAGCTGCTACTCCCAGCCCTGCTGTTTTCTGTTGCTGCCTCGGGATTTTTGCTACACTTTAACCCAGCACCTCATGTCCACCAGGACACCCAGAGGCTCCTGGCATGGCTTTGGTGTTTTTGCTACACTTCGTTTGCCACCCCAGGTGTGCTTGCCTCTGCTATACCAGCCTGCTGCTCCAAGGTTCCTGCTATGGCCCACTTCATGACCAGGGCACTCTGACTGGCTGCTTCCCCTGAGTTTGCAAAGGAAGTCCCTTTTCAATCTCTCCTGCCAGCTGAGCTGCCATTACCCATGCGGAGAGGCAGCTGAGCTCGCACCGCAGCGCCCCCTGCAGCCGCGGGGGAATCATCACACCTGCCCCGCTTGGCCGGGAGCCAACAGCGCCCCTGCCGGCTGTGGCTGTAACTACAGCAAATGGGGAAAGGCTTCACGGCTGAGAGAAAGCTGTTAATGGATTTCTGGTTTTTTTTTTTGTTTGTTGTTGCTGCTGTTGTTGTTTGTTTGNCCCCATAATTCAAAGTTATAATGATTTGGAGGGTAGGGAGTCATATTTTCCATTCCAAGGGAAGTTCCCTCCTTCCTTGGCAGGCACCTGTCTTTCAAACCAAGACATTGAGTAATCTACGATCTGAATTTGACAGGAAAAGAGAGAACACTGTAGTCAGGTCTCTGTGATAAATAATGTTTCTGCAGTCTGGGAGGTTGGGAGTAGTGAGGAATCTAGTCAAAACCTCAAACTGCGGTCATTTTGACAGTAGTCTTTTATCTTCCCTCAGCTAATGAAACAGCTTCAAACTTTGCCAGGTCCTCCTCCTACTTTTCCTGGAGAGTCAGTATCACTTCCATTTTACTTCCACTGAGCTTCAGCCAACAGTCTTTAATTCAGATTTGTACCACTGCCAAGTGTTGGGAGTTGTGTGGTGGTTGTACCTGCTTATGATGAAAATGAGAGGTAGAGCTGAATGTCATCATCCTATACTGTAGATCACTTTACATCACAACTTCTTCCAGTAGCACCTGCACAGAGATAATGAATAAAAAATAAGTGATCACAGGGAGCCTCATAGGTCTCTCTGCAACTGAAACCACCTCAAAAAAGGGAGGATGGCTTCCAGCAACCTCTACAGAGACTTTTGACAAAAACAAATCAAATATCCTGTTATGGTTTAGGAATAATATTCCCCAATTTAACGTTCCCAACTGAAACACCCCTGGCCATGTGCTGCTCACTCATTTACCCCCAGACCTCTTGAGGCTGGACGGAGAAGAGAATTGGAGGCACAGAAAGGTAAAGATCATGGTTTGAGATAAAGAACAATTTACTAGAAACAACAATGAAATAAGAAAACCATCAGTAATCGCAATACTAATAGCAGAGTGTCCTGGGTATGAGGTGCAACCAAGGTATGTATTCTACCACCATCTACATTACCTTCGGATGAACTGTTAAAATGGGTGGAGCAGTGTTTGTTTATCTTCACCGTGACTCAACTGTGATAACTCTCTCCAGGGAAGTAGCAGCACCACCCCCACTAAGGGGGGTCATCTCTGCTAATGGGCCATCAAGGACTCCCCAGAATGACTCATGGAATTACATCACCCCATTGTGAAATTTCCAGTTTTGGCAGGTACCAAACATTCCTGCCTGTGCATAATCTGGGGCTTGGGACACCATGACCACCACTGGACACCCAGAGGACAAGAGCTCTTGACCACCACCTTCCACAGAGAAGCACCAGGCCTTTTCATAGGACCACCATTTTTGACAAGACCACATCCATCACTCCAGTGGGACTGCAACCACCATTTAATTGCACTGCTACCACCACCCTGACCACCAGGGTGTCAGGTTGTACTCTGACTTTGTCAGCTTAAGGCAGTGTTTCTGTACTATTGCCTTCATTGTAACTATCCTATTAAATTGTAGCTCTGACTTGAAATCTCTCACAGGGCATTTGGGTGGGGTTAGTTCCTCCCACGGGTTTACCTTCAAACCAGCACACAGAGTGTACAAAATGGCCAAAAGATTTACATGTGTTCGCTCACCATGCAGAACTGTGGAACTTGGTGCCACTCAACTGCACACCCTGCACACCCTAACAACACTGAAAAAGCCTTACCCCTCTCCATGCTCTCTGTGCATGTCTTGAGGTGGTTTCCAAATCACCTCACAGTCCTGGCTGTGTCCCTCTCGGCTACTGAAAAAATTAACCCTGTTCTGGCCAGAACCAGAACAAATCTGTATATTTTTGCTAGATCCGGCTACTTCTACCTGGTCAGCAGTGCCCGAAGCTATTGAAAGGCTAGAATAGGTACTGACTTTTGGGTGCTACTTTCTAGAGAGCAAAAATCAATTACAATAGTTCTATTTCAACGATAATAGCCATTGAACTCTGTTCAGGGGGTCTAAAATTGTCCGGCTTAATAAGCTTGCCTCTCTGTTGCCTGTGATATTTTCCCAAGGAAAAATGCTAAGTTTTAACAAGTAGTTGAAGACTACAACAAGTATGTAGAAGATCTATATAACAGGAATCGTGTAGAGTTCTCCAGAGCATAAAAATACATTTAGGATAATACTAAAGGTCCTCTTCTCAGAGGTGTCACCAACAGTGAGATGAACCAATCCTCTCAAAGCAATGTGGTGCCATCAGAAAAAGTACGTATGTTCTCAAAAAGCTGCCTCAAAGCCTGAGCTGAATATGGCGTTTGGATTTTGAATTTTGCAGCAAGGTTCAAAAGATCAGGTGTCAACTGGAACAATTAGTATAGCAACATAGAGGTCTGTGGCCATACAGTCTCTGATACTTCTGTGCTCTGTTGAGGGTATGGGAAGCAAAGGCAGAGATGGAAATAATAGAAAAGGCCTTTCAAGGACTCAGTACAACTTCAAAACAACTAGATTTCATTCCAGAAGTTTTCTTGTGTTAAAAGGCTATCACTTGATCTAAACCAATCTCTCCTTTTTTAAGTATTTGATTGTCCTCCTGGATACGTAAGATATTTTATGATTTTTTTCCCCCCTATGATTTAAACAACAGCAGGTTCTAGAAGCTTTGCTGGGCCATCTGCCTTAAGTATGCAGTGCATGCATATCCTTTTCCACTAGGATGAATCAGCCTGCTGAAATAGAATCTAAAATATGACACACGCATGCAACAAAATGACATAAATGTGAAATGACTTTTAGGAATGTTCTCATTAAAAACTGTACAACCTTCTAAAAGCTTTGGGATGCTGCTAGACTCAAAGACTGCAGACAGGGTATCCTCGCACCACTGCTGGGTGGCATGACCTTACAGAAACCATTTCAAAAATCTTCCTTTCTTTGCTGCCCATCTAGTTTCTGTACTGGTGAAGGTGACATCACCACATCCTGAGTTTCCATCTTTATATCCATTGCTAGACTTAGGCATATACAAGTGTGTGAGATACATCAAGGAGGACCATGGTAAAGTGAAGCAGACAAGGTATTACCAAGAGCTGCAAAAGTAAATTGTTTTTCCAGCAGGACTTCTGTGAGGAAAACCGGCAACTCAAGATGTTTCTGGAGGGGAAAAAAATACAGGAAACTTTGAAGACTCATCATTACACAACTTTGCTTTTCACTTTGCTCTTTCCTCTCTGCTTCTTTCTCGGACCACAGGACTTCCCCTCCAGACTAACTCAATACATAAAATGCACTGAAATGCAGCAACTTGTTCTTAATCTCATTTACAGATCCCTTACGTAAGAAATAGGAAAGAATAAGAAGGCTTTTACATGTTTCATGTGTATAAGAGGGGGAAAATACAGGCTGTGGCATCATAAAACAAGTGGAGGCAACACAAAGCAGCTAAAGAAGGTGTATGTCTCCTTTGTGCCAGGTCACCTGCAGGAAATAAAAGTGTTGCAAAGAGAGATTTATCTATTATGAATCTATTATTCATCCTGTTTTATGAAGGGAGAATTTATATTTTGAGACTGTTTTTATTAACCAATGACAAATTTTAATGCAAATGTCAGGTGGGATCAACACAAGAACAGATGTAGAACATTTTTAAGTTAAGGCTCCCAAATTTTGACTGCAGATTTATCAAGTCTTCCCTTTGTCTGTCTCTTTGCCTTTCCCTTTTCTTTAACATATACTTAACACTGAAAGTCACTGTGTTATACATGAAGAAAAACAGTGCTATGTTGGCACTACAGCAAATATGAAATATGAAACAGCTGTTCACTTCTTAATATTGAAACCAGGGAAAGGCACACAGAAAATCCTGTACCCTTTACAGCATAGAAAATATACATACATGCCTCTTATTCTTGAACTTTTGAAGACATTGCTCCTTCAGCTACAGGCAGAATTTACAATGGATACCGGATAACAAATAGAATTCACATTCTTGGTTTTCAGTCAATTAAAAGAAATACCATTTGAATTCTGTGAATATTGCCATGGTGCCAAACCATCAGAGGAGCTGGCGAGTAGGAAGAGTGAAGGTGTGATGACTGAAGAAATTGCTACTTGATAAGTCACAGGAGCTAATGTGTTAGCTCAGCATGTGGGGAATCTGGGACATTCCCAGCTGCTGCAAAAACCTTATGTATGTGATCCCCAGCACCACTAGTTGGGGCAAGATGAATCACAAGATACCATGTCACAGTGAGCCAGATGGAGGTGGTTACTTGCCTGATTGATAACCTCTTGGGCTACCAAGGGCTCTTCCAGCAAGCTAATGAGTTTCTATTGGCACTGGAGTGCCTGGGAGCAATGTGTCCGCTTAGGTCAGCACTGTACAGGAATTGCTGCCTTTCCGGTGCACGGCCACCCTGCAGAGCAAGTGGCAAGTAAGCAAGGAACAAGAGGGAGTGGGTGACTACAACACGCACCCAAATAACACTGACTTTCCATGCCTTCCTGATAGGCGCTGCTGTTAATGAATTTCAGGCACACACTGAGTTAATGGGGTGAGCAACATTGAAATGTCATTTAGTTACACTCAGTACTCTACAAAGGCTAATTGAAAAAGGAAGGAGCAGCAGGGGTGGGAGGGGGAGAACAAGGCGAGAGAGGGTGTGGAGAGGGAGAACAGCTCTGTTTTTCAGATGCTGAATACAAAACCTCTGCAACAGTTGAGTTTATATGCAAGCCTGCACCTCTTCAGGGTAAAGATACAGTGAGTGGAGTCAAGTATTTCTCCCCTGCACATAGCATCTAGCCCCATACCCTGCCCAGTCAGCTTTCTCAACTGTGAGCTTTAGCGTATAAACAGCCAATAAGTAAGGACAATAACTGTAGCTCCTGCTGAGAGCTAACTCTGCCCGTCATGCATTTGCTGGGTCCTAATACAGGACAGTGAATAAAGCTTCATTACAGAACAATGGAGTTAGCTGCCAGAGCCTACAGATTTGAATAAACAACAAATAAGCAACATCTGCTCCAGCATATGTGTATGGTAAAAAAAAAGTCACAAAATAAAAGAATTTGTAAATGCCAAAAGCAACACTAAACTGCCAGTGCTACTGTAGAGTGAATTTTTAATTGCACATGCATACTGGCAGGCTGTGGGTATTAGTCTCACATATGTCTGGTTGCTGCCAACCTGGGAGTATAGATGAATTTAATTAAATAAGGATTATCCCTTCTCCCCAGTACAATTACTTATTTATAACAATGATAAAATTGCCCAATAAAAAAAATTGTCATTTTTTAAAAACAGAGCTAGTAAACATTCTGCTTTTCCTGTAAGTCATTCAGGGGCGTTTGAAGGTTTGAGTGTCTTTTAAAATTAAGTCTCGGTATTCTGCCAAGAGAGAGGGGAAAAAAGTCTTATCATAAAGTCTACTGCAGTTAAAGAGCCAGAATCCACATTATGGAGAAATATAAAGAAGACACACAGCAGTCAGGGAATTGGCTTTCATGGGGAATGTAGAAAATTAAGCAATTGGACTAAAATTGAGGCCAGGCTACAAAGCCAAGGAATAATACCACTGGGACAAGTACTTCTGAAAGTCACCCATCCCTAACATGCTTCACCTAGGCAAAGCAGTCTGTTCCTGTCGGTCTCTATTTCTTCTCATGTTGGGCACTTCACACTTTCACTCAGGTAAGCTCTCATTTCAGCAGGGTCAGGTCACGCTCTCACATCTTCATCATTACTCGCACCCTTTCCAAGAGAGCCCACAGCCAAATGAGGGTGGACCCTTATGGTATCAGGCACTGCATGAGATTTGAAAAATAGGCAGCCTCTGCCCTAGGAGATTTGGAGGCCAAATATAAATTCAGGCTTGCAGGAGCTGAGATTTTCTTTTTGTAGGCTCCTTATGGACTCTATTTCCCACTTGCTCCTATTTTGAGGATCTCTCTTATGGGTCTGAGCCACATCCTACTGAATTTAATAGGAACCTTCTTAAAAGCTAGGTATTATTCACTAACAATATTGCATTCACAACTGAAAATTTTTAGACTATTTCCACGATGCACAGCAAGTTGAAGTCGCAGAAAGACTTCTTTGAGTATGGAGGGATATGCCATTTAATAGCAGTGAGAAAAAGACAAAGAATATGAAAAAAGCCTATTAAAAAAAGCTGGAAATCCCCACTTTAAATTTAGGCCAAACATCAAAGACTCTAAAACAAGAGAAAAAGAGAGAGAAAAATTATGGTGTTTTAAAAAAAGTCTAAATAGTAATATGGTTCTACAAAGGCATAAATAAATTCAGTTTACTTGTATAACTTTGGTTGATTACTTAACTGAATGACAGTCTTACCTGAATTAAAAAGAAATAATAACTGTGTTTTCTGTCATGAAATTACTACTAAACATGTCCTTGTTCATATGTCTTGAAAGAGTGTTCCAGATACACTGTTATTTTTTCCCCCTTATCTTGTGATTACTATACCTATAGTACCTGTTAAATCCTTTAATTAAATAGCACAGTAATTTTTTAGAGATGGACAAAGAACGGAAAAAAGCATTTTTGTGGGTAATGTTACATTTCGAATTTTTTTTACCCATTGGGCTATGTCCACGTTCTTTTTTTAATTTATCACTAAAGGTTTATCCAAATGGTGTTTTTCATTGCACCAGTCTGGGGAATTGCTATTATTTCTGCAGATACTTCTATGAGCAAGACTACTGGTATGGGTTCACATCTTTGTCCATGAACGTCAAGACATTCATCAGAAAACAAAACCAAAGTAACCTCATGTAACTCAGGTGACAAATCTGGATAGCAACAAGGACTTAAGTCCCAAAGGCTGCTGAAACCACGTTGACAAACTGGATGCATATTAAAAGACAAAAGATGTGTCAAGAGCAACTGAATGCCATAGATATGCAATCCTGTATACAGATAAAACATCACACCACCACCACCAACCCCTCAGGAAAACAGCAAATATGTTTACAGATAATTTGAAAGCACAAATAAATACTTCAGAACTGAATAATTCATTATTCTATTTCTTCCCCTTTACTTGAGCTCTAGCATTAATCAAGAAAACCCCACACATTTTGATAAAAACACTGGCCCCACTGAAGTCAGTAGGACCCTGACTTCAGCAGACTCATGATTTCACTCCTGCAAATATACCTGCCACTCTAGCCAATGGCACTTTTGAGTGCCCAGCACCAGTGGATACCTGAATTTTTTTTAGATATTGTTCTGGGTTTGGTTTTTCCAGTGAATCTTCTCCCATTTGTTACCTGAAAAAGAGAACTCTGCAAAGAAAGGGCAGCTAAAGCTGGAGCTGGGGAGTGGGGGAAGGGGTCGGGAGTATGGGGAATGAATGATGGACAATTAAAATACAAAAAGCCAATACAAAAATGGCCCTTGCATTCCACTAAAAAGCTTCCAGGGAGGGAGGGCGTGGGTTGGGCACTGGCTTGCTGAGGGGGGGAAGTGGCATGGTTTTGGCAGTTTCTTAGCTGGGGGTGGTTCAGTCTTTGCCTGGCTTGGGGGGGAGACGGTTGTGGTCATAACTATATCGAAGAGGAAATTGCCTGATGGGCAGGAAAAGGCTGTTACCGTGTTTTTCTGGGTTTTTTTTCTTGTTGCTGTTGTTGTTGTTGTTTACCTGACTTGTGTGTGTGTGTGTGTGTGTATATATATATACACACACACACACATACACACACACACATATGTATGTATCTGTATATATATATGTTCTAGTAAAGAACTCCTTTTCTCATATCTTTCCCTGAAAGCACCATAATTTCAAAGTTATAATAATTTGGAGGGAGGGGATCATCTTTTCCATTCCAGGAAGGTTCCCACCTTCCTTGGCAGACACCTGTCTTTTAAACTAGGACAGATGCCTGTGGAGGAACTTGGGTTGCTACATTATTTGTGCAGGCTGCACAAAAGTAATGTAATGTAGCCCACCTTAGTCCCTCGCTACTTAGTAGTTCTGTCACATTAAATTTATATCCCATTTAAAAAAAACTAAGACCTACCAGTCCTTCTCTAAACATTGAATAGGAAGGGTCTCTGGAAAGTAATGACAGGTACTTCCTGATTTGGAGACTGAACAGCCTTTTCCCCAATATCGCCATTCCCGACAGCAAACCCTTCTCAAGATCTGAACTCAGATTACCCCAAATGATCGTGTAACATCTGGTCCGACAGCGTTGCCTTTAATCCTTTCATAGGCTCCTCAAATAACTTGTTTTCTAACATATGATTCACTGCTATATCAGTTCAGGTGGTGATAGTCTATGTGATATAGTAGACGCAGATGATGGGGTAGAGGCCATGCTGCCACCAGAGAGTTCTGGTTGAATGGTCCTGTTTGAGTTGGGTACAGAATAGCTGCAGAGCTACTATCTTCAGTCTTCTATACTTATCTCATAAGGATCTGAGAGTTGGTGTATAAAGCATCATCTGGGTCTGACAAATAATTCACTAAATAGAAGCACAGCTTTCGCGTTGCTTGGTAGAGTAGAGAGGTGTGCTTAAAGCGTCAGATTGGGACCCTACACACTCAAAGCCATGCATGTGAGATATACCCTTTTCATGTGCACTCCTTGAGTCTTCTGACAAGCTAAGTATATTTTACAGCTCTATGATTTATCTCAAGTCATGTCATCTAAACTATCATATCTAGAATGATGCATTCAAATGCCAGAGATGATGGGGGCAGAGAGGGAAAATGTATTGTTCAGCTAAACTTTAAAAGCAGCTACATGGGAAGTGTTTTAAAAATAAAAATAGCCAAATTATTTCTTAACACTCAGCTGAAGTGGTGTCAGGAGCATTTTCACATAGAGTTTCACCCTTAAAACTCTGAAACTGAAAAGAGAGGAGGAAGAATTCTTACTGATGGTAATGATTTTTAATGTTGGGGAACTTAGGAGCAGAAGCAAAAAACAAACAAAAAAATTCTGGATGTTTCAAGGTGAAAACATAACATCTTTCAGATTGTTCCTTTTTGGTAGTCTTCTTTCTAAAATAGTCTCAGAACCTTTCCAAGCCTTGGTCAAACTAATCAATTCATAAAGGTTATACACTAATAATCTTTTTTAAACAACCTCAGAGAAATGTCTCTAAGAAAAAAAAAAAAATTACTTAGCAGAAGAAATCTGAGAAAATATTCTTGCCAAAGAGTATCTATAAGGTCAGAGGTTTTTTTTACTCTAGACCCATTCGACTTTTTCATAATATCAATGAGTACATCATGTCACAGTGCTGCATAAACTTCAGGAAAAAAAACTCAGAGAGGAGGGGATCTATTAGATACAAGTAACACATGACCATTGATGTTGGGTGTGTTCTCCATGCAGTCTGTAGCTGTAGGGGATCTCTCATTCTCATTTCCAAAGGCTAGAATAAAAGAAAAGGATCACTCTTTATGTGCCTGTTATTCTGTTCCCCACACATCCACTAGTGGCCATTGTCAGACTAAAAATTTAGGTGGCCTCATGATTTCAAACAGTACATAGTCTTAATTTAATGATGTGGTAGAGAATACTCAGAAGTTAAACAATATAGACCCTATCTAATTTGAGAATACAGCATTTGCCAAATTGTCTTAGACATCAAACTTAGGAGTTTATGATCGCCTATGTTTACCGCTCTGTCAGTGCCCTCACTTTTGTGTGAACTTCTAGTCACAGAGCTGCAAGTTCAGCATGCTAAGTGCTTTAGAAAGACATACAGGTTGCTCCAGAACTATAAATTTGCAGTGCTGCAGATCTGTAAAAGATGCTCTTATTTCCCACCGAGGCTGAAAATTAGGTCCGTCCTCCAACTCTTGAGCCAGCTCTACTGAGAGAAAAGCTACACCAACCCAATCACAGAAAAATCCACCTTTGGAAGGACTTGAAAAAATAAATATCTTTTCCTTGAGAAGAAAACTTTCCCAATGCTTTATTTGGGTTTTAGTATGCTCAGTTTACAGAGTGATAGATTATTTCAAACACTGCTATGAAGTAAGGCTGATTTTGCCATGCAATCTTCTGAAAAAGCACACTAGGAAATGATCTTGGGGGAAAAAAGAAAGATACGAGAAAAGGATCAACCCTGGTTAATGACTGGATCTGTAAAAATATTCTTTACCATATGTATCAGTGTTCCTGCAACTTCGTCCTATAAAAAAACCCAACACCTAGTGCTGCATGAAAACACTGGCATCTTACACTATCATACTGGTTGAATGAATCCTATCTCAGTAACTTCAGTGGTAACTTCTTCGACAATATCCTAACACAAAGACAATTCAAAATAATCAAACCCCCAATGAGCATTGTTAATTAGACTGGTTTTCCCCATAATGCTGCTACATGGTGTTTGTCGAAAATATTTACTCTAGCTCCCATCCTGAAAAAGAGAATCCAAACTTATACTGTAAATAGAATGGAGATACAGTGCAAAATCCACCTTACCTCTTAGATTTCAAATGAATCTGGCAGCTTGCAGTTTAGGTCAGCCACTTTTTTGAGCATGTGGGCCACCAGAAATGGAGGCTCCTTTCTTGGCCTGTCTATGGCAGGCACCTTGCACGCAGGAGGAAGGTGGGGCTGTTCTGCAGCTAGGTGCAATGAAGCCCACTCTTTGATGGCATCAGCCAGCATTGGGATGTAGGATATGCTAAGGCACGTTTGTTTTCAGGAACTTGTTGGTGGGTCAGACAGCCCAATTTTTAATACATGCAAAATGTGTGCCTGGACTGTCCCCCCCTCAACAATATCTGCACAAGAACAGGGTTGCTTTTTCCTGGGGGATATGAGCAAGTTGGCTTCCCCGAGTACCAGCAAACCCTGTTTCGGTAGCTGATGTGGGTTTGGTTTTTCCAGTGAATTTTCTCCCATCTGTTACCTGAAAAGGAGGGTGCTGTGAGGAAGGGGCGGAATGAATGATAGGCAATTAAGATACAAAAGACGCGGCTGAGTGCCTTGGCATATCGTTGGAATGATTCTGAGGGAGGGAGGGAAGTGAGGTGGTTTTGGCAGTTTCCCAGCTGGGGGGTGGGCAGTCTTTTGCCCAGTTTGGAGCAGAGACATTTGTGTGGTTTTTTCTTTGCTTTAGACCTCTCCTGTGCAGCGATTTTCAACACTGCCAGCTTGTACACCTGTTGCTTGCAAGAGAGAAAGAGAGTCCCAGCTGTGTCCCACTGACACAGACTTCACCAGCTCCCAGCACGGAGAGAGACCAGCATGGTCTATGTGGGTGCATGGGGGAATCGCCCCTTCTCCCCCTTCCCCCCTTGAACTGCCACATGGAGGGCTGCTTGGAGCCAGAGCAGCACCCCCGCCGGACCTCTTCTCTATACGGTAGTGTGACATTGCGATAAAGCCCTGCCTCCCTCCCCAGCTTGTGCCGGCTGCAATTAGCAGTGCCAAGGACCGATCACCACTCGCATGGGTGCCTGGGGGAGTCGACCCTTCTTCCCTCTCCCTCATCTGAGCAGCCATCACCACCAGGGAGGTGCCGCTGTTGCATCGGAGCGCCGCCTGAAGCTGCGAGGGAGGTACTGCACCTTCTCTGCCTCAACGTGAGCCAACAGCTACCCCTCCTGATTGTGGGTGTAACTACACCAAAG
>VZTA01025726.1:2579-48802 GCA_013398855.1 Mohoua ochrocephala
CTTTTTTTATTCAATTAAACCATACCAGCCCTTTTTTTTTTTGGTTCCCCCCCCCCCCTCGATATTCTTAAGAACTAGATAAATACTCATTTTGGAATACTGTAATTTAGAATAGGTAATATTTAGGACTTGTATCTATTGATGAATTCCCTTCATGCAGGGTTTTTATTTTCCAGGCTCTGATTCAACATAAGCTTCAAATGTTTCAGTTAGTCAAAGCTTCTTGTGGTTCCTTCAAGATATCTGCAGTTCATTATGATAAATTGCACAGTCCTTGTACCATAGGTTTATGTTTGTGCCTCTGCTGCCACAGAGCAGGACCCAGGATAAGCAGAAAATTGTCCAGAATGGGGAAGAAACCCAGCAGCCTTCTCCTCTAAAGTCTGTGCAGTCAGAACTGCTCAGACATTGCTCTCTCCTAAAGTCGCTTTGCCCATTTCAAGCTTCACTCATCCCTCTTCCTCTTTTTCCCCCTTACAGTGATATCTCCACTAACTCCTTCCTGCTTAATTTTCAACGCACAGCCTCCAGAATTCCCGCTGCCCATGTCTCACAGTTTCATCCTGGACATTTCTCTTCTTCCTTGTGCCCCAAAGACCCTGTCCCACCTCCTCCCTGTTCCCAGAAATTAATTTCTTGTTTTTACAAAATTGAATTTTGTCCTATCCTTGAGATGCATCAGCACCGACTGCACTGCCAAGAAGTAATTAGTCAACAGCATCTCTGAGACCAAGGTTAAGATAGTGCCACCTGTCTTTAAATAAACAGAGTAATATTTGTTCAGAGCAGCAGCATGGAAGAGAGTGTCAGAAGCACTGGTTTCCAAGAAATACATACCTCTGTTACCTGTTGCAAAAATCCACAGAGCTATATATTCCAAGCTCAAGACAGCCCCAAACATTCCAGAATCATCCACGTTTGCCACTGGGGGTACAGTCATCAGAGGCCTGGGACAGCCAACATTCGATATCAGAGGTGATTATGTCTTAGCTACTTTAGAATTTTATTCTCTGTGGCTATTCCCCATCCCCCAACCTACTCTGGATACAGCCACTAGTGAGCCCAAAACAGACAATAGCTTGGAATTAAGAAAGGAGAGGAAGGAGGAAAATAATAAGGCAAGAAGCTGTGCTTCTGCAGCATCTGTACTTAACATAATAGTATTGAAATATTCTATGCATGCACCTCTGTGCAATAATCACTAGATAATCCCTGTTACCATCCACAGGAATTGTGCTTCTGCAGAGCTGAAATCACAGTAACAAGAAGATGAAAATGATTCATTCAGACAAAAAAAAAAAAAGTTTATCCTACCCAGAAGAAAAGCAAACCTCTTCTTCCAGTGCATTTACAAAATTATTTTCTGAGAGAAAAAAAAGAAGTAGCTTTCTTTGTCTTAAGTATATTACTCCATCTCAGATGATAAACATAATCTACATAACAGAGATAAGTGGATAACATATCCAGATTGTTACATGTTGTATTATCACCCTAATTGAATGTATGTTGTCAATAGTAGCACTGTTAATTGTTGTTTTTCTGCTATGAAAAAAAAACAACTACAAGGACAAACTACTGCTGCCAAGAGTAGGTGTTCAGCTCCAGTGACTCCAGGCAAGCTGAACCTGCTGATGCCAGCAAGGACTGTGACCCCAAGTCACACTTCCCTCAGCAGAGTGAGGGTGCAGGATACAGGACATGCTTCAGACTTCTATTTCTGTAAAGGCTTTAGCGCAATCTGCATGCAGGATGTGAAATGCGGCAAAATCGTAGCATACTGAAAGGTTGACAATGTCCTTTTGCTAACCTACTTCTTCAAAGCAATATTCTCTCATCAGCTTATCCTTCTTCTGGCCCTCTGCTTGAGGTCTTTGTCCTCTTCCCCTCCTCTCTACTGTGCATTAGAATTGAGCTCTGTAGCTAAGCAGTCTTCTCCAGAAGGCAACTGTACAGGGTAATTTTATATTCTTCTGAAAATCCACTCTCCTGTGAAGTGTGCTTGGAGGTAAATTTGAGGTCCTTTTATGTAGTTTTGCTCCTACAGGTCTTTTGCTGTTTTGACCACTTCCTTCTCTACTCAATATTTCGTTTGGTTGCTGGCAAGAGTGGAGGCTCTTCCTGTTCCTTTAACTCTTTGTTCTGGAAATAAAAAAATCCTACCTTGGAACTGACAGTGGAAAGAGGCAATGATCTGTAGGCCTTGGAGCAGGCAACAAGAGAATGTCACCAATCTAAACCCTAAACTGTTAAAAATTACAGTAATAAAAAAATCCCGCATGCAAGTACTGCTGCTAAAGCTGTTGCACTGTGGCTTCAAACATTTAAATTTCCTCCAAGTTAGATACTTGTATTTGAGGCCTTCTTCCAGAATCCTTGCTGACATTATGCAGATGACCACTGATTTCATTCATGCGTGTAAAGAGTTTTACAGAGCTTGGATTACCCTTATCACAGATCTTAACGTTGTAGTTCATTGCTTTTTGAGGAGAGTTGCTCTTCACTGCTGGACCTCTCTTTGAACTTTATTCTGTGTGTGGCTCAAGGGGGACAGTTTCTCACTTTCCCTTCCTTTTGTCTTTTTCAATGACTACATTTTCAATTTTCTTCCCTTCTTTTGCAGAGGCACGGCTTTTATTCACTTCTCCTCAGACCTCCACACTCCCCTCTATGAACTCTCAGATTCCCTGCCCAACAGGAAGCTGCACTCTGGTGAAAAGCATCTGTTGATGACAGCCGAGTGCTGTGGGAATGCAGAACTGAGGATGAAGCATTGCAGGTGCCTGCCTTAGACTGCACATCTATCCTTGTTAGCTACTGCTTTTTTACCTCCACTACATAAAAGACCAGATCAGCAACAGAGCACAGAAAGATGTTGCTTTTAAGGGATCACCTGCTGTCTCACCTACGGATATAACCGCAGGTTTTCAGCAGACACAATGATTCTGCAGCTTTCTTCACCTCTGTCTTTGCCTTTGCCTCCATGAAAAAGCAATGAGCGACACTAAAATGACAAAGTACATAGATGCACTTCCCATCTTCCCTTAAGGAGCCTTAGAAAAAGATGCCAGGAATAGTTCAAATCCACACTGAATCCTCATGTGGCACCAAGGACAGAACACTTCAAAGCAGAAAACCCTCAGAAGCACAGTGCTCCTATATAACCCTAGTGCCTTGCCTGAAAAGTCCCTGGAGTCAGAAATGTTCTTTGGCTTGGTACTGTTTCCAGCTTTAGATCCTACGAGCAGAATGAGAAGCAAGCTTCTTCTGAAGAGGGCAGAAACCACGATTCTCACTCAGTGAGTAATGAGGTATACTCGCTTCTATTAACCCTGCTAGACATCCTGGTGTTCCCATCCAGAGATTGGAAAGGATGCAGTAGGCTTCAAACCTATTTTAAGTTTTACATGCAATTTGTCAAGGAAGAATTAATTTAGGAAGGATTAGAACTTCAGGGTTTATACCACAAAGTGGCCTTTCCTCCCCTTGGCAACTGCAGTCACTACAGAGTTCCCAGTACAAACACGCACGACAGAAGCCTGTGCTGAAACACAAAGGCTGGGCTGCAAGCACTACTTTCCCCAATATGACAGTCACTGCAAATGAACTCTGAAAAGAGCTAACACAGGTACATAAAAAAGCTGGAGAATGATAATGAGCAGAGCAGTAGAGTGGGAGGAAAAAAAGCCAGCTTCTCGCCTCATCACCTTCAGAGCACCACCGCAGCCACACGGCTTAAAGACAATCCAGGACAGAGCTACGATTATGCCTGCACAACACAGAAACAGCCTTCAAGCCCCACATGTTTCAGATATACTCCTTTAGAGCAGTGCCCTTGAAAGGCTTACACAGACTGTTGGGGTTTTTTTTTTCCAAATAGATTTTTCAGAGGTTTATAAAATACCTGCTAAACCTTCGGTAAAATTGTCAGACAAGCAGGAGGAGACTTAAATCTCCTAGAATTAGCTGTCAAAGTTAATTGGATAGTTAGAGAAAATGATTTACTTGAAGCAGGTTACTTAGGTTCCTCCTTGTTTTGAGCTGATTATCTTCCTTCCTTGACTGTAGCGAGAGCTAAGGGAAGCCCGGCACAACTTGGAGCAGGCATCTGTTTTTCAAATACTGGGTTATTTGCCTCAAAAAGTAAATTATATTATCACATTAACTACCAATATTGCAGGGACATTTTGACTCCACTTGCATTACAAGAGAGCTACAAAAGCCTGGCTGCTCTTCCAAACCAAACATGCAATACTAGACCCAGGAGTTCACCTTTCCCAATGTGATTTAATTTCCTTAAAAGAAAGCTGGAGCTCTGTTGTATGCTATAACAGAATCCAGAGATGGGGCAACTGGAAGAGTAGGATTGCGTAAAACACCACACATCACACCTGACGCCAAGCATGACTCTCCATCTGATTTTATACAGTTCACCAGAGGAAAGCAACATGGGAAAACCTGTCCACCACTTCTCTTCCAGAATGTGGCAGCTCTGCTGCTGTGCAGAAAATGTGACCATGCTTTCACAATTATGCAGCATCTGCCAAAGATAAATTACAAGTGCTTCAAAGGAAAAACAAAAAAACACCAAAAGAATCCAACCAACCAACCAACCAAAACCACACACACAGAGACACACAAAACCCAAAGAAAAACAAAAATCTTTGTTTCATGATTTCTAGTAAGTGATGAAACTAGGAAAAAAAGTCGCAAAGCTGATCTTGAGTTTGTATTCCACAACATTTAGCAAAGCATAAACTTCAGGTCATAACTGTCTCCTCCTTGACAGTGCTAAACAGGTACTCTTTCCACCATCTGTTCACCTCTTGTCAGAAAACTTAGAGAAGAGTATTTGATGCTTCCACCCTCCTGTCAAATTTGTTTGAAATTTGCTAGCTCAGTCAAAAGTATCTCAAGACTGATTTGCAGCCAGAAAGACAGACCATTTGGTTAGAGACTTCTTTTCTCAAGGAAACCAGGGTAAAAAATTAAAGCCGTTTAGGATGAGAGGAGCACTGTTGATGCTTGAAGCTTTAAGGCTGATGATGTTCAAAAGCTTGAGAGGCTCTAGTCCATCTGACAAGACTTTACACCCCATTAATTCTTCTCACAGGAAAAGCTACTGTTCAAAATTTACCCTGTTAGTACAAGTTCAATACTTCAGATCACTACATTTAAAAGAAAAGAGACACCATACGGTCAAAACAGGAGATTTTAGAAAGTCACTGTGACAATACTCAGTTTATACTGAAACCAAGTCTGGTCTTCAAGATTGAAATTCAAACTTTTCCTATTTTATTCTGTGCTAAATCTCTAGTGTTTACACAACCTGTAATGGAATCATTGCTCCTCTGATATTTCTTAAAGCAAAAGTTTCTGCTGTCACACAAGTAACCCAGAAATCCCCTTTTCCAAAGGGGAAATTTCAGACATGTCCTGTGTGTAAACAACATTAACAACACCAAATGTAAAAGTTCAAGAGTCTAAAAGTAAACCTGAACTCCCAGTAAATTTGCATTTTTAAATTCTTGAGGATTTTATTTTACCATGATCTTTGAGGTTTTAAACAGAAATATAAATATATATATATATATATAAAGGTTGTAAAATAGTAATCTTGAGTATTGTAAATAATCCCATTCCAGTCAAGCATCCTTTTGATGCTCAAAGGTCTAGGAGTGGTCCCCATGAGTAAAGGCTGAAGGAGTCAAGCCTTCCCTCCTTGGAGAAGAAAACGCTGAGGCAGAAGAAAAACCTCATCACAGTATTTCAGTACTTAAAAGGCAGCTACAAAAAGGACAGAGGCTTTCTGTTCACAGGGAACTACATGGGCAAACAAGGGACAACAAATACAAGATGAGGTTTCATCTCAGAATAGGAAAGAAATTTATTTTTACAGAAAGAACACTCAGTCGCTGGAATAACCTCCCCTGAGATACAGTAGACTCTCATCACTGTATGTTTTCAAGATGTGACTGAACAAGGTGCTAGATAACTTAATCTAGGCTCCCTTTCCCACAGAGGTTTGGTCCAGAGGATCTTTTGAAGTCCCTCCCACTCTGAGAAAATCTACGATCCCAGTTAGTGAATGAAACTATTCCAGTTGCTTCTATGAATGTCAAGGCCCCTTAATAATAGAGTTTTGGCTCTCCAACCAGTAAAAGCACAGTTTAGTTTAGGTTAATACGCTATTTAATGGGCATTTTTATAACACACCCACACCTGGGTGTATGTACACACACCCACCTGTGTGTTCAGAGCTA
Source organism: Mohoua ochrocephala (assembly GCA_013398855.1). NCBI lineage: Eukaryota > Metazoa > Chordata > Aves > Passeriformes > Acanthizidae > Mohoua > Mohoua ochrocephala. The sequence goes on from VZTA01025726.1 coordinate 8,840, forward strand.
CAGTTAGTACCAGTTTCACTTCACAGCACATACAACAAAAGGTTACTAACATTTAGCTTCATTCACTACTTCGCCTTGACTAAGCAGGCATAATTCCCTTAAAACTCACTGGAAAGATGTAGAATTTCAGAAGCTGTTTCACAGAGTCTGCAGAGTGCAGTTTCTTTGATTAGAATACAACAGAGAATGGTTTGCAATTCCTATACGGAAACATTTTGTGTATTGTCAGAAACTCATGATGACATTTCCCCAGCTGTGATCTTTATTTCAGCTATGTTTCAGATATACATTACCTGCTCTTTCTCTAGTATTTAACCTGTCTTTTGTGGTCACAACTACACGATAATTGCAGAAATTTCTTGAGAGAAGGATGTTTAAAGGGGCAGATAGCAGAACTGCAGAAGAGAGGCACCACAGATATAGAACCACTAAAAATGGAAGCCAAAGGGAACAGCAGTGAACAGGGTGCTGCCAGGCAGGCTTCTGCTATTAGAAAATATCAGCTTTCTTTTAAAAATAGATCTCACGCTGTGTTACCCACCCACCCCTCCCTGCTCCCTCCCTAATTCCAGCAGCTCTGGTTATGCAGTTTCCTCTTCTTCTGCATATAAGTTGCCCAAAGCAAACTAATTGTTGCAGTTCATACACATAAAGGGAGAAAGCAGAATATTTTTGGATTCTCTAGGTTTTCATTGCAGACATTTTCCCCCTTAAGCACTTTTCAAAAATCTCCTTAACATGCTGGACTTTTTAATGGTATCACCTCAAGCACAGCATTCAATTCTGTAATCTATTCTGAAGAATGCTTTTATTGCACTTTTTTTTTTTTAATCCTAAAATCTACTTCCGTAGAAGCTACTCCCACAAACAGTGTTCTGCAACAAATTCTGGAGGAAACGTAACTCTATGAGACACTTATGGAAGGACTGTGTTCTCAAGGAGGGCAAAGAAAAAAAGAAAAAAAACCCAGTACCTTGCTGTTGCAGAACAGAATGAGTTAAAAACAAGAGAGAATTGTTATGCAGAAGCCAAAACAGATTAAATATCTGCACCTTTTTTCAATAAACATCCTTGCATCATCGATGCTTGGTCCGTGTGTTTCAATTGCTTTTAAGTTTATACATGAATAGGAGATATTAGGTATTAGATCACAAAGACATCTGTCTAATGGACCAGTATCCAGACACACAGGGTTTCAAACAAAACCATCTTAGAAGGGATTTTCTGACTTTACTATGACATAAATATTTCTGTTCAGATCCACCTTCTAGATGATTAATTCATTACAACTCCAAAGAAGAGAATGAAGAATTGAGTTTCATGCTGGTTGTGTCTGGGGTAGATTTAATTTTCATAATAGTATCTAGTAGGGGTCTGTGTGTTGGCTTTGTGCTGAAAAGTGTTTTTTATTATTGCTGAGCAGTGCTTACACAGAGTCAAGGCCTCTTCTGCTTCTCCGACTATTCCGCCTGTGAGGGGGCTGGGAGTGCACAAGGAACTGGGAGGAGACACAGCTGGGACAGCTGACTCCGAGTCATCAAAGGGATATCCCACAACATGTGGTGTCATGCTTAGCATATAAAGCTGTGGAACGAAGAGCAACGAAGGTGGAACAGTCAGAGTGATGACATTTGTCTTCCCAAGTCACCATTACATGTGATGGAGCCCTGCTTTCCTGGGGATGGCTGAACACCTGCCTGCCCACCAGAAGTAGTGAATGAATTCCTTGTTTTGGTTTGCTTTTGTGTGCAGTTTTCTCTTTTCCCGTTAAACTGTCTTGATCTCAAAGTTTTCCCACTTTCACGGTCCCAATGCAGGGGAATGAGCAAATGTCTTGGGTGGGGCTTGGTTGCCAGCTGGGGATAAATTAAAAGAGGTAAAAAGGAAAAACAAACAAGAGTGAACAGAACGTTGTTGAAACTTTCCTTTGTCAAAATAGTTGATATTTTGCTATAAAAGTATGATGACAATTTTACAGGTAAACACACCAGCCAACAAGAGCTGAGCTCTTGCAGAGTTGGTAGAGGCAGTTTGCAAACAGTTCCGATTGTGTAGTGAAGTGTCCCTTGACCATACCTTGCATGGCTAAGGTGGGAGCAGAATTGCTCATACCAGGGAGAGCTGTTGGCTGACTGAGGTGGGGAACAAGATATCATCAGTCACCCCTGACAGCCTTGGAACATCACTTACATTAATCATAACCTGAGTGGAACGGTGTCAGACTTTTGAAAGATTGCAGTGGTTACCAACTCAGATTATGGCCTGGATGAAAATTGACTAATGGCTAAAGCCAATCACCTTGAACTTATTAACAGCAGTCTTAGGTGAGGCCTTTCAAGCTCCCCTGGATGGCAGGAGGCCATGCCAGGATCTCCCTCTGAGTGTGACACTTCTCAGAGATCACCAGCTCTCAAGTCTGCAATACTTGGAGGAAAATCACCAAGAGCTGATAACAAGGCCTGGACCAATACCCCCCACTCCTCAAGGCTCAACCCTTTGCTCACTGAGAAACGCAAAGGCATTCAACTTGAGTATTTCATGGAAGTCAAGGAGAGTTTTTGACAGATAAATCCGTACATTTATATATCATATATATGTGTGTGTGCATGTGAATGGATCCCTATACTCTCTTGGAAGTACAATATGAATATTACTCTTTCAAATCTACAGTGATTTAATTATAATATGTCCTATTGAGTAATTTTCTAAACATTCAATTCATCAATGTGCTGGTTAAGTCCTTCAGACATAACTGTTGACCAGGTCTGGGACTAAGACTGGATCCAGCAACATCTAGATTCTTTAAGGAGTTCAGAGAGCAAGGAGTGGTGGGTGTGTCTATTCTGAACCTCAGGACTCAGTGGGAGGGTTTTCCTCATCCTTTGCACCCCCATTCTCCATTCTAAAGTGAATTTGAGCCATTTTTCCTTTGCATGTTTCCTCTGTGCAGTAAATGAAACAGTGAGCCTTGCCATAGAGCCTTATCACGCTTCCACAAATTTTATCAAAACCTGCCTTTGACAATACTGTTGATGGTGATTCTTTAAGTGACCCAAACTACTCATTTGCAACACCTCCATCACCTACACAGAGGTAAGAGTTTGCCTGGCAAGTACTCACCATGAACTTATACTGCTAATGCTCAGAAATTTGATTTTTCACCTGAACAGGAAAATGTTTCACAGATAAAGCATTCACCTACATCTCCAGCCCACCAACAAACCCCTCCAGCCTATTGCTGCTCATGCAAAACCTTTCAAACTACTCAAGAAGACAAATTGGTTATCTCACAATGTAAGTCTTGGATTAAAGGTACAAAGTACTTAAAAAAACCCTAAACTTGCCTTCCACTTTTAATCCACATTTATTTCATCTGTCACTGATAATCCTGGAGATCATATCACTTTATCCTCTTTTAAATCCTTCCTTAAAACCTATCTCTCCTGCAATACCTACAAATCTCTGCCAGATGGGACTGTTTAGACTAATGGCCATTTGTGACTCTCTTCAGCAAATGCATCTTTCTAAACCTTCTCTCATTACCTGCTTTTCCCACTCTTAATCTGCTCATCTAATTATATATTGTCCATGTAATACCAAATTCAGATAACTCAATAGTTTCTTTTACAAATAGAGCTCTAACAATTTTGTATCTTACAATAACTAACACCTGGAGGCCTGAAAGGGTGCCTTGGAAAATAGAGGATAATAAGGAGGCAAAATTACTCTTTAGAGCATTATATAAGGAAAAAAAAAGTCTAATTTCACACTTTTAATGGAATTTACACTTATAGTTAATCAAGAACTTGAAAATAAATGAACACAGTACAGCATTATTGTTCTGGAGTTTTTGGGTGGTAGTTTTTCATTTTTATACTCTCTTTCTTTTTCCTGAAGGGTAGGCAGATAAAACAATGTGAGAGGAGCAGTACTTAATATGAAAAACTAAAACTGACAAGGGCTTCTCTCATAACTTTAAATAAGTCATGCAGAATAGCTTCTGCATCATAAAACATTGACACTCACAAGTCTAAAAACAAATCAAAACCACCACAATTTTTACTTGCCTTATCTAGAATTCAACAAAAGGCATGAGAAGCTACTCACAGCAGCTTCATGCTACCACTTACATCTTTCTCAAAACTGAAAAAAAATCTTCAAGATATTCATAAGTCTTAAACTACTTTTGTAACAATGTTTTATTAAAAAAAAAACCTAAAAAAAACAAAAGACCAAAATCAATACAACTTTATAAAAAGATTCTTATCCTCAGATATGCTCATTCAAGCAAAAGCAGCCCTTACCTATGCAGTTCCTTTGGATGATATTCATTACCATCTTTCTTTTCCCTTCCCTCCTCAGACACACAAACTTCTTTCCTTTAAAAGTACTGCTCCCTTTCAGTCACACATCAGGAATCCAGTGCAGAGTGGTGGCTATTAAAACCCTTCTTATATCCTGCTGGGAGAGCAACAGGTGCTAGGGCTGAACTTTCAGGTGGATCCAGTTGAACTCATTTGAAAACAGTGCCTATGCTGCAGGGGTTTTTCCCATTGCAGGCTGCAAGTTCTGGCCTCCAAGAATTATTACTTTGTACCAGTGTCACTGGAGGACATTGAAAGCAATAAGATTTGTGTGTGGAAGAGCAGAGGACAGATTTACTGTGTGTGCAGAAACAGCCTCTATCACAGATGTGGAAATACTGGGCTCTGTGGTTATGTGCCATGAATCTGCTCTTCCCTGGGCATGTCCAGGCCACTTATTACAGATTAGTGGGTGGATGTGCCTGGTGTTGCATTTCCAGTGCCAGGAGTAGGCTCAGGGCTGGAGACAGACCCGTGAGAAGGACACAGCACATACCTCCAGGCAGCACACTGGGGCTGAATAAGCAGTGAGGAATTTCTCTTCTAGTTTCACCTGCACAGCTGGTCCTAGCTGCAGCCCTCATAAAGGATTATCTCTTAGAATCATAGAATCAGAAAAGTGTTTAGGTTGGAAAAGACCTTTAGGATTGTTGAGTACAATGATTAACACAGTACTACTGAGGCCACCACTAGACCACATCCTTCAGTGCAAAATCTACATGTCTTTGAAACACATTCAGGAATGATGACTCCAGTGCTTCCCTGGACATCCTGTTCCAATGTTTCACCACCCCTTCAGTTTCCTCATATCCAATTTAAACCTCCTGTGGCACAACTTGAGGCCATTTCCTCTTGTCCTGTCACTTGTTAATTGGGAGAAGAGACTGGCCCCCACCTGGCTGCACCCTCTATTGAGGTGGTTGCACTGAGTGATCAGGCTTCCCCTGAGCCTCCTTTCCTCCAGGCTGAGCCTCCACACCTCCCTCATCTCTGCTTCTCATCAGGCTCCAGACCCTTCCCCAGCTCTGTTGCCCTTCTCTGGACATGCTCCAGCCCCTCAATGTCCTTCTTGCAGTGAGGGGCCCAGAGCTGGACACAGGATTTGAGCTGTGGCCTCACCAGTGCCCGGTACAGGGGGATAATCACAGCCATGGTCTTGCTGGCTGCACGATTGCTTGTACAGGCCAGGTGCCACTGGCTACTTGCCCATATGGGCACATTCCTGGCTCATGTTCAGCCAAATTTTCTTCTTCTGAACCATTCCTAATATGTAAAAGATGCTAATTTTACTTATTTTCCTAATGCTTGCAAGACACTACCTAAGAGTTAAATATTTGATAGTGACAACAGCAACAGAAGTTTCCAAAAAATGAAATACAGTAAATGGATCAATTTTGTGAACTTTCATACATTTTCATGATTTAAAGTGTTCAATGCTGTTGTTTTTCCCCCCAAGCTACAGTTCTTTAAAACTTGAGTCATGAAGTGAGAGTAAAAAGAGAGAAAGCAATTTCTGAACTCTCCAGATAATGCTAACAATTTTAAATTGAATTAAAATCTCAAAAAAAAAATGAGGCAAAAGGTATCCAAACTATCAAAATAGAAATCCTCAAACTCTAGTTCTTGTGTATTTATTGGTTTAAGGTTGGTTTTGTTTGTTTTTTGGGGGGTTGGGAGTTGGGTTGGGGATTTTTAAGTGTAGGAGTTTTAAAGTCAGTCTTTTCCTTTGGAGAGTGAGGCTAGGGAAAGGGGATTTTATGCTTTATAATAACTCCACATTATCAACAACCTGAGACCTGTATGAAGATTTAGAATTCCATAGAGGCAGAGAACAGAAGGAAGAGAAGTAATATGAAAGAGAGAATAAAGATTAGAGCAAATATTGTAAGGAATTGGCTGGTTCCTTTCTGTGTACTCTGCTAACATCCAGCTGGCAAAAAGCCTTCTAGCACATGAATGGGAAATTCTGCCAGAGGAAGGACTTTGCAACCTGAGTGAAAGAAGCCAGAGGCTGTATTAAATACAACGGGTTGAAGGCAGCAGATTTGAAAACTGTTCATAAAAAGAGATTTTAATCCTCTATATAGGGACCTATTAAATCAGTTCAACAACAATTTTTTGGTTGAAAATGCAGTTCTAGCAATATTAAAATGTTTTACTTTGTTCCTGCGTGACTTGCACATACGCAGGTGAATACAGGATGCCAGCAGCTTGCATTACAGTTCCATCTCATGGATGCTTTCTGAGTCTAAATACTTCTGAGTATTTCACTCCACACAATACTGGGGTTGTGATTTTCATCATAATTTAGTACAAAAGTAAATTTAGAAATGTTGGAATTATCTCCAGGTACCTGTTATGTAACTAAAGAGGCCAGAGGACTGCAGATAAAGGGAAAGATCAGTGTTGGAGTTCAGCCTGTGTTTTCTGTCCCAGCCAGCTTCCCACTTTCTCTCTCCTCTCCTCTTCTCTCCTTCTGACCCCTCCAACCCTCGGCCCTAATCTGTCTCTGTGCTTGGTGTGCCCTGGGGACAAGGTGTGATGTTCCTGCTCAGGAGGCAGGGACCTGTCCAGCAAAGGTGCAGAAACGGCGAGTGTTGGAACACAGGGCAAATGCTCACAGGGGGTTCTTGACAGACTGGGAATTGTTATGCCAAGTTTAAGAAACATGGGAGGTATATCTGCTGCAGGGAGGATGGAAGGCGAAACAGCGTGTTCCCCTTTCCCATGAAATTGCTAAACTCCTTTGTGTGAAATTTTCTGATATACCTGTGTGAGCATGAGATCCAGCAAGAGAAAAGGTATGTGCCTGAGTAGGTTTGCCAAAATTGCAAGCAACTGAAAAAGATCTTTTAAAGGAAATTACCAAATATTAACAAATATGTAGAAATGATGTTAAATAACTGCGTTTGTTTGCAAACACCAAGATTTTTTTTTTCTAAAAGGACTACGTTTCAAATGCTGAGTAGAATTTTTTTAAAGGTATAAGGGAACTTGCAACAAATATAGAGAGTTTGTAAGAGGCAATTTGATTTTTATTTTTTCCAGAAGTGGGGGAGAGCACTGGATTGAAGTTGTTCTAGACAATAGGGTTGGTTTTGATGCTGATTAATTGATTTCTAAAGACTGTGTTAATAAGAAATTCAATTGAGCACTTAGCCACAAGTGGAGTTATATAGGTTAGGTGTAAAAATGTCTCTACCTTTCCTTCCAGCTACAATTAGTGAAAAACTTCCACGCTCATGGCTTAATTTCAATGTATCTTTGGAAATACCTGCTTCCTTACTGAATTTTTAATACTTTTCAGATTCAACATCTAATTTGTCCTTAGGACTCGGGAGGCCTGATCTTGTCTAGTCTCTTTTTCTTTCTTGACACGATTTATGAGAGTATGGGCTGCTCTGGCAGCAGGCAATGTTTTCCAAGTTATGGGCTATGACCTGAAGGCAGGGGATGTAGCAATAATCTGGTGAAGTAAAAGTTTGTCTCCCAGTGATGTGTTTTGTATCAAAAGAGACAAGCATCATGTAACTGATGCACAGAGGAAAAATCACTAGGCAGAAGTTAATCCTAACCTGTGAAGTTTATTATAATAGGGACAGTGCGTGATATGACAGGTGCTGGCATGCTATTTTTTACATATGGTGAATGTAAGAGAATGAGACAATGAAACAATCTGCTTTAAAAGGCTGACAACTCTATAACCTTCAGCCCAAGGACTGAGTTGCCTGCTATTCGGGGTTTGATTTGTTGCAGCGCAACTCCCGTGACCTTGGTGCAGGTTTACTAAGAAGCTGTTGTTGGAAGGGAGGTACGTCAGAGCCACACAACATAAGGCAAGTTAAAACCTAGACAGACAATTGAGAAAACAATAGTTAGCAGCTCAATGGCTTGAAAGAAAAAAAACCACTGACATGAAAACTTATTTGACAACCACTTATAAACTGCAGGGACAGGAAATGCAGGCAATTAATGTGTAGCAGCATCAAGAACCAACCCTTTTCAAGGGACAGTGGAGGTTGATCCTTGCCCACTTGAGCAAAATCAGCCTGGGCAGCAGAGGCTCACCGGCTGTCTCACTGGTGGTAGTGAGCCCATTAATGCTTAGCTTGATACACAGACACAGATAGTTTGGGCTATTAATAGAAAAATCATGTGTTGTATTCTAAATTGTGTGTGTGTCTATCTATCTATCTATCTATCTATCTATCTATCAATCAATATCTTTCTTTCAAAGTGTTTTTGTATAAGGTAAAAAATTTTGTCCATATATTAAAAGTAACCCTAAGAAAGAGAATTAAAGCTGAATCGTTGAATTATGAGATACTGGTGAAAACTGTTGGCTAAATGTTACAAATATATGTCTCAAAAGTACAGGTGTAATACACGTATGGTGCTTCACTGTTCAATTGCTTTATTACAAGTCATTATTTTGGAGAAAAAAGGTATGTCTATAAGATTATAGAATCAGAATGGCCTGGGTTGGAAGTGACCTTAAAGATGATTTTGTTCCAATCCCTCTGCCATGGGCAGTGACAGCTTCTACTAGACCAGGTTGCTCAGAGCTCCACCTTGAAGACTTCCAGGTATGGAGCATCCACAGCTTCTCTGGGCAACCTGTGCCAGGGCCTCACCACCCTCGCAGTAAAGAATTTATTCCTAATATCTGATCCAAACCCACTCTCAGTTTGAAGCCATTTCCCCTTGTCCTGTCACTACATGCTCTTGTAGAAAGCACAGGAATGGCAGAAGAATGGCAGAAGAATGACAGAAGAATGACAGAAGAATGACAGAAAAATCACAGTTCCTCTCCATCTTTCTTGCAGGTTCCCATGTAAGGAATTGCTTGATGGTATTAACTCAGCATTAGATGTTACCATCCTACTGAATTTATGTAGGCATACATTTTCCTTTTAGTATGTGAAAAGTAAAGTTTAGGAGGAGGCAAAAAGAGCTTCTGACTGTGACTATAGATAAGCAGTTGGACAGCCTGCCAAGGCATGTTTGAGAGTTGTCATCAGTGGTTTCTTCAGTGCTAGACAAGACACCACACACCCAGGATGTGTGTAAGCCACCAAATCAATATCTCTGCTGTGCTGAGCTGAGCTAGGTGACTCACTAGAATGGCTTTCCAACTGAAATGATTCTTCTTTAAAGAGTAAAATTCGCAAAAACTTCAAAACTCAGAACGGTGTCTGTGTGCCTGTCTGTGAAATCAAAACTGGTCCATACTCATAGTCTTCCAGTAGGAAAGCAATTGCATGTATGTGATGAAAGAATGAAGAATAAAAAATCCTGCAGGAAATTAATTTAAGTTCAGTTTTCTCAAAGGACTCTGTTTGGGGTTTTTTATTGTTGTTATTTGCTTTTTTTCTTTTTCTGTTCTCCATTTAATACACATTATTTAGGCAAGTAATTAGCTGGAGTTTGGCTTAAACAAAAACCTGTTTATCAAAACATTGTACCATAAAAGAAAGCTATAAGACAAAGAATAATGGAATGGAGAGAGAGTGAGAAATAGTGCAATGTGCAAGAAATATCTCTAGGGAGGTTAAATATAATCCTAATTAGTGAAATACGTGTATTTTACAGACATATAAAAGAAGCGATTTCCATCCTGTTCTTCTGGAGCAGTTCTCAAATCATTAAAAGCAAAAGAGAATTTGCGGTTTTCCTCTTTTTTTTCCTTTTGTTTTTTAATCTTTTTTTCTGGGAAGCCTCATTATTGGCAGGGTCAAAAGCCAAATAAAGGAGTTTTATGAAAATTGAAGGCAATATCTCAGTATTAAGAGCAAAGCTTATATTTCATCTTCCCTCTGGAAACTGTGAGCTTCAGTCCCAAGGGCACTCTATGAATTGTTGCATGGGTGTCAATAAGCTCCTCTTCACCCCAAGTACTGTGTGAAGTTTTGGGTCCCACAACATAAGAAAGGTATTAAGCTATTAGAGAGGGTCCAAAGGAGGGCAACAAATACGGTGAAGGGCCTTGAGGCGCCACATGAGGAGGAGCTGAGGGCACTTGGTCTGTTCAGCCTGGAGTAGAGGAGACTGAGGGGAGACCTCACTGCAGTTACAACGTCCTCATGAGGGGAAGAGGAGGGGCAGGCACTGATCTCTGCTCTGTGGTGACAGTGACAGGGCCCGAGGGAATGGCCTGAAGCTGTGTCAGGGGAGGTTTAGGTTGGATATCAGGAAAAGGTTCTTCCCCCAGAGGGTGGCTGGGCACTGGAACAGGCTCCCCAGGGAAGTGGTCACAGCACCAAGCCTGACTGAGCTCAAGGAGCATTTGCACAATGCTCTCAGGCTCATGGTGGGATTGTTGGGGTGCCCTGCACAGAGACAGGAGTTGGACTCGATGATCCTTTTTGGTCCCTTCCAACTCAGAATATTCTATAATTCTATAGTTAATGACTTAGTTAAAGATGTCAGGAAAACTATCTGATACATTTTTTTAAAGTCATTATTTTCCTGTATTGTGAATCCAGTGATTGCCACAATCCCAGAAGTGGAAGGGTGGGAAAGAATTTAACAGCGCTTTTACTGTTGCTTACTTTTACCAGAAGATGAAGGAAGAAATAAATTGTTATTTAAATATTGAAAATTCTCATAGGGCCTTTTCTTTTATCATTCACAACAACTGCAATTTTCAGAACACCCTCTCCTTTTCTTGCAGTTCTTCCAGAGAAATCCTAAAAGCTATTTATCAACTAGGTTGTTTTCATAACAGAAACAGAAAGTTTTAAAAAAACTTTCAATAGCAGAAACAGTAATATATGCTAATATGTGCTAATTCACATTTTTATACATACAGAGAAAATCTCAGCTGAAGAAGTTTAGCAATTTTCCAGTTAAATTTTAAGTATTGCTCATTGTTTATGTTTAAGAATTCTCTTGATATTTCTTGCCTTTCAATGATTTGCTTCCCAGATGGATATTTTTCTGTCAAATTTATTTTAAAAATTCAGGTTTTAATCCAGAACCTGAACACAATTAAAGGCCTTAAAGAGTAGGAAAGAAAAGAAAATCTAGAAGTGTTACTATTGATTGATTTAGCTTATTTTTAATGCTTGGCCTAAGCCACAACTTTCACAAACCAATGTTAACTGTGTACCAACAACTTCTTTTTCCCCTTCCTCTCTGAGAGAACTTCTGTACTACTATTCAAATGCTCTCAAAAGGAAAAGTTTAATTTAAAAATGCTTAATAATATTTGAAATCAGAAATATCAATAAAAAATGACTACTTTGAATTCTCAGCTAGTTTCTTCTTTCCCAGATAAATTCATGTCTTAACCTTGGTAATGAAAACAGGTGAATCTTTTCTAATGTTCTTTGCAATTGGTTTAAATTTTGTTCCAATTTTTTACCCCATTTTCTCAGTCCTCTATAACCGCTCTGAGAAGGCAAATGAGAAATGTTTTCATTTATCTTAGTTTCTCATTACCTTTACAAAACCTAAATTCTAGACTCATAAGCATGACACTTCTGGACTCACAAGACTATTTAATTTCTGTTGTTCTTATCCTTGCAGGCTGCTGAATACTTTGAGTAGCACTTACCTCCATTCTTGCTAATTTTGAACACGGCCACAATGTAATACATTATGAGAAATGTGAAAAGCACAGTTTTCTTCAGTTGCTATGGCACTTAGGGCACTTGATTGCAAGTACACTGAATTAATGGGAAATACAATATTGTTGCAGAGAAATTGTTTCTAAGTGGAATATTACTCCAGGAGATTTTTAGATTAAAACCTGAGAATAAACTTGGAGGCATTTTAATGTCTGTAAATTGGACAAGACTGTGTGAGAAAGGGTAAAGGCATGATGATTTATGCACCTGGACAAGATTTAAGGTGTACATTTGTGCAACGTTACTCTTCATAGACCTACAACTGTGTCACTCCCAAATTTTCAGAAACTAACTTTGAGACCTGCAAATTCCACACACGACAAAATTCGGCTGCAAATGAGCTTCTTTCCACTGCAGAATTTTGGTAGGATCACCAGAATAAGCTAGGATTAGTACTCGACTTTGGTTTTTAAATGCTGTAATGCAAATTAAACATCTCCCTTCTCAATACAGCGGTCCAGATGTTATATCCAGCTCAGGGAGCCTCTCGGCCATCAGTTGCTAAAAAGCCAGAAGAAATATTAATCTCTTTGCCCAGTTTATTATTATACACTGCCTAAAAATCCACTGCCAGCCCCTGGTTCACACATGCTTTTGGCATATCTCAGTTGTAGATCTCACTTTCTAGAAGGAATATTGTACCCTTAAACTAACTAGAAATTCTAAAACCTCTCAGCTTTTCAACCACGCTGCCACCACCGACCCTACAGAAGGCCACAATCTGTCGTGGAAACTCGGCAATCCTTTGTAAAGCCTAAAATAAAAGCCAGTTGTACATATTTCGGGGACATGCAGGCATGGCTTTGTAAGCACGTGATGCTGCCCAAGGCATGAAAGTCAGGTGCGTTTCATGCACTGAAGAGTGAGTTGATACTGTGTTTTGTAATGGCATTTTTAATTGATTTTTTAGTACTATGTGGCTCCTTGTAGATCTGCAGAGCAGTAGCACAGCAAAAGGCTGGAATGTGCTAAGGTTGTTTCAGGGGTGATTTTATTTGGCTGGCAAATTTAATTTCTTTTTCCTTGGATGGTGGAATTGAAATGCAACATAAGTTCAGTCATCTTCATCAGATCCAGCTATGTTGAGAGTGAGACTTATTAGGCATTTCATGTAATATTTGCTGGCTTAGGTCTGTTATGTCATTTATCTTCACTTGTGAGCAGACCTCAGAACTCACTTGTGGTAATGTCATTGATGATTTATTAGTCTTCTCACTTGTAAAGATAAATGTCATATCAGACCTCAGTCATCATCCCTTCCTTCTACATATAAATCCAGATTTGGAACAGAGAGTGAGAAGGAGAATAAGGGAATATTCCCGAGTGGTTTGTGGTTAAGGGATGTCAAGCTTTCTGTGGTAGATATTGGACATTTACTTTAATAAATCTTGTTGTTTGAACATTTCTTCTTTGACATATCCCTTCAGGCAGATGCCACTGAAACATTCAGGTGCTTCCCTTCATGCTGCACAGAGGTTTTTTTTTTCTTGGAACGCCAGCAGTGATTGGTAAAAAGCCTTTTAAAAGCTTTACCAGAGGAAATGGCTGGCAGAGAGGTACATTTGTCAGATCCACAGAAGGGCAAAGTCCCCATTTAGAAATGAAACCTGAATACCACTTAGATGTATCTTTGGTCCAATTTTATGGGCTTTCATATATCACTCAAAACTCAAAGAAAGAATTGTGCACAAAGTAGAATAAAACAAGACTGAAGACTGAGCACCATTCTGGCTTATTTCTAAGCTTCCATGGACACTGTGTTACACAGGATCACGAATCAGGTAAATCTGAGTTTATCTTTTGAATCTTAAAGGCTGGGATCATTCCTTTAATGTGCAGGATACAATACCCAGATGAAGTTGAGCAGCTGTGTGACAGGTTGAATTAGAGTTATTACAGATACGCCACTTGCCAGGATGCAGATCTATAGGAAAAGGATACTAATTGTGCCATTGTAATTTAACTCTTCATGAATTACTTTTAACAGCTGAAGAGGTTTAGAATATCAGAGCATCTGCTTTGTGGAGTGACTTTCTGATTAAAAAAAACCCCGAACAACAAATAGTCTTCTTGAGTGTGCAGTCTTTCTTCATGATGGTAAAAGGCACTTAGGGTTGGTCCACTTTACTTGTCCTGGTAAGAGCACATCATGAAATCTGAACCCAGAAAGCAGCTTGATTTCTGTGCAGAAACAACAAAATTGCCTTCCAGAAAAAAGCTGGGTATGTTGACATCTATCATGGAGCATCATGACAGCTAAGCTCACCGAGGGCACTCACACCTCCAACCGGGTTGCTTCCTGTAAGCACAATGGTTCTCAAGGCTTTCCTTTTCCTGCATTAATTCCTCCTGCAGGTCCCAAATTTGATGAACTCCTGGCCATGCTTCTCTGCTCTTAGATATTTCTCAGAGGTGGAGAAGGCAAAAAGCGAAGAGGTTTTTTTGAATCCATTTCTTATGAAACGGACAAGGAATATTTTAAATGTATACGATTGTGTGTGTGCATAAATAAATAAATAAATAAAGGTACACCATGGCAACATAAAACATGTTGAAACTCCCATCCTACATGTTGCAGTCATATTTTTCTGGAACTAGTAGATATCCTCCCAAAAGGAATAGTACCTTCACTAGTTGGATTTCAGTTAACACTGAACATTTCTAAAGAAAAAGAAGCCAACACACAAATATAAATGCCTTCTGCCATATGTCTGTCTCAGTGTTAATATGATTTAGAGGGGTTTTGGACCATAGTAGAAGCTCTTAACAAACTTTTCCTGTCAGAGAAATGTGTATGAGTTATATTTCTCCATTTAATGCCAATGGGCCAAAAGGAAGAGAAAAACGTGGGGTGAGGATGACTTTTATTTGGAGTACACGAGATCTGCCCAGAGTTATCATGCTGAGCTTTATAAAACACACAGTCCTCATTTCTCATCGTTCCTTTAGAGGAGTTTATGGCCATCTGCCATAGCTCCTCTCAGACATAGGTGTTTACTCCAGGAAACCTGATATTAGAGAGAGATGTGCTAAAGCAGGAGCCAGGAGTATCTGTGCCTAGAGACCGGCCCAATTTTTTTTGCAAACGCAGATGTGTAGAGCATGTGGCATGGTACCCTGGTGAGAAAGACTTGGTGGAAACCTCTAAAACTGGTAGAAGTGGTATGGGAGCTGTTGAAATGGGGCTTGGTTCTGAATCTGTACAGAAATTTTTCACTGTGGGCAAGCCAGCTGGCCCATCACTATTAACCACATCCTGAGAACAAAGGTGGAATGGAAATGTGTTAAACCCAAGGCTGTATTTCACAGGCAAACAAAAAACCAAACAAACACAGGGATAATCACCTAACATAATTTCATCTTATTTTAGCATAAAAAGGCTCTACTTGCGAAAATAAGATTTAATTTTAGATTTGTGGATTTGCCAAATAATATCTGCATGAAAAAATTGCTGCTAGAAGCAAGGCACAGGATTTGGCTTACTTTGGGTACAGTCCAGAGATTTCTGTTTCACAAACAGCTGATGATCACTCAGCTCATCACAAGCTCAGGAGAGACACACTATTTATATTATGTGCAGTACAGAGTTTGCTTCAAGAGAAACTATGCAGTGAGACTATGTAACTCTAAGAAATTGAATGGTTTCCCTGTTTCTGGAAGTTTAGAAGGACATCTGAACACCTGTTTTACAGATAGTATCCCCGTGGTTTAATTCTGCTATTAACAAATCAGAAATCTGGTCAGTGCTTCAGGGAAGCAAAGCTGAAACACTGACAGAAAAGCAATAGTGGGTTATTCAAAATATCAGCTCAGCACTCTGCTTCTGCCTTACACTGTTGTGCTCTTTACAAAAATATGTTAGAAATGGTGCAAAGAAAACCACCTAAAGAGAATGCAAACATATGTTCAGACAGAGAACCTCATTCCTTTTTGTCCTCAGTCTTTTAGACTTTCCCGAGAGCAGCCAGAAAAAATTCCATGTCCAAATCACATCTCTCTCCATAATGCTGACCTTGAATTAAATCACCCCAGAAACATAGCACCGATTATGTTACGATTAAAAATTAGTCCTTGTTACAGCATAGGCCACGTCAAATCCCATCACTGTGAGTGTATAACTGATTTTTCAAGCTTATAGGGATTTAGACAATGCTTAAATCACTATGTGTATTTGTATATAATGCCATTTTTTTCTAAAATAATTCACATAATTTTATATGACGCAAAACTAATTTCAATGCAGAAGGAAAATTTACATTCATCCTTTAGTCTTTGTAACAGAAAAAAAAAATTGCATGTTTCTTTGATATGAAGCGATTCATAACACCTACAACCTCTAATGGGCCACGATGTACATCAAAATTCCTTTCACATTGCTTAAACATATCCAGGCTCTGCATAGCAGAAGTTAATCTGGACTGAATTTTAGTTAACATGCAGGTAAATAGGAACTGTATATATTAATACCAGGGAGATTGTCCAGCACTCCGTGTTAGTACTATGTATTTGCTATTCAGGAAATGCAAACAAACAAATAAACTTGTAGAAGGAAACAAACCTCTCTTCCAAGCTTTTCATGCAGTGAGTTTGGCTGAGGAATCAAAGCACAGTTGTCTGAAGGTTTCCAGATGAGAGCAACCTTTTTCCAGGATGCAATTACTAAATACTGCACAGCATGAAAAGCCAGGAAAAGAGAAATTATTTCCAGTTTGTGGAAGCATTCTTTCAAACGGAATTTTCTCAGCCCACATCCAACCCTGCATGTATAGACACAAGAGAAAGGGAGGGAAGCATCCTCTTGTCCCCTCTTCTTGTTGTTCAATTAGCCAAGTCATCAGAAATGCTAATGAAGTACCAATACTGAGATACCTCCTGTTGTTGTTTCAGGGAGAAAACGGGAGTTTAATCAGTATCTTGTCTCCAGTGCTAGCTAAAATTCTAACAGAATTCATATATTACATTACCACCTTGCACGCCATGCTCTGTGTTTCCTTGGGTTTTTTTTCAGAGAATGGTTGGATTTCATCTGGCAAAACCATGCAACCAATGGTAGTAGAATGTATCTTCTCATACCAAACAGTGTAGCACTAGGAATAACCCCACACAAGGAGTTTTGGTTTCCCGTGGCTGAATTTATTTATTTCATCTCAGAAAAATGTTTCAGTTTGCGTACCTATTCTACGAGCTTATTATTTATTTTGCATGGAGTGGTGAATTCAGCCTGGTCTGTGTATAACTGTGTGTAATTGTATCTTTGTGTAAAAAAGTCAAATTCAAAGCTACTTCAACTAAGAAATGTCAGGCATGAACTGCACCACTAATACGTATTATGTTATGGATTTATTGATAGAAAAGGATGACTATTCAAGACTTTAGTGCGCCTTTTTTTCCGTTCTTCAATAGATTTATCTGAAATGCCTAGACTATATATATTGAGTTATCTATCCCTCAATAATTTCACTTTTCAGATGTGGTTTTGGAGATGATTGCTGCATTGTGAAAGGAATCTGTATCTTAGCTGACTAGGTATCATGAAGGTATCACTCAGGGTACTACAGCCCATTGGAAAAGCAGCTATTTGATCAGACAACTGGAATTGCAAAGAGGCTGACCCAGAAGAGACAGGTTCTTTCTTTCTTTTTTTCCTTTTTTTTTTTTTTTCCTGGAGGGTCTAAGGTAAGTTAGAAATTGTTCAAATATAACAAAGGCTTGGAAGTGGCAAAACAAGTTGTTTAAAAAGGATTCCCAGAGAGAGCGAGATTGAATTTTAACTTGTGCTATGTAAGAAGGTTTGCAGTATCTGGTGTATCTACGAGATGAGTGAGGTCAGAGCAGGTGCACTGAGAAGGAAGACGGCTGGTGGCTAAGCAGAAAATAAATAAATAAATAATGAAGAAAAGGTTTTTCTCTGGGGTAGTTCCCTGAATTTGCTCAAGGCACAGTTCCTGGCCTGGCTGAAAGAGAATCATAGGGGTGAGTGGGTCAATGTGGGTCTGCTCTTTTCAGCAGGAGCAGGTACATGTACCAGCCTAAAGCGTGTGGGATCACAGCCCTGGAGAGATGCTCCCCCAGTACTGAGTGCAGGTGAATCTCTGGGTACTGCTTTCCTTTGAGTCTCTGTGGCTGTGTTTACAGCAGTGTGAGTTTGACCACTGACCCTCCTGCTCCCATATCCTAGGCTGGACCGAAAGGAATTCTAAGAATTTCTGTTTAGGTCACTGATCTGTTAAAAATGCTACAGAATGTGTCTTCTTACTTTAGGAGTGTCCTTATATAACTAGTATCTCAATATAACAAAGTTATTTACCTATAGCATTGTTTTAAGGATGAGGTTTCTCTCTCTCCTGTTAATTTTGTTTCCAAGTCATTATTCTCTCCCCATCTGAATTCTGACTGGAATTTCGTTCTTGGCTAGTATGTACCACAGCTGAGTTTTGGTGGGGATCAGTGTAATTTGTAAAGCTGGAGTAGCTCAAAGGCTGTAGACAAAGAGCTCCATCTCTATATTTCAGCTTCACTACTGTTGAAAGATTATACCCAATGAAATAAGTGCTGATTATAGAGTGCAGTCTCCCAGCAAACATTCTAGTAATATGAAACAATCATTCCCAACGGTATTTTAAATCTTGCCCCCAGATATTTTAAATGTAATCCTCTATGGAGAAGCAATTAATATTCTATATGTATTTGTCTCCTCTAAATAAGTGTTTGGCATTCCATGGTCTGGTGATCCTCTTGCCTGGGAAGTACAACATTCTGAGATCTGGCAGCTTTCCCAGGATTATTCCTGAGAAGCATGAGGGAAAACTAAGATACTGTAGCACATATGGATCTTTGATGCATCTGTTTTGGTGGCAAGGTACACGTATAAAAGCTTTTTCTTTGGCTTAGCTTCATTATTTTTTAACACAGCAATTTGACACTGAGGGCCGAGAAGTAGTAATATTTAGGGTTGTTTCTTTGTTTGTTTCTTTTTTTTTTATAAATTAAATGTGTAAACCAGTGACAAAACTATTTTCTCTTTGTTTTCGGTGGTAATTTCAGAAAGTAATTGTTGTTTGTATTTTGCAACGACTTCAGATTAATAGCAAATATGCACCATCAATTTGCATTGAAACCATTGTTAGATAAATAATAATTACTTGGCAAAGTGCTTGCTGAAAATGCAAAGTCAATTAACTTGAGCGTTGTTCTACACTCAGCAGTAATTTATAAAGGTTCGGTTGGTGGGTTTTAATGGTATTTGTGTCTTTTCGAGCAGCTATAGCATAGAGCTAACATTAAGTGCTTAGAGAACACTTTTAACTCCTGTCATTATTTTCAGGTCTTTTAAATGGTAAATATCAGCAATTTGATGGCATCCAGTAAGTGGAACTACTGCCACCAAAATGCTATGCTTCTTTTGATCTGCTTATAAATGTCTAAAGAGATGCACTTGCTGTTTTAACAGCACTGGGCCAGATCCTACTGACCCTTGAAGTAATTTTTACAGTTAGCAGGACAACGTTTGTCACGGCCTGAGAATGAGACAGTGCCAATTGATACCAAGAGAATTACCAAGATGTACATATTTTATGGGGTTTTTTTCAGATTTATATTCAGGTCAAGTTGAAATGTTATTAATTCATAGCACTTTCATGGCAAACGTGGTGCCATTATCCCTCATAACTATGTGTGTCTCACTAAGTTCTAGTTGTTTGGGGGGTATTTTGCTTTTTGGGTTTACATCTTCATTTTGTGAGCTCTCCATGGTGAGTAGAGAAAGGGGAGGCAACAGGAGCACAAAGAAGCTAGGGAAGAAGCTTCTAGGTTATGAAATCAATCTCAGGCAGCACTATGCTATTCAACCCTTTTAAAAACTTACTCATTTTTCTTATAAGTATGCAAGTTCTTTTTGTCTGCATTATTTTCAATGAAAGACCTTTTCCAAATCTGATAGGCAGGAAGGCTCAGAGCCCATTTCTAAATTAAATCTAAATTTATTCATGTTCAGCTTATGTCTATTTGTTCTTGTGCCAATGTACTCCTTTAGCTCAAACGGTTATTTTCTCTCCCTTGTGTTCATTTCCTTGTTGTGTCTAAAGACAGCAATCCTATTCCTCCTCATCCTTCACTTTTCTAATCTAATGAAACAAGTCCTTTTGTTCATTTTTCATGAGGGAAAAAAAAAATCTTTGCTGGATCATCCTTTTCTGTACCTTTCCCTCTTCAAATTCACTGATCCATTTATACGCTCCCTTTATTGGTGACAGCGCATTTTTTTCGTGGTTCTCCAGCAGAATGGGGAGGAAGTTCTTATATGCTCTCCCTTATTTCCTACCTCTACTGTCTTCAGGTGCAAGTTTGCCTTTACTTTGCCTGCAAAAACTGGTAACCACAGTTGAAATCTAGAATGATTTCATCTGAAAAGCTCTCTAAATCATGTTAAAGGGCGTAGAAAAACACCCACTGATTTTTGCTGTTTTAGAAACATTATCTCATTATGTTACTAAACAATTATGGGTATCAGAAGGCACAAGCAAAGACATTTATCCTCCCTTTGATGCATATGCAGGACTGCAATAAGCCCATTAGACTTGGTGAGATTTATGGGTGTTTATAATGGGAATAACAGGCCCCAGTGGGTGGCAAAGGGAGAGAAGGAGTCTGAACTCGAGATTTGAAGCCAACAGCTTGAGCTCTAATTAATGCTGAGTGAACATTTTGAAAAAAATAATGTGTTCAAAAAATGCTGTGCTTTTGCCTGTTTTGTACATTATCTTCCACACTGACCTAAATATCAAAAATCTATTTTCAGTTTACCTCAGTTTGGAAAAACCCATTTCTTTATCAGAAGAAAATGTTGCCAAAGCTATTTCTGAAATTCTCAGTATTTCTCTGCCTTGCCAGGTGTATTGAATTCTTTCTAGGCTGGGACATACTCTTGCTAAAAAACTGGGTAAACTGAGTCTTTCCTGTAAAGTGGATGTAGGGAAGAAAAGAAGCTGGAGAATTGAGACCATAAAGGACATAAGAGCGTTTTTGAACCTTATCTTTCCATCTTTAGACAAAAATGAGATTTTGGCTATGTACTATGGAAGAACCCTAGATTTAATCATACTTGTCTTTTTTCCACAGATGTTCTGAAAGATATTTATGTGGTGCTTGTCTGGCAGACTTTGATTTCACTCGTGTCGCATTTTCACCAAGTAATTAATCATATGTGTGCGTGAATGTAACACTATTTCTGTAAGTCATCTGATACCGCGCTCGTGGGTGGCTGGGCGGAGAGGCAGCCGCTTGTTCAAGGGGTCCCTTTCTCAAAGGAGCCCCTGCAGTGCTGCTTAGCCCCTCACTGGCGTACCCCTTCTTGCCCATGTGGTGTAACACGCAGCCAGACCCACGTGGAGCTGACGAGCTCAGGCGCCACTAGAGATGGAGAGGCGGCTCTCATACGGGAATCCCAAAAGGTGTTTATTCGAAGGAATCCCAGTGCCAAGAGAGTGAGTCTCTCTCAGGACTGGTTGAAAAAGGGGGTCTCCATGGGCCGTGGTTACACAAAAATCATCCAATAAGGAGAGAGGGGAACAGGGGCTTGGGTTACATCCCTATAAGGGTTTACAAAACTTGATAAGAGAGGCCTTTATACCTGGGAGCTGGCCCACCAAGGGGGCAGCTCTGCGCTGGGGTCTGTGGGCCCTCTGGTGACCACCGCTGTTGGCTCAGCCAGTGCAACAATCTGATCCTTTCATTGCTGATGTGGTTGCCTGTAGAGACCTGAATGCATTGCCATGTACATCCTACATACGATTTTATATGTTTGCTGAGAGTGTAAGTTTTAACCCAACCTTCACATCTTTTCCATTTTTTATAAACAATATTTGTGGGTGTGCTGCGGTACTGTTTGCAAATCTTATACCGATATAATTCTAATCTTCTTTTCCATTTTGCAAGGTTGTTGCAATGGGAAGATGCTTGATTTAAGTGCTTTGCCAGAAATTTCAATAATATTTTGTGTATATTAACTAAATTGTTCTCTATTTTGTCTGTTTTGTCCCTATTATGGCAATTACTTCTATTTTGTTGTCAACAACCGTGCGTTTTTCTCTGTTTCACTGCCAGGGTAGTGGCTGAATAGTTGCAGAATTGCTCCCCGTGGCTCACTGTCCTCTTTACTTCCCTGTATGTGCCACATTATTTCCTGTGCAGCATCTGCCAGTTATACTTAACAGAAAAGAGCCCCTTCCTAAATTCCATCTTGTGGCCTTGTGACCTTTTGGCCCTGCTTGCAAAGACTGTAGACATTTTACAGCTCCCTCAGCCTACCTTGCAGAGAGGGAACAGGTGCGCTTTCTCCCACACACAGTTTGCTTCTCTGTTTCCAGCAGCTGACTCCAATATTGTGTCTTTAATGAAAAATATCTTGCTAATACTTTGCTTAATAATTTTTGAGCTTGTATGCTATCTAGCAACAAATAAAAATCAGAAAATAATTTACTTTTGGCTCGCATTGTGGTTACAAGCTGTCATATCAGCATTTCCATATTTTTTTTCACTTACAGCAGTATTTTAGACCTCACTATCATTTGCTATCCCTTCCTGTCAAGGCAGGAAAGTGTAACTGTGATCATTATTCTCCATTTTACTTCAATTCTGCCATTTTAACTTTCTGAAGCTGCTAAATACTATGAAAATAAAATTTCTTCCACCAGGATAAATTAACCTGTACATATATAGGTACTCCTCAGAGACATGAAGTTATAATATAGGATATCTCTTTATAGCAAGATATATGCAACTCAGAACTGTATCTCCTCAGCTGTTATTCATTCCATCAGGTTCCTGATGGATTTAAACTGCTCATGTTTTTTAACACCTTGTTACAATTACAGATTTCATCCTACCAAAGCCATTGAGCATTATATTAATGCTGTCCAGCATGATCTGCAGAACCATAAATATCAGTGATGCCTGACATACCTGTTTCTTCTACAAGAAATCAGGGACCTCCTGGTGGATTATGTGTTGGACTACCATTTTAAGTTGAGTCCTGGTCAAAGGGAAAATGTATTCCCTATTTTGTTACAGCCAAAAAGTGTATGATTTGATTAGTAAGCATAAATGTACTTAAGGAACTTGTCGAAAAATTGCACCTTAACAAGGCAGTTTATGAAACCTGTGTGAACACCACTTCCAACTGACCCGTGGTTTGATGTCTTAAGGTAAAAACTGTTCTTGGAATGTATGTTTTTTAGCTTGTACCTTAGTGCACGTCTTGCTTATTTGGTGAGGAAATTATGGGGTTTGTACAATAAATTAAAAAATCCTCAAAACTGTATCAAATAGTTGCTGATTACAGTCTGATCTGTGTAATCAGGTGTATCATCTAGTTTGCTCCTATCCTGAAGAACAGATAAGGCATCTATGATATTAAAGCTCTAGCTTTGCATCATAATCTTTTGCTTTAGAAAGAGCAGTCAGTAGGCAACAAAGTGGAGAAAGTAACTTGGCCTTTCAGTGGTGCTGATAACAACTGAAGAGAAAGTGAGTTTGATTGCAGAGCCCTGGATTCAATTAATCTCCCAGACACTCCTCACCCTCCCAGACACTGACATCCCTTAGCTGGTGATCAGCCTCTGCTCAGGGGAGGTCCAGAGCTGCCTCTCTGGCAGTGCTAACAACCAGCTCCTTGGTAAAACCTCTCTAGGGCTTGCCTGGGCTTTGATTTAGCTCAGTGATGGTGATACCTCAAAAACATTTTTCCAGTGTTTCATTGGAGACCTGCCTACTGTGAGAGAGGTGTTCCAACGTCACGGACCACAGTGCTGGTTCTTGTTCAGAACAGGCTTGTCTGATTGTCTAATGTAGTCAGTCAGTCACCAGTAAACGAAAAGTCATCATTCCACTCATCTCTGAAATTTTTGTGTAACTGGTTCTAAAGTTAAACGGGAAAGAAAAAAGCCTTGAACTTGGATGAAGTCAGATATGATACAATTCTTCCTCAGCGGCACATTTATCAAAAAGAGGGTCATTTTTATGTCTGAATATCTAGTTAGTTGGGTGCTAACAGTATTTGGCCTCTGAAGATTTAGATGGCATTTTAGAAACCTCTCTGCCCTGCAAAATCTATACCATGGCAGGCAGCTTTACATTCATAAAAGGAGCATAAGTCAGTAGTCTAATTAAAAGAAATTATGAATACTCTAAGTTACAGGAAGTCCCCAGAGTGCTTCATGCACAGTAGAATTCTTAGTGTATGAAGGAGTTCATGAGGAAGTTTCTCCAAATTAGAGATTCCCATTTGGGAATTGTACTACAGAGGAAGTCACTTCTCTGAAAAAATGGCATGCAGGTCTAAGAATACAGAACTGTCCTTGTCAGTCCTTAACTCAATTAAATATAGAAGGCATGCAGGAAGTCACTTTAAAAAGGCAAACCTTATCATTCTTCTTTCTTTTTTTATTTTAAATCTGCCAATTAGTTATTTGATTTTGTATTTTACCAGACTGAATTTATCTTATTTTCCATCCAAATCTTGTTTGGTACTATGAACGAATTTGGGTTAATCTGGAAAATACTGATATCCCACTCCATGGGATATGATGGACATAAAACTAAAGTATAAAAGTAATGAAAGTGTGCCTTTTATTCAGCACAGTGTTGATGATTGACAAGCTCTGCAGGTTTTCTCCTTGCTAAACTGCTAGAGACGTATTCAGAGAGGCAAACCATCAAAGCCAAGTCTTAAGTTAGTTAGAGGATCATGAGAAAGTGTGAAATCTGACACAGAAATCTTGTGGCAGGCGCAGAGCAGCAGGAAAGATCTGGTTTCCATGGCAGAGATGCGTGTCCATCTCTTAGATTACTGCATTTCTGACCTCTTCAGTCTTGTAATGTGTTCTCCCCAGAGATCCCAATAGTGCCAAGAGCTTTTAAGGTTAATCATGAAATGGACCAGGCACAGCTGGGTGATGGACAGTAGTCTCTGTCCAGGGCCAGAGAAGACAATCTGGTGCGGCAGCAGCTTGAAGTGACACAGCTGAGCCGTCAGGACCTTGTTTGGTAGAGTGATATCAGCCAGCTCCCAAAGGCATTCAGGTTTTAACATCCTGCTGACATCTTTCCTGCTGATAAGATTTTTTTTCTCTACTGCTTCTGCTTTGCCCTGATTGAGTGGTTCAGAGAACCACAGAATTGTATCACGAATTATTTAGATTGGAAAAGATCTCTTAAGACCATCAAGACCACCCATTAGCAGAGTGCTGACAAGACCATTGTTAAATCATGTCCTTCCGTGCCACATCTACCTGTCTTTTAAATGCCTCCAGGAATGATGACTCCACCTCTTTCCCTGGACAGCCTGTTACAATTCTTGACAAACCCTTTGGTGAAGAAATTTTTCCTAATATTCAACCTAAACCTTCTGTGGTGCAACTTGAGGCCATTTCCTCTTTTCCTGTCACTTGTTACTTTGGAGAAGAGACCAACACCCACCTTGTTCATGGCTTTGTCTCTAACACTGACATTCTTTCAGCAGTGAAGAGAAAAATATCTTCTGTTTAAGGTGAAAAATAGGAAAGTGCAAACCCGCGAATAGAAATGAATTTTTAAATTCCTAGAAAAGGATCTTATTTTAACCTTCTTTTTCCACTTTGGAATATGTTATAGAATCACATTATAACTGAACCTCTGATTGAAAGTCAATACTTCATAAAACCAAGGGACATAAGGTAATAATTAAAGTAATTCAGCAGGCAATTGTTGCTGAACTTTTAAACTTTTACAAGGAGAAAAGCTATAACGTACGGAGCCTGAGAAAAGGAGGGTGCAGTAGAATTACTGGAAATGTTAAGGATACAATTAAAAACTAGTTGACCTAAGGAAAGATGACAGACATAATTAAGCATACATTTTTTTTTAGTGTGCATACTGTTAAGTATGCAGTAGGATGGCCTTGAAAAGAATTACTTAATGATAGCTTAAAGAATATGTTTCACCTCCCATGGCAAAATTTTGCAGTAGTTTCTGACTGCCCTCTGTCTGACTCCAATTTAGTTGTGTGTCACTCTCTTTTTCCTACTTGCCTTTGACCTATGGATACAACAGGAGGAATCGCTTTGCCTTTAATGTGCCAGAAACCTCTCACTTTTGTGCTGTGTGCATTTTCCAGTGTAGCCACGATCCATAAAGGCCATTGGCGTAAAGTGCAAGAAGACATGAACACAAATCACGGCAAGCAAATGAATGCAAATGATCTCTAATACAGAAATGTTCCATTGTAAATTAATATTAGCTTATCTTTACATTACATTGTAAGAGAGAGAAAAGAAATTAAGGGAAAGGAAGATAGGAAGGGATGTGACTACAGCGTTTTGGCCAGAGGCTTGTAAGTGTCACTGATCGCATTTTAATGTTGAGATTTTTATGCATTCAGAATATTAAAACTTCTATTACATTTTCAATTAAAAACTCACATAGAATACATGTTGTAGTAATAGCATGCTCTCCAAAGAAATTGATGTATGCACATTCTGAGGGAATGGGAATGTTCTAAATTTATAAACTGAGAGGTTTGCTTAGAGAATTAGCTATAGAACATCTTTTACAAACATCGTGGGACATTGCAGACTCTCGTTACATTTTCTGAACTAAATTCCATTTCTTGAATAATCTCTGTCTCCAGGGCAATTATTCATTACCATTTAGGAAGGAAAGGTTCAACGTCAAGTAAACAACCAGCCTCTTCAGAGAGGGAGCAGGGCACACTGAACAATGATCTAGAAAAGGATTAGGTTTGGGCAAAACTTGTGTGAAGTTCCACCTCTGATGAAATCTCAGCAAATTTCTCAAGAGCCCTGATGGAGTATTGAGTAGTGTAAGTAAGACACTGATGTATTTCAGTTGTGCTGCGTTTTCTACTCAGGATTTTTGACAACTGGGTTGCCTAATGAGCTGATGAATTTTTGGGATGATGTTTGGCATGGACTATGTTTCTTTAAATAGCAAGAGGGTCCAGTTGCAGAACTGTGATCCTGTTAAGCTCCTCAGCAGTTTAATGTCTTTCCATTAAGCACTTCCTTTATGAATATCAACAGTTTGTTGTATCCAGTAGAGTTAGACAGAGGAAGTATTTACCCTAAATGGAAAAATTCATTCCATGCATTTAAACACCATTCTTTCTACAACAGGACAAACCCAAAATTTCCTTAACTTTTAGGAAAAAAAGAAAGACCTAGAATAACAAGTAGCTTGATCATGCCACTACTTTTTTCAGGACATCAATGCTTGGGCCTCTGTTTTGTTGTTATCTTAAATCTGAGGTAACAAAATTCCAGATGACTCCACTGGATAAGTGCGTTTCTCTACAGACTTCTTTAGGCATACTTAGCTGCTCATCTGTGAGAGGATTATGAAGGTGCTTCCAGGATCAGTGTTAGGTCCTTCCTTCAGGAGTACCTGTGTCGTGTCTCCATGGCTTTTTAAGTCTACCAGCCTGTGACTGATCTAGGTCTGTATTGGCATGTGAATGGCAAAGTTACACGGGTTAAAAAGAAAGATGCCTTGTACCACTTGCTGAGTCAGGTTGACTGGTAGCACTCATAGCACCGTGGTATAAACCAGCACTGCTCTCCAAGGCAGTGTCTGTGAAAGGTGTGGTAACCTGCTGGGACCTGCTAAACCAAAGCCTCTGTGACAGCGTGGCAGATTTATGGATAAAAAGTTCAACACAGATACCTTTCTGAGTGATATTTCTCCCCATGAGCAGAGCGTGGTCATGACATAAAACTCACCAACTTAGCAAGCTGAATGTGGAGTAACCAACAATACTGGTGCTGTAAAAGGAAAGAGTTCATTTGGTAGGTTCACCTGATAGAGACCAGTGAGCAGGACTCTTATTCCAAGGGGACCAAAGTTTCACTTGCACGGGGGAGTTTCCTTTAAGGGAAGGAGCAGTAGCCAAGCAGTGGAGAGGAGATAAGTTAGAGGCTGAAATACCCTGTTTCACATATTTGTGAAAATAGTTACCATTCTTCTTGTGAACTCAGGTTTGAACAGAGGCTCTTCTATGTATTACTCTCATCAGCTCTGCAATCTCACACAAACCACTGAATTCCTGCCAGGCTGGCAACTCCACTTGCCACTGCTATGACCTCCATCTTGGGAAGTGCTGCCCAACAACTGAGAGCTTGGTTCCACAGCTGGGACTTGTGAAATGCTTCCAATCTCCCTAAATGTGCAACAGCCTTTGAACACGTCACTGTTTTCTCAGCGTACTGAGAGAGCGGAAGGGAGAAAGCAGAGAAACATTTGGGTTGGGAGGATACTCTGCAGGGTGACCTAATGTAGGTTGAGCTGGGCCCTCTGCCCACAGGGCACAGCCCTGTGTGGGATTGGGGTGGTGACAGTGACAGGCACCAAAAACCCAGACATAGGGAGGGTTTGCTGCCCTGCAGAAACCCAGTATTTCTGGAGGCTCTTTGTCCAGCAGTAGCTGCCTAGGTCTGCCAGCCCCATATCTGGCAGCATTCCCAGAGCTAGAGCAACAGGATGGGCAATGGGCACTTGGCCATGGGGCATCTGGGGAACCCAGCTCAGGGCAAGAACAGCCCAGAAACCCCTGGGACCTGACACAGCCTGCCCCCAGCAGTGGCAAATATCATAGAATCACAGAATACGCTGAGTTGGAAGGGGTGCACAAGCATCACTGAGTGTGCACAAACATCACTGAGTCCCTCTCCTGGCCCTGCACAGAACAGTCCAACAATCCCACCATGTGTCTGAGAGCGTTGTCCAAACATTTCCTGAGCTCTCTCAGGCTTGAGGTTGTGACCACTGCCCTGGGGAGCCTGTTTCAGTGCCCAACCACCCTTTGGGTGAAAAACTTTCTCCTGATATGCAAACCAAACCTCTCCCAATTCAGGTTCATGTCACAGAATCACAGAATCATAGAATAAGCTGAGCTGGAAGGGACACACAAGGGTCATTGAGTCCAGCTTCTCAAGTCCTGTCATGAGAGTGAGGAAATCTGTACTTGTCCTTCTACTTCCCCTCTATGGGAGTCTTCTTTGTAGAAATTTCCAGCAGTGAGTTTTTGTGCCTTCATTTAGGAGAGAACATCACTAATGCGAGAGAGCAAGGAATCTGAGAATGCACTGGATGTCGGCTCAGTGTAATGATTTGCCTTCCCGGAAAGTAAAAGGCAAAACCAAGAAGTTTCAATTCCAGGAAGTGTGGCCTTTTGCAATGTTAAAGCTCAATTTATTGTGTTAACAAGTTCTAAAAAGAATATTTTAACCTTCAGTAGTGGAGAAAAGGGATCTTTCTGGAACTGTGAGAATCAGAAAAGAAAAAAACAGAAATTCAAGTGAGGGTTCTGTGTAGAGAAGAAGTGAATAAGTTAATCAACTTGTGAAAGAGACAGTATGTGAGGGAGAACCTATTTATGGAATTTCTGTTAATACAAGCCCATAAGCTTTTAAGAAGAAATCAATGTGATTTATTAATTTATATTAATAATGTTATTCTGTAGAGATGCCTTAGGACACAGTAGATATCAGCAAAAGGTTTCAAATCAGTTTGTGTTACAGAGAGGTTTTATTAGCTCTTGCTACATTTGTCCCACTTATTGTTTAAAGCATTTGAAATGTAGTTTGGATTAAGAGTACAGACAAGTGCATGCCTTGCCTGAGGCTCCAGTTCTCACTAATAAGGAACTAAGTTTATAAAGGCAATTATGTGTATTTCATGAGGTTGTTTATTATATCCTAATTTTAAGAGTGACTGAAGAGAATAGGCCTTAACTTGACTAGAACCTAGTTATAGCTACAAACTATAGAATTAGTAGGAAATTATTCTGAACTCAATTATATATATTGCAGCTTTTGAAAAGATGTAGAAGTCAGTAGACTGCAACGTCGATCTTTGCGGTTTATTAATCTCCAAACTGCAAAACCCAGAAATGTTTAATGAAAAGGAGTCACCACCAAGCCTGATGCCTCTGACTGGTAGCACCCATCCCCAGTTGCAACATGACAATGCACTCACATAAAGTTATGTGCTCATAATGAATCATTACATCCGAGATGAGCAGGACACTCAAAGGTATCCCAGATTATAACAACACATATAAGAGTATAAGGGGTTGCAAGAAAAATTTAAAATATTAAAATGTACTTGATGGTTGCTACTTTGGCAAAGAGGAATAAAATTCCCTGAGTCGAAAGAATTCTGGTGACATCATACAAGTAGACATCAGCCTAACAGAAGTGCAATTATATTCAGGGGTAGTAACTCACGGGGTCTGTGCATTTAAAACCTGCTGCTGGAGAAATCTGTGGAAACTATTGCTGACAAGTTAATGTGACTCTTCCTAGTCCTACAAACCGACAGCTGGACTGAAAAATCCCTTTGGGCTAACCAACAAGAGTGGGTGCAGACACAGCAGAGGAGAAAGAGACAAACACAGCTTAGAGGAAAAGCAGGGAAAACTTAGACTTGTGTTTAGCTTCTGTACCACCAAACTGGTTTTTCCACTTCTTCTTTGTGTCTGTTTCTGGAGTTAATTAGTGCATCTGTGACAAAGGGCTTGAATTAAGGAGAATTTACTTCAATTAAACTGTGAAAAGACTACTCACTTGTGTCTTCACTCTCGCTTTTTTGAGCAGAAGAATAGGCTATATGGTTAACAACCAGAATAGGCTGTATTCAGAGTTAGAGCTGGGGCCAGCCTTGCTGTTTATGAAAAATAGGACCTAAAATGGACGTGAAATCCATCAAAAATCCAAATGAGTTCACTTAAACCAACAGAATATTAGTAACCTCTAATTTTTTTTGTTTGTGTTTCTATTCATGCTGCCACTTTATCAGCTGAGCCCCCCCTTCAACTGACACTTCAATTACTCCTACTTCTGCATAAAATAACAACATGAGATATGATTAAATGATTTAAAACTCTCTGGAGTGGAAATAGTAAGTTTGTGTTGTACCTTTACTTTCTTCGGGCCTGCTGTCTTTATCAATGAATTGACTCTTCTGCAAAACACAAATAAAGAAGCACTGGCTGCAAACATTCCTTGAGACTGTGTCTGGAGTTTTTTGAGGGAGTGATGCTTCACGTAGCAAAAACCTGAGCAGTGTTCTGTGCTATTCATCTGCTCTGGTACATGCACAGCATTGCTAAGGAAATACTTTCTTGACTATAACAATGAAAAGCAAAAAAAAACCCAATATCTATCCCATTATCTAACTATAATTAGGAAACAAACTTACCAGCCTTATTTTTTTTTTTTCTAAAACAACAGATGAAAGCAATTTTCTAATGTGATGTGAAAAATTGGGTCTGATGTAGCACTCCACTGGATTTTCCTTATTTATAGCATAAAAGTCTTTGCCTTTCTTAATGCTTATATTTCAACCTTTTAAATCTACTTATCTTTGAACAATGGAATTATACAAGCAATTAGGTAAATTCAGATATAATGAAAGTGAATGCAGCTCAGTTGTAATGAATAGATCTCTCACTTTGCATTTGATTGCAGTTTGTTTCAGACTGTAAATAAGCTAATTCTGTTTATGTTTTCCTTTCTGAGAGCAACCATATTGAGTCAGATTTTCAAGACAGCTCAAATCTCAGAGTCTCTCTGTGGCCAGATAAAGTTCTTTAGAAAGTAGGCCAAAGCATTATGTGGAAATCTGACAGTCACTCTTAAACCATGGCTGCATTAATCTTTGCAGTATAATGTACACCAACAGACTACATTTTTTTTTTCTTTTTTGAACACAGCTGTTAGTTTTTATCATCTTCTCTAGGTCTATACTTCTGAGACCCTGTCTCAAACTGCCTATGGAAAGTGATGCATGTAAGGCATCTGTAATATCGCTTTCTTTCTTGAAATACTAAGTTTCCCCAACTTAGTATGGAATAAAAATGTAATAGAGGGGCTCTTAGAAGTCAGATGGGAAATGATATGTTGACCTGTCCTTTGTTTCTGAAATAACACAGTCAGGATATATATGCAACACGCCTTAAGCTCTGCTCCAGAGGCAACCTTGAGGTTACCTGCTATTATGCCTCTCAGGTTGTTTATTCAGTTATTTATTTGAAATGGACCCCAAATTGTTTATCATTCACCGACGGATGATTTTGCATCTGCACTGAAAGGTGTATTAGTCTAAACCACTGGGCGGCACAAAGAAGCCAACACACGAGTGAGACTGATTCTACCTTTGCTTTCTGTGATTTATGGAATCAAATACGCCACTTCTCTGACAAATCTGAGTGCCTTTTACTCTTAAAGTACTATGCTAATAGGTAAAGTACAGCTATTTGCTTTTATTTTCATATGTAGGTTGTAGTCATGAGATACATGAGTCTGCCTCATGACTGGAAGCGTCAGTGTGCCTGTGCTTTAACACAGTTTTGGAGGAAGGGAGGAGGAAGATGTGGGTAGTGGAATTTTAATGTCTCTCTAAAAGATCCCTCCCTGCTCACTTTGCTTACTGATTTATACTACTTTTTTTGTTGTTGTTATTATTTATTTAGCTGATTTAGTTGTATTTACTGCTGTAGCAGTTTGTCCCCAGTTCCGTGTTCGTTGTCCCCCACTGTCCTGTTGTCACAGCAGGTAATTTGTATTGCAATCTGATGGGCTGCTCTGGCATGCTCAAAGACAGCGATACTTTGCGTAGCTTGGTAGCTTCCAAGTGCTTCCACAGTATTAATTATATTATCCTAACTTTTTTAATCCCTGAAACGAAGGCATTTATTTTCTCATTTAAGGAGCGGAGAACTGAGGCATGACTTATTTAAGCAACCTGTCCAAATCTGACATAAATCCTTACAGGGGACTAGGGATTTGTAATGAGATTGTCTTTCACCTCGCTGATCCCATTGACTGGTCCAGGCTATGTTTACTGTCTTCCATGTTCTCATCAGATTAATTTTCTTATTTTTCCCCGGTCCTTTTTTAATTTCTTTTGTCTGGGTTTCAACATTTCTTTCAAAAGACTGAAAGTATTATTATTTAGAAGAGATTGAAGATATGTGTTTAAATTTGAAATATCTTGCAATGCTCTGATAATACAACTGGAGTGTTGGACTTATAATTTTAATTTTCTGTGTTTTATTTAAATGGAAGTGAGACTAAAAGTATCAGAAAGAGATAACCATATAGCCATGTTTGGTATTTCTGTGTTAAGGTATGAGAAGCCCCTGATTCAGCTAAATAGTTTTCTGTTCTGCATTAAATTGTTTTTGATTTTGGTGGGGTTTTTTTGTTGTTTTTTTTTGTTGTTGTTTTGTTTTGTTTTGTTTTTTGTTGTTGTTTGTTGGGTTTTGTTTGGTTGTGAGTTTTTTTGTTTTGTTTTGTTTTTTATTATTGTATTCCCCTTAGGAAGACATAAATTTTTGGAGAAGAATGTATATTTGATGAAGTTCTGTCTCATAGTGATCATTTTGTATTTCAGAAAAATCTTTCTTAATTGTAAATTCTTATGAGAATCAATTTAGTGTGGACATCCTTCTCCTATTCTTCCTTTTGCACATTTAAATATGAAAACATTCAAGCTATCCTAGTTTGTTCACCCATTTATATTTGGGTATAATAGAGAAATTATCATATACTTGAGCTGGAATTCTTCTCATTCCATTCAAAGTCATGCTATGAAGGAAGGGGGTTAAACTATTGTTTGGCTTGTTTGTTGGCCTTTTCAGACTGAGGTGTTCTGGGTTTTTCTGTGCCACACACTGTGAGTTTTCTTCATTCTTTTAATTTCCTGTTACTGAAGTTGTTATTTTCTGTTACTGGTGGTGCCTGGAAGAGACTATTTGGGATTTATTAGAGTTGGACAGTTCAGTCTCAGTGTGAACACAATGGATGCTTCGATCTCAATCAGTTATTTCAAGAAGGAACTGAAGGGCATCAGAGACCTTTGCATCTGCATTCATCTTCCTGGCTGACTTCTCACATATGGTGCCAAGTCACAGGAATGCTTTCTGCATTCCTTACAGCTTTTGGACTATGGAATTCCTCTGAGATGCAATTGGTAGGATAATAGGTAGCCCATGTGTTAAAAATAGGAAGGGAAACCATGGTGGACTTTTGCCTTCTGTTTTCCAGCCAGTGCATCTCCTGTGGGACTCACACTTTTTGTTAATGCAGAGGATTTCCAGGAAGAATGTTCTGGAGAAATAAATTCTGCAAGAGTCACCCAGGGTCCTGTAACAGCAAGGATCACATATTTAGGCATAGAACATGTTATGGGCGGGTTTTGAGGGCTAAACCTTTGTCTAAATCAGAGTGATGAAAAAGTAGAAGGATAACTTGCTAAATTAATTGATATTAAAATTTAACAATAAATCAAGTGTTTCTCTTGGTCTTCTCTTGCTTTAGCAGCAGTCGGTTTCTCTCACTGGTGATCTCTATAATGAAATGTCACAACATATTTCCTTCTTAGAGTCCTTTATTTTCCAAACACTAATCTTTCCCAGCTTACCTGTGAGGTTGTTTACACAAACCTCTCAATAACTCATGGACTTTATTTCTTCTCTGAAGATGCAAATGTTGTTTCTGGACTTCAGATGTTCCATGTATCTTTGCAGACCCAAACCCACAGGTTACAAAACTGAAGGAGTCCAGTGAAGAGTGTGTTTGTGATAGTGAAAAAACAAATACTGTTGCATCTGAGGGCTGTAAATTGGTTTAGTTGACTTATTTGAATACATTATGTTTCAGTATCCCTGAAGCAAATGTCCTCTTGGTTAAATATATTTTGGCACACAAAATGCATGAATTGCTTTCTCTCAAGCACTACATAATAGTAACAAAGAAACTGTCTAAGTTACAGCTGAACATTGCTCAGATGATTACAATTCAGTAGAACTCACACGGTAGTGCAGCCATATATCATCTTAGTCCATAAAGGAAATGATGAATAGTCAAAAAAAATTATGTTCATGTTACCATGTGCCTTTATCCTAGAAATTTTAGCAATTTGTCACAAGGTAAGGTTATTGTACCCTGTGGTTAAGGGACCACAAGTTAAAAGACAGTTATTCAGGGGAAAAATAGGGTAAAATTGCAGCATTCCTTTTTGCCATTTATTTTCCTTAGCTTGGCTTCAGCTGAAACAGTTCATCCTTCTCCTGGGAGTGGAAAATGGAGCGGGAATATGGTTGGAACTTCTGCAGCTCCAAACCCCTGACTTTGCTTTGCCACCTCTTGTTTCAGGTATCCTTTGTTTCAGAAATCTAGCTTCTTACGGTGCTACAAAATTTAAGAATCCTGATCTTAGGAATCATTAATTGCAAAGTTTATTCTTTCTGTTTAGGTTTTTTTAGTTTTGTTTGGTTTTTTCTTTTTTGGGGGTTCATTTTCTAACTTGTAGCAAGGGTAGCAGTTACAACATTAGGCCCCATACTTCTTCCTTTATTAATTCAAAAGTTTTATTTTTATTCCAAAACCATAGAGTAAGCTTCTGGCTTATATTGTTGACTTCTATGACTTTCCAACAAGAATATTGTGCTCCAGTAGCAGGCAGTGAAATGTCTCTAGGAAAAAGAATATCTATTTAGAGACCAATGATGTAGGTGCCCAAAATACTTAGTCTAGACTTTTTGCCTCAGTTTGAATTTCCTTTTTATCTTTATTTAGGACTTCTTAACTGATCCTCAAATGTGTGAGTTTAAGATACCAAAGCTCAGCTATCACAGGGAAAAGCTGCTCATTTTACATAATTAAAGCAAACCAGGATCAAAGTGGTTTTATTGATTTACTAATGACATGCAATTAGCTGGCAAACAGTGAGCTATGCCTTTAGGATCAATATGAGTTACAGAACAAATAAACTTTCCATCCTGGCTGCTTACAAGATGTAATAAACACCCAAATCCCAAAGAGTTCCTTGTCTCCCACGCACAGGTGCACACACACACACACATACACAAATGCACACATAAGTAGGGGTGTCTCCACCCCCTCTTCTGGGATTGTTGTATAAGTGTGTGTGTGGGGGGAGTGAATCCTCCCTTTCCCACCCTAGGGCAGCACTCTGATCCCAGAAATGCTCATTAGGCCTCGACCCTGATAAACAGCACCTGGGGTCAGCTTCTCTTGAGCTTATCAGAAACCCTGTCTGCCCACAGAAATAAATTTATGCTGTCTGACAAGCTCCAAAAGCCTTGGAAACTTAGTTTTCTTTCCTGAATAACAATACAAGTGAAACAACTTTTTTTTTATCACAACTTTCAAAGATACCAACAGAAATTGCAGCCAGGATGGAAAATTATTATGGTTAAAGCCATGTGACCCTATGAGCAGTGGTCACACCCTATAAGTGAGACTCTTTGAGCTCTCCTGGGACACGGTGGTTGATATCCCCACACCCCTCAAGGCTCAACCCTTTGCCCACTGAGAAGGTGCAAAGCCATCCAAAGTGAGTCTTCCACTTAGCCTGAGGGGAATTTTTCACAGGAATATACCTTGTATGTGCTCTTTAGGTTTGTCCATATGCAAGTGGGAGTGTGCTATAGCAAATGTACTGTGAGTGGTGTTCTCTGAAAATCTTAAGTACATTGTATTCATAAGGAGGTCAGGCCTATAAATGAGTTACTTTTGTGCTTACAGGAAGTTCTATAGAATCTATCATTAAATTATTTAACTTAAGCCATCGATTCAGTGCTGTTAAGCTAAAGGGCTGTTAAACTTTCAGGCCTAAACTGTTGTTGAAGTCCAGGGCTAAGTTTGAGGCGGGGGCGGGGGCATTCTGTCTTGTGACTGAACGGGTGGGTATCCCTTATTTCTTTTTATCCTTACCCTTTCCTATCCTTACTCTTTCCTCACCCTTCCCACCACCACAGCCTCCACAAAGGTAATTTTTGTGTTGATTTTGGGTTTAGATTGATTGATTTTTTGATTT
The DNA here is from genome assembly GCA_013398855.1 of Mohoua ochrocephala. Lineage (NCBI taxonomy): Eukaryota > Metazoa > Chordata > Aves > Passeriformes > Acanthizidae > Mohoua > Mohoua ochrocephala. The sequence continues at coordinate 45,729 of VZTA01025726.1, forward strand.
TAGTCTGATTTTTCTCTGTGTGCTTTAACCATCTGGTTGAACCTTGACAAGAATCTTTGTCACTCTTTCACTTTTGTATTAAACCTGCTTTTGCTGATACCTTTGCCAGTGATTCTTTGAGTGACCTCAAAACATTCATTCACAACAGCAAGTGATCCAGCTTTGAGCGAATTTGTGCTGCTCTCTAAAACCTGCTAATGCATAAGTCACTGAAAAAGAACCCCAAGAGTCCACACATGCACACCTGAGGTGTGGGTACTTTGCTTTTATCAACTTGATGTCCGGCAGCCAGTTGAAGTTGTAATCAGCTAATAATTACAATTTCAACTACAAAGCAAACAGCACTTTTAATTTTAGGTCTCTAAAGAAACCAAAAAACACCAAAAAGGCAAACAAAGGAGATTAAAAAAAAAACAAACCAAAAAGCCATGTGAGCTACTGGCACTAGGGCACCAAATTGTGTGGATGACTTGTGTAAATTTTGAGAATCTAGCATGGGTGCTGTGTGATTCTTCAGGCTATCAGCAACTATAGGCAGTGATTTGCAAGATTTGATGAAAATATCAATGTAGCAAATTAAAATCAGTTTTGAAGAGAAAATTGGCTTCCTCTGAGATGAACTCAGGTTTAGGAACTATGGTTTTAGACTTATTGTGAATGTTATAGGAGTATGGATGTTTGATCAAAAAGGGGAAGGTTCCTGTTAGTTGCAAAATACTGAAGGAATTTACAAAAAAAGATATTTTCACAATTAGTTACTTTGACCTATAGAACACAGAGTTTCTGAAATTTACAGTCCTTCCATCCAGTTTAAAAAATACTGCAACCCAGGATTTTGAGAAACCTTAGGAAATAAGAGCTTGCTTGTGTTTTAGAGACTGTCAAAAGTATTTTTGTCAACTGCTAGTTTATAAAGATTAGCATTTTCTAATTAATTATTATCACTGTCTGAAATAATTTAATACTAATCCTTCTTTTCTTTTGTCTTCCACATTCAATCCCTGATCTGTGTCGATGTCAGATGTTGTGTGGGTCTGTTTGTGTTTCTTCAGTTCCTTATGGGCTTATTTTCTATTGTTTTTCCTTTTAGAAAGAGGAGTAAAAGAGCTTTTTATCTTTGCTTCTTTTTTTTTTTTTTTTTTTTTTTTTTTTTTTTTTTTTTTTTTTTTTTTAATATTACAGCTGGGATTTTATGTGGCACAGAACTCTGCAATAGCATCTGTGCATATCAGACCACCATATGGGTGGGAGGGAAACAGCTTAATTTAGTGCATATGCATGAAGTAAATGAAGACTCGACTATTGCTGGACTATAAATCAGGAGCACTACAGAGAACTGTAGGTTGGGGAGGGGTGACAGGAAACCGAAGGGCAGAGATTATCTCGGTGGCATTATGCTGTTTCTGCTAGAGGTTTCTGCAGCATTTATCCAAAGCAGTGACTCAGCAAGCGCATGTCTAGTCAGAAAATCATTAAAGGTTAGATCTTGACCAATATGAAATGAAATGTCATTGACCGAAAATACGGCTGAGGGCTTCCAGGCTTACATTTATTCCAGTGAGACAGAGGATCAGCTTCACTGATTCAGCTAAAGGCTGCGTGAGTCCCAAAGTAGTTTCACTGATAACATATAGCCAGAAGTCTAAATCTTCTTCTCTGCCTTCTTTTTTTAAACTCCTTTGACCATTACTGCTTTTTAAGTCCTCTCATCTGTTATCATAATAGGTCAGCTTCATATCTAATATTTCTGACATAAGGGACTTGTCTAAGTATACAGAGACTTTTACACAGAGCTGGCTTGGAGAGGCAGATATGCACAGGGTTGGAAGGAAGAGCTCAACTATCATTGAGTTCCAGCTAATTTCACTTGCTGAAGTGATACAGGTGTTAAAAGAATCTTTGTTTGTGGCTGTAACATAGCTGGTGAAGGGATAGATACATCACTGGAGAAGATAATTGCTTCTTACAGAGCTGATGTCATTTGATGGGAAAATGTTGTGCCACTGCTGGTTCATTTGAAAAGATATGTCAAAGTCTAAGTAATCTGTCATATAAACAGGTTAGAGAGTGCTTGTGAGCAACCTGGTGGCTGTTCTTGGTGAGGCCAGGATGCAGAGGAGAAGCTCATTTTTGTGTCTTGTACTGCATATCTAAGTACTTATCAAAAGTGGCTCGATGAAAAAGAAGAGGATATGGTTGTGCCAGACAGCTACGATTTTCTGGAAAGGTAAAAAGCACCATATGTCTGAGGTCTGCCCATGTTACTAAAACAATGCCTATCTATTGTTTCTTTTTCTTTCTTTTGTTTTCAGTGGGACCTTTACCTGTGTCACTCGCCTTTCAGAGGGGAACTGAATAAGGACTGTGCTTTGGATGAGTTACTAGTTCTTAAGGGTTTTGTTTGAACCTACAGAAACAGACAGTCATATTTAACAAATCTGGGATGAATTATAAGTACAAGTTTTCAGATTGTAATAGTGTGATGTGAAATGCTCACTGGGGAAAATACGTATAAAATTCTTGGATGAGGGTTGAAGACTTTCAGCCTCATTCTTCCAAAATTGTACCACACAGCTAGACCAGAGTCAGATACATCCTTTGCTCTCATTTGTATTCAATTTTGAATTATTTCTTGGACACTGGAAAATGTATTCTAAATTGCATGTGCTACATGAAGAATTTAAAGTGGATGTCAGCCTTTCAGCAAAAACAAATGTAAGGCTGTGCCTCTTTATCTGGACTGAGTATAAAGAGGACTGGGTCCCACTTCTAGGGAATGTTGATAATAGCAATAATGCTTGTTTCCTGGGAAATGAGGGATTCTTCTTAACCTGCCTGTTCCTCAAGATAATGCTTTGCGTACAACACCAAATCAAGTATTTTATGACAGGTGTGTAACACACAACACCGTGTAACACACGGTGGAGTTCAATTTCTAAGAGAACCTTAGAAAACTGTAGATAAATTCAATCTCTGTATAGCTGCATTACCTTCCTTTTCTTCAGAGGTATGTGTGGGAGCTTTTTATTTTGTTCTATGAACGTACCTACTCCTGTGTCCTGGGTTGCATTGTA
>VZTA01025730.1:0-10579 GCA_013398855.1 Mohoua ochrocephala
TGTGACTCCATGCAGAATTCAGAATTCAGAGCTAACAATTTCATATGTTTAGGTTCACTTTGGTTTCCACTAGTCTACTTTATAATTACCAAAAGTTCATTCCTGAGATTGGACATATCAGAAGAAAACACCAAAAACCCCAAACCACCCACAGAAAATATCAAGAACAAATTTTACCCATCAAACGTCTTAAGTTAAAATATGTTAATTATTTTTTTATTATTATTGCTCCTTTCTTGTGACTGCTAATTAATATACACAGTTGTTTCTCTCCTGTACCACATCTCGGTGTTTTGTTTCTAAAAGAACAAAAAGTGTATACAAGGTTTTAGCAGTGCAATGGAAATATACTCTTGTGCCCTGAAATTAAAACACTGGTTATGCATATTATTTTTCCTACCTTCAGCATCTCTGGGGATCTTTTTGTTGATACACAGTCCAAAAGGGAAATTAGACAACGCAAAGAAATAACAACAGGATTTTTGTTTACTTTAACCTGCTGCATGAAGAATTATACTATTAAGCATGTATTTTATTATTACCTATTCTATTGTTGAATATTAGCTCAAGAAAATAGAGTATTCTTATTTTAAAAATCATGAGAGGGGTTTTATTGTTTATTAAAGTAATATTCTATGCTATTCCCCCTTTCAAAGGACACATTAAATTACTTTATCTATGCAGAGAATATAGTGATGAATGTTGCTAATAAAACAACAGAAGAAGGAGAGAACCACTTCACAATGATGGCACCTTAAACGAGTAAATCGTTCCTTTCACACACAATACTCATGCTCAGTAAGTCTCACATTGCCCTTTCAGAGAATAACTTGACTGAGACAGCAGCTACTTAAACTGACCTGATAAGACCAGTGCACGTGGTATTTGAGGCTGCTCCTGCAGACTTCTGAAAATGCCCACAGCTCTTGGGGAATACCCTGTCCCAGGAAGGCAAGCAAATGCTGTTGCAAGGAGCCCTTCACCCCACTCCCTTGTGCCAGCTCTAGTACTCCTACAGCCACGTGGATCAAAAACCTTCTTCTCCTGGTTAGTTTTCAGACAGATTTAATAAAAGATTATTTTTTATCTGGGAAATTAATTCCAGTTTGCTAATGCTACTCATCCTACAACAGCGAGCAGAGCACTTCCAGCACAAAGAAAGGGGTGGGACTGTCGCTTTCAGTAGCAGCCCACATTTCTGGCTGTGTAAAGGGACTGTGGTGTTGCAGCACTCCACATCTCTCAAGGTAGATTAAATGCACTTTTGCATTCACAGGGAATAACAAACTGCTGTTCCCCCACTGAGATCAGTGCCCGACTAAACAAGCATTCCTCTTCTCTGCTGCCTGTTGAAAAGCAAATAGGTAATTTTGAAGGTTTAAACTAATCTGTCTGATTTCATGCTGGAAAAGGAGAGGAGTGCTATGGCTGGAGCTGATCTCAGCTGAGAGGCTGCACAAATCAAAGGGTTCAGTGCTTGTCACCTTCCCATGCAAGATGCCTGCCCTGGGCAAGGAGGAAGCTCAGCAAGGCACAGCCTCCACTTGGGGCCTGTGAGAAAAGAAGCACATGAACAGGTTTGTTGTGGGGGTCTCTCTTCTTTTCTCTCAACGATAGCATAGGGAAAAGATTTCTGAAAAGAAGATGGACTATTGCTATTCCACATATGGATTCTGTGAAGGTTGAATTCCCACTGCAAAAGGTTTTCCCTCCCACTGCTGGATTTAAGAAATTCATAATATTCACTAAATTAATACAGTTATAAATGTAAATTTGCATTACTAGTTGAGATTTAGCTGTTCTATGGAAGAGCCTAAGGGGTACAGACTTTCACCACTTCAAATGCTAGCATTAAGGTATATTCTATGGTTGCTGCTTCCTCTGAAGTGCATTTCCACTGTATGGAGTAAGGGGTGATGTTTATCCAACAGGAAAATGAAGAAGCAGCAGTGTCCACAATGGGATTCAGGCAGGTATTTTTACACTGGAGTTAACTGCCTGAGAGGGTGTAGTATCAATGCAGACTTAAAGTGATACACATTTGTCCATGTCATAAGTTATTAGTAAGGTAAGCGGCATAGAGTCCCTCCTGGGGGACAGCAAGGAAAAGGTATTCTCTCAGGCTTTCGCTCCTGCAGGCAGAATACAGGCTGCCTTCAGGAAAGACATAGGGTTTTTTGTTTGTTTCACGTTTGGAAAAAGAGTATCAGCGCAGTTAAAATCTCCTCTTGAGGGTGAGCTCAGCTGGAAAGTTGCCAGTGTCGTTAGAGTCTCAAAAGCTCTATGTGCTATAAATAAGTGTAGTGTAATCTATCTGCTGGTTGTTTAAATTGCAGTTAAAATCTCAAATAATCTTACACATGGCTCTGCTGAGATGCCAATAACCTTAAAGATCCATATGATCTGTTAAAATAGTTATAGGTGGCACCTATAAATCTTAAATTCCTTTACGCTTCCCTACAGTTATCTTCTCAGATTTCTATATATTTCTTCAAACCTTAGTTCTACTTCGAAGACACACAACTGCATGTTTCTTTTGATTTATTTTATTAATTTTATCAGGATACCATCTTTTCCTCAAAGTGGAAAATACCAAATTCTTACCTAAATTACTTCTCTTAATCTCACCAGTCAGAAAGGAATCTTTCTCTGCCCTCTAGGTAATTTTTTACATAACCTTAGGAAAACTCACTAGCTGGAATAATCCTTTTCTCAAATCTTGTTGTGAAATACTTCCTTGTACTCTGGGGCCTTCATTCCACTTAGTCCTCCTCCTATTCTTTTCTTTCCAGATTTCCATTTGCACATTGATCAACTCTGTTTTATTTCCTGCCTTTCCCTCTTGTCCCATAGATCAGTATCTCCCATGTGTTGTACTCCTGTGTATGTTATGGACACATAATCTGATCTATCCCAGGATTTCAGATACTTTACCTTTCTCTATGCCTTAAGCACCCTGCTGATCTGTTCCAAACTTCTCTAAAATGCCCAAATTAACATTAAACGCAATCAAAACCCTTAACTTCATCGGTGTCTATATTCTATAACTATATGATATAAAATTAATGTATATAAACAGCCTTATCATGTATGAGGGTGTATGTAACAGATGGTAGCAGTGTTTGTTTGCTGCTGTAAAACTTACTGTGCATGTGCTATGCACTACACTGCTTTAAAATGCAAGACAAGCTGGGCAGTTTGGAAGAAGTCCTCCTGCAGGGTGCTGGCTACAGAACTGTGCTTTCACTCTGAAGGAAAAAAGCAGACTGCTTGATTCCCCAGAGGACCTGAATTGAAACTTCAGGGCACAGAGCAGGGCAAATAGAGACAACCAATACTGAAGCCAAACAGAAGAGAGCAAACTGCAAGCCTTTGAAGGGAGTGGGGTTGTGCTATCACCAGTGAGCAGGTTTCTTTTCAGCCCAAAGATGACAGAGGAAAGGAAAGCTTCCTAAGAACCCTGAGGGATATTTTAGAGTTCATTCAGCTGAGAAGACACTGAAAGTCATGGGACCCACAGGGAAGGATGCAGGAAAGGACCAACACACAATCACACAGTAACCAAAGAGAAGATTTTCTTTTAGATACTTTTGTTTCATCTGTCTCAGCAGATCTGACTTTTCAATCTCTTAAAAGCCACCTTATTCTAGCTTATTAGTTTGTGCTCTAATACACTTAGCTTTAAAGACTGGGAGTTGTTTGATGTCTTTTGTTACACTCACTACAAAGGGAAAGGTGGGGGTAGTTCCATTACAAGGCTCTGGGCAACTCAAGGTTCTATCACAGGGGTGAAAAGATGAGACTAGGGAGATGTTAATATTGGATGCATTTTTGATGCACCACAGCTAAGAGGTTCAGTCTTCCAGCTGGAGAAAGGCAAAAAGAATCAGTAAAAAGAAAAGCTAATTCCATCCCTTGTAAATTGGAGCATAAATACTGCAGTATCCTGAATAAAAGCTACTTGAGACACCAAGTAACAGTAATGGTACAACAGTTTTGTTCAAGCTATTAAAGAGAGGATTTTTTTCTGTTCAGTCATTTACTTGCGATTTTTAGATGGGTGCCATAAGAAGCAACTTAGGCAGAGTCATCTAAATAGTGAAACATAACTTCTACATGAGAAATGCATAAGCAAAATACTGCAAATTTTTCTTGATATATTTATGCAAGACAGATGTTAGCTGCACAGCAGTTGACTTCCTTTAAGTTGATGGATACAGCAGGACTTTAGAAATCCCATCTTCTCAATTCCCGAACAATCCTGTGAATTCACAGTTGTGAAGTAACAACTGCTTGGCTTTAGCATTTTACCAAAACACTCATCTATCTCTCCTTTCTGTGTTTGACTCACAATACACTTTCGTACTACCTCTTTCCAGGAACACCTTCCCTACACACAAAGATAACTTTGCCCAGCCTTCAGAGGTAGATATCTACCTCCCCTTGGTTTTCTGTATTGTCTCCTTCCTTTATCCCCTTTGAGACAGTGGACATCAAGAAACAGTGCTTTCATCTTCTTGTTTTGGAGTACGTATTTCTTTCCTTTCTGCTTCCATTCTTCACCACTAAACACAATCTAAAATCTAAATTTCATTGACACCTTGTTTCCATCCTTTCTTGTCTTACACCACACTAACAATTCAGGACTCTAACCTACTTCTCACTACACCAAGCTGTTCTTCCTTCCTCTTATTTTCCCACCTCAGTTCTCTTTTGCAGATGTATCTTCCTTGAGAATGGAAGCAAAAAGCAGGCATGCAAGCATCTCTGAGGGATGAATAATGCACACTTGCATTCGGTTATGGTCTTCATTCCACACTTTGCACACAGACATGTAACCCTTATGAATCTGTTTCTAAATTTTCCAGTTGTGCAAAATGTTATCCAGCTTACTGAAATCATCTAGATGGGGATCCCTGTGACCCAGCCCTTTAAACATCTGATTGCCTCTCCACAGCTTCCTCATTCTCTTTGCCTGGCTACAGCCCAGTATTACAGGAAAATGCTGTATAATGGGCGATAGAGGTTTCAAATAAAAACATGCAAATCATGCACAATTTGTCTAAATATGCTTATGCAGGCCAGATGCAATCTGCAGCTGCAGCACAATCCTGTTTATATTCTTGACGGGTAGAGTTTACAGTCAAAAAGTTCGGCAATATTCTCAAAATGTAACACAGGCCTCACTGTCCTCATCAACAATCCCTTCACAGCCTACATAGCTCTCTTGTGTAGAAATAGTAAACAATTTTAAATGAAATACAAATGTTCCGTTTTGCAGATCAGTGTGCTCCAAGTCAATATGAAACTAAACATGCTTTATTTAGCAGTTATTTACACATCCAGCTTCAAGAACGATAAAATGGTCTCGCGAAGGCAAGGGGCTAAGGAAGCTGTTCCTGGTATTTTCCACACTACCTGACCAGCAGCTATGGAGATCCTTTGAGAGGAGTGCTACCTCTCTTGGAATGACCGGGATGGCACAAGACAGCTTAGAAAAGGGTCGTTTTGCCCTGGTGCTCTATTAAATATCTGTTTAGCTCCACAGTGTTAAGACTCTGTCTTTCCAAGATGAAATATGGGATCCCTTCCATCTAAGTCATCCTCAGGGTCAGCACTCTCAGAAGATCAATCCTTGATTCATCACCAACCAACTACCTGGAAGGCAGAACATTATGCAGCCCTCTACATCTTTTCCTCCACTGTGATGCCACTCTGACCTCAGCCTCCTGGAGTTTCAGGCAGCTCTTTTAAGGTTCTTTCTTGTCACAGATTTTCCTTACACGCTATAGTAAATCTTGCATTTTCTTCTAGTCCCACTCTGCCATCCTCAGGCTTCCTTAAAGCTGACTTTGCTGTGCTCTGGTTCTTTAATTATGTATATTTTTAAGAAGTAGTATCCTTTGCTTCTCCTGGAGTCACATCGCTCACTCCCTCCTGTTCTTGTACATATTTAAGTTCAACTGAAGTCACAAGAACATTTAGCATGCTTGCATGGGAAAAATCACATTTCACTTAAATCACAGAATCATGATTTACTAAGGCAGCATTATAAACTCCAATCAAATAAAAATTACTGTGTCTAGGGTTCCTTAATTATTCATTTTCGTGCAATGTGTAAGAAAATAAATCAGGAAGCTAAAAATTTTAATGCTGTGGAAGAGAAACATCTCTGCAAACAGCGGTTGAGTACACTGACAAGATCAATAGCTTTAAGTAACTGTGATATTCAGTGGGAAAAAACATTACACTGAACACAAGATCAAGAAACAAGGAATTTGATTCCTCTTATGGTCTAAATATGAGAAGAAATTCTAGACTTCATTTTGCTAACTGGGGCATTTCTTTTTCCCCCTTTTTACAACAAGAAATGCAATGAAACAAAGCACATAACGCTTAAGTGCAATTTCCTAACTTTGAAGATGCTTAAGAACCAAAAATCAAAGTAACTGTTCAATCAATCAAGTCATGAGATTAGCATTTTAGGCCTTTTTCCTGACAAAATAAAATTATTAGATGATTAGAAAACATTGAAATATATATATTTCTTTTTTTACAAACTATACATTCATAAAGCATATGAACAAGACTGGTAGATATGTTTCATTTGAAGTCTGGAATGAAAAGCCTCATTAAAATCTTAAAGACTCTTCTGCTTAGAGATCAGAAACTATCATCTAGAAATGAATTCCTATTAAAGAAATATATAATTTTGTGTTTCCAAAAAGATTACTTACAGTGTCATGTATACCATCTGTGGCAGCTTATTTCCACATTACAGCAAGGAACCAGGAGAGTAAACTGAACATCATCTTTCCAAAAGGAAAAACTGAAATGGCCAGTAGGTCTTCCATTGCATACTGTGGAGGCATATTTAACTGCATTTCTAAACTGGTCAAACCATTAAGACAAAATGTGTGTTCGGATGAACCAACTTTCACTTCTGTCACTCACTCACTATTAAAGCCTTTATGTCCTATAAGAAGTACAGTGCACACAAGGAGCAGGAGGCAAGGGGAAAACCAAGGCAGCACTGCATGAAATGCTGCAATAATAAAGGGGTTAGGCAGTATAGACATTAAGACAAATTCTAGTACGCTCTTTTTACTAAAACTGGGTCGTTGTCAAGAAACTGCCGATGTTAGGATTTCTTGTCATGAATAATAAGAGCAACTCTGCCAGAATGTGCAAGTCATAATAGACTAGGCACATAGAAAATGTTATGAATGACGGTAACTTTTGAAGCTCACTGTAATGTTACTAGATATGCCCTCTAACCGATGCTATATTTAGTATCAGTTAAACTTCCTTGGCATCAAACCCACTGGTTCTCATGGAACTAGAAAGCAGAGGTGTTTTAAGTTCAGCAGAGCATGCTACTGCTGACATTCAGTGGCTCTGCTGCTTCCCTGTAAGGTTCTAGGGGGAACAAATAATCTCAAAATATGGTCAAGAGTCTGTATGACCAATTTTTTTCCATGATTCTCACATTTTAAAACATTTAGTATACATAAGAAAAAAATTGTGGAATAAAGTATTCTAATTTATAATTACTTAAATAAAAAACCCCATATTCACAGATTTAAAAAACATAGTGATTAGTTATCCATAAGGATTACATTCATTATAAACATATAGTTTAAGAAGTGGAAGAGGGAGAAATTTTTCAGGTTTCACTAATGTTAAAGCTGTAAGTAAATTAAACATATAAAAGTTCTCTCTATAAATATCATTTGGCATAAGGATGTCTGATAAATCTCATTGACTTTACATTTCCTTAACTCATGAGAAATTCATAGTCCTATACATTTCTTAACTCCTTCACAAAGTCTCCAACACCTTTTAATCTCCATAAAATAAACATAGCAAAGGGCAGACTACAATTTACCAGATAACATATTGTAGAAGGAGACAACACAAGTGAAGGCATGTACCTGCTACTTCAGCTTTGCATCTGTCCTGTAACTCTGTCAAGAATAATGCTCCAGGTCAAGAGAAACCCCTCAGTGGATCTCAGATCTGCTTCCTGTCTTTTCTCACCTTGCTGCTTTCATCATATTGCTAATATTGTGTTTATGAACTAAAATTTGCACCTAATTTAAATAATCAACGTATTATATGCAGGCTGATTGTGATGATAAGTGTAATAAGGTTTTATAGGTATTAACACCTCACTCATCTTGGCTACTTCACTAATACTGCAGAGGAAATTTTTAAAAAATGTAATCTGTTCCTCTTACTGCTAAGGTTTGGAGAGTAGCCTCTTTCTGTTTAAAAAAAAATAAAAAAAGCTATCATACGATACAAAGTCTAAAAAGGATGAAATAAGGTAAAATTACTTTGCATATGGAATTTCTGGCACAGATTTTGTCTTCCTCCATTCCACTGGAATGGAAGTATATGGTCAAGAGTATATGGTCTCCAAACAGAATATCTGTACTTCTGTAGGCAGTGTCAAGGACACTGAAAGCTCAGATTTAGTTGTTTAAGGATTTCTAATGAGATTTATGAGTGGTTCAGCCTCTACAGAATTTTTTTTTTAATGTGTGTGTTCATCTTCATTTCCAGAAGTAACAAAAAGCTAATATGTGATGGACAGAAAGCATGAGGCATTGAGATGACAGCTCCTCCAACTTGTATCCATGTTATAACTAAGGCAAGTGATAAGAAGGGACAGGGCAAGATGTGGAAAGGATCGCAATATTTTCATTTTCTAAAGTGAATAAAGGAGAGTGGAAAAAGAGTTTTTTCTTTTCTGGTTCTATTCTGACTTGGGCACGGAAACTTAGCAGAGGTTTCGTGACAACACTGACTGTCAGAGAGCTGGTGACAGAAACTGCTTCTATGAAATCAAGGTAGGTGCAGATGTTGGATGATCTAAAGCTGCATCAGGCTGGTCATGGTCATCCATACAGACAGTCAGAGTCCAGATACCATGTGCTAACACCAAGGTTGTCTATGATAAAGTTGGTACAAACCACTGGTAAAACCTTTATTGTTTTCTTTACAGTCCATACTGGGATGTGTAATGTGGTGGTCACTTTGCTGCTATTAGCCAGACCAAGGTCACCACACTTACTACATTATAACCACAACTTTTATCACAACACGGGTAGAGAAAGGCCTTGGCCTATTAGCTTAATGATTTTGTCAAGAAGGAAGACAAATTCTTGTCGATAATGCTGTACAAAAAACTTCTAAGGTTGGTAAAATGACAAAGAAGCAACACTAGGCAAATGAGTAATGAAACCAAAAGCTTAAAAACAGAAAAAAGAAGCCATACATATATAGCAGAATTTCAGTAAGTTATTCAAAACAGAAGCAAAATCTGTGAGGAGAAGAAGCGGATGTATGTGATATTACCAATTACAATCTTCTTCTGGCATCCAAAATCATACTATCTATATTCTTTTCTACCCTTATGTGGAAAAAATGCGTTTGAAAAGAGTTATATATTGACAATAATGTATACTACCATTTTAACATAGTTGAAAAGTCTGACGATTACCACATGCCTCTGCACAACTAGAGTCCAGATCTCAGATTTTACCCAGAGGTATTCAAGGCTGCCATTTGGACATACAGACAGGCTAATCCTGCACATTCATCCTGCTACTGCCATATAAAGTGCAAACTGCACTAAGTGCCAAAAATGGGGGCTTAACCCACAAGTTTTCTCAGAATATGTCTAACACAAACTGATAGAATTGGGTTTCTTGCAAAAAGCAATTATGGCTGCCATTTTCTCTTAAAAACAGTGGCCTCCCTTATTATATTATAGCCTAGAGATTAAGTTACATTCATCCGAGAAGTGAGAGACTGAGCTTGAGCTCCTTCTTTTGCTAGAGGCAATGCAAATCTACATTACTGGCTACACAGAATTTAGACTAAAAAAACATTACTTTGCAAAAGGCATGGTCATTTATTAAACCACTCTAACTTGATCAAATTCATCACATACTCAATGTCCATCAATGAAATTGCAACGGCACGCTTACCAGTGTACTTAACATAATGTGAAGGTGTTTTACTGCTTTATGCACAATATAATTTCTCATTCTGTCCTGACATGGAGCTTTGAGTAAATAGTCAGCATTTTGGAAGATGAGGCTGGAAAATTAGAATCTATGGAAAAAAGTCAGGAAGACTCTATTCGCCCATAAATAATTTCAGCTAATTTTACAGCTGTTATGCTGTCCATAAGTATAGTAATGCAAAAGTGTGTACTCACCTGTTCTATCAAACCTTTTTAAATGGGTAAAGAGAAGAAAAGAAAAATAAATAAATCAAGAAAATGTGTTCAAGACTGAATATATTTTCAGTAAAAACATCATTAATCTTCCTTAAATGCATGCTGGAGCTAGCAGCAATGTCTTAGCTGTTTTCTGATGAACCAAGACTAAGAGGACATCTAGCCAGTCACTGGTAGTGGCCAGAACCAAAGGCAGAGAAGGAAATAGAGATAACATCAAGCAAGAAAAGAATGACATGAAGATACCCCAGTAATCCCTGGTATCAACACAGGCTGGGGGATGAACACATCCAGAGCAGCCCTGCCAAGGAGGACTTGGGAGTGCTG